>WEKX01013688.1:301-86796 GCA_013390025.1 Pitta sordida | reverse complement strand
CACCGGTACAGAGAGAGAGAAAGGGACGGACAGACAGACAGACAGAGACTGATAGAGACAGACAGACACCGATACAGGGAACACCGACACAGAGAGAGAAGGGACGGACAGACAGACAGCGATACCGGGGACACCGACATACCGGGGATAGCGACACACTGACACCGACACAGACACCGGCCCGGGGACACCGAGCCACTGACACCAACTGACCCTCGGAACCGCCCAAGTGACACCGACCCGCGGCACCAACCGCTGCCCGTGACCCGGAGACACCGACAGCCCCACTGCCCCCCCCGGCCCCGCCCTGTCCCCACACGCCGTGCCCGTGTCTCTGTCACAAGGGTCGCCACCCCCCGGGTGTCCCCTCAGGAGAGGTTTCCCTTCACCGAGCCACCGCCGCGCTCCTCTGGCCGCTCTCTGAGCGCTCCCCCGTCAGCCCCTGTGGCTGCTCCCCCTCCCCGGGCTGTGGGACAGACACCGACCCCTCACACGGACCCGCCACCGCCTGTTGGTCTGCTCCGAGCTGCCGTGTCCGCAGCCCCTGCAGCGCTACACTGCCGGGTTTGTCCTCCCCTCTGGTTTTCCCATTTGCCGGAGCCCCCAGAGGGCTAAAAAATCGACACTGTTGAGTTTCCAAACCCACCGCTCGAATTCAAGGTATCAGTTTCAGTACAAACTGAAAGCTGGCCCAAGGCACACAAACATCTTCCATTTCAACCAGCCTTCATTGCTAAATCACAGCTTTGGGAGTCCAGGGAGCTTGAATTTTATCATTAGCATAATCGCTCCGTTCACACCTTCATTTTCAATCGGTCCCTTGCTTATGCAAGGCAAAGCCCAGCTCTGGTCATGGCACAGCTCCATGTCCATGTGCCATTTCATTTCCATTCTTCTACAGTCATTTTTGAAGTGCCTTGTGTTCATTCACTTGTTGCTCAGGCCAAGCACCTCATTAAAACCACAAACCTGCAAGTATGTAACAACGGCAGCAGGGGTTTAGCCCAATTTACACTTATCCCCAGCTTTTCATCTTCGTCTCTTTTACATTCAGTGTTGCAGCTGCACAGGCTGAGCCCGGTGTAAACACAGTGTGATACACACACAGCAGCAAACATTGCCCAACCCCGCTTACACCTTCAGACTCAATTTGCATGAACCTTCCAACATTCCCTTTAGATTGCCTATGTCAGGCTCATTTTTGCAACCTCTTAACAAGGTCTGCAAAGGATCGTAGTAACTCTCTAAATACATGAACACACAGATACACAGTTTGAGGGAGGTTATTTCACCATCTCCCTTTGTGATCTTGGAAAAAACCCTCTGTGTATTCTGCAAGCAATACACTGAGAACCCAGCAAAGATATTTGGTGCATCTACTGCAGCACCATGAGGGCAGAAACATCTCTGAAACACTGTGGAGTTTGTGTACCTGTAGTAGAACAAGGGTGCTAAAGAACCATTTGCTTTTGAACTGTGAATCAGAATTCTTCGTCTCTTAATCCCATCTCTTATTTATCAGTTGGTGACGTGGAAATGCTTACCGAGTCGGACATGAATAATTTTAATTTTACAGGTGGAGAGAAGGGATGCATGGAGAAGCATATTAAAGTTCATGGTCAGGACTATAAATGAGTCCTTTCCACCACGCAGCTCAGTTTGGAGAAATGAACCCTAACCCCATAACCTACCCCTGTCCCCTCAGAACAGAACATATTGATAAGGAACTCCCATTTGGAGCCTGCGGGTACAGTTAAATGAGCATATTTGTAAGGGAATTGAACACAGCAGGAAGAGGAATTTTTGGTCGGAGGGAGGCCCTCCCCTGCCTCCCTACCCAGGACAGATGGAGAAAAAGCCTCCTTTCACAAGGCACTTTGGAGATGAATGGTCCAGTTGTTCCAAGCTGTTGTCCGGATGGGTTCCTTTCTCCAAGGATAAGGGAAAGAACTTAAGAACCTACAGCTGGGTGGGATTCAGAACAAGTGAGCAGAGGCTCTTGCTTGAATCAAGATGCTTTTGTTCAGTCCTTCCCCCCCATTATTTAATAAACTTGCACTAGGAATTGGATTTAAAGGTTCAGCTCTCAAATCAGTTCCATGTCCATTTTAATAAGACACTGTAACATTACACCAGCGCTCAGCTATGGATTGAAAACCAGTTGTAGGAAGCAAAGGCTTGTATGACCTTTGCTGGGGTAATTCAACGCATTTCCAATTGCCATTTGATTTAGGATGATGAAAGCCACAGTCTATCAATGTATCAAGAAGCTGAATTACACTAATATTCAATCACATTAGTAAAAATAAGTTAACAGTGTAGTTGCTGTTCTGAACATGTACTGATGTGTCTTGTTCCCAACCATCCATTTTATACCAGACCCCAAGAAATCCACCCTTACCCTGATCTGTCCCATTTCCCCCTATCCCAGATGGGATTTCACTCACGTAAATATCCAGTTCCACAAGTAACTCGGGACAAGTCAGTTCTCAGAAGTACAATTCAACAGATCCTTATACCTGTAAAACCTTTAACAAATGTTGTTCCCATAAAATTTCATCACTTTTTATTTCAAAGAGGGTCAAAGCCAATCCAAAGCTGAGACATACCTACTTTGAAATGCTACAATTCAAGCAGGATAGATGAGGTTAATGAAGCTGAGGTGTTCACTAGTTGAAAAAGTACTTGGAGAAAACAAATTGATGTAGGTAAAAATGTTCTTACTTTAAATTCTGAGTTTTCCTGCTCAGAAAATTGAAAGCAATTCCTGCCAGTGCCAAGAAGTTCCCCCTCTACATGAATCTTCAGCTGCCAGTGCAGTGGGTTTTTAAAAGCTTCAGTTTTATATACATTTGGTACTGACAAACAGTGTATAAATACAACTGGAACATTTCAACTTGCGAAGTATCTCAAGGCTTTGAACTGTGCGTGCAGCTCTTTCAAAGCTGCACCTGTATGGCAGCACTTCTGCCCAAACCATCCGGTGTTCAACCACAACCACGTGGTATTTTAGGATGTTCTGATGATTATGTATCAAAATTCTGCATGAAAACACAAGCAGGCATCCAGCTGCCCATCCACTCCAAAAGAGCTTTTAATACATGAGTTTTAAACTTACAACTCCCTGCAGCTACAGAGTAACTGGGCTCCTCCTGCGTAGAAAATAACTTTTCACATCCCCAATATGGAGTGCTAATACATCCTTGTCATAAAAGGAATCAATAGAAAATAAATGTGTTAATAGTGAATTTCAAATTCAAATGATTTCCAGCACTTCAATGGAATAGGTCTGAGAGTCTCTCAGGTGGTTCAGTCTCTGTAATTCCCTCAAACTTCCTTCAATCTTGTTGAGTTCAGAGTAGAACCGCACCTAAAAAAGAAGAAAACAGACATTTATAGTAAAATTTAATTCTTTTCACACATCATCCTCCTGTGGAACTATCTGTGGTTCTGCACAGGTTCAGACATTTAAACCAAACAAACACAGCAGCTTTTGAAATCAAACTGAGACTGAGGCAACTGCCATTCCATGCTCAGGAAGGAGACACTATTTAATTCTCTATAGTTTGTTGCTCTCTGCCTCCCCTCCCTTCTCAACGCCCACACCCCAAACCCAGCTGCAAACGAAATAATTACCAAAGACACAACTTACTTGGGCTCTCACAAACTTATGCAGGTTGGAAAGCAACTCTTTTGCTTCTGGCAGCATCACCATAACTGTGAAATGAGCATCAAGTAACAGGCACATCCAATCCATGATCTGCAGACAAGCAAGGAAACAACACTTGCACTTCCCCATCTGGCACGGATTTGGCTTTAAAAGCTCAGCCCTGCAACATTAACTTCTAATGCAAAATGCATGGGTTTGTATTTTAAAGCAGCATATATTTGTTTTCTGACTGTTAAGGAGTTACATCTGACTTCATCCAGGTTCTGTTGATAGACAGTGTTTTGTAGAATGAATGTAGGTGATTTTAGATATTCAGAATTACTCACTAAGTCACACACCACAGAAAGAGAAGGAAGCACAACTCACCTGGTTTATAGTGGGACAGCTCACCCCAGGAAGAGTGATATTGACTTTTTCACTGCATTTCACATACAGGTAATATAAATACCTGAGAAACAGCTGGAAGGAGAAAAGTCAGAACATTTTGAAACGGACAGACATTTAACGCTGAGGGGTTTTGTCCTGCTCACAGTACAGTTTGTTTCTCATCTTTTCTGAGCTTCTGTTTGTGATGGAATGGACTAAATTAGTGTGTCTTGTTCCTTCCTTAACAAAGCATTCAGACCAAGCAAAGGGATTATCGCTCACTGCTGAAATATGAACATTTTCCAAGCAGGCTGGGTCACAAAGTAGGATTTTTACTTACGTTCTAAAATAAGGACGGACTACAAAAATCAGTAAAATTTCCATACGTATGTGGAAAAAAGGTGACATTCCTTAACATCGTCATCCTAATTTCATTTTTGGGCATTTTGCTATCCAGACTCCAGTAAGAGTGGTGCATCTCATATATAATTGAGAAACTCCTTTCCCTCCCCACAAAACAACCAAGGTGTTTTCAATCCCGACATACTCACAATGGCTTGTCGAGCTGGGAGGTTTTTCAGGTGAGGCAGAAGGAACGTTTCACTGTAAGCTGAATGGATAACAGCATTTCTGGGCAGGGCCATTAAGGGAATAAAACTGCAGGAAAAAATGTGTTTCTACAAATCAGGGTGAATTCTAAACACTTCTCCAGGTTCTTTGAGAAGGGTCCTATTTGATTCTTCTTTATTTCTATCAACTGAACCATCACAATACAGGTACCTTGAACAGCTCTGTTCACTGCAAGGATGCAACTGTTCCCCACATCACTGATACCATTTTCTCTTCAACAGAGGAAGTTTTATTACAGTTTTGCAATAGTGCAACTTTAAATTGGTGTAGATGCTTTCTAAAAAATTGAATGTTTCCATTTATAGAACTCGTTAAAAATTTTCTAGTTCATATAGATTTTCTATTTATGTAAGTCAAATTGAAAGCAGGGAAATTTAGGTTAGATATCAGGAAGAAATTCTTCCCTGTGAGGGTGGGGAGGCCCTGGCACAGGGTGCCCAGAGAAGCTGTGGCTGCCTCATCCCTGGGAGTGTCCAAGGCCAGGTTGGAGCAGCCTGGGATGGTGGAAGGTGTCCCTGCCCATGGCAGGGGGTGGCACTGGATGAGCGTTAAGATCCCTTCCAATCCAAACCACTCCATGATTCCCTATTCCAAACAACTTTTCTACTGAGCGAGAACCTCCCAGAACTCAGAAGATGTGTCAAACACAAACAGTGCAGAGGATACAGCAATGCTGCCTTGTAGGGTCCCACAGGGCAGGATTCCCCACCGCCCTGGGGCTGGGTTTGCTTGGGGAGTTCAGTGTCACACATGTCCTGGTCCAGCTCTGCAGTGAAACCATTTTCTACAACTTCAGCCTTAACTTCTTTGTTGTTCTGTTCAACATCAATGTAGCAGATGACAGATTCCAGGTTCACATCCATCCTCTGAAGATGGGCTTCACTAATGCTGCAGAAGAACATTCCAGACATTTCACGCTTTTAATTACCAGCTTGGATCATTAACAACCAATTCAACCCACCAGCAGCACACACTATGAACTTTCTGAAGCTTACTATGAAAAACATACTAAAATCTGGTGAAATAAAAAAAACCCCTGGTGATTTCAAGTTACCTTAAAAACGCTTCCAAGCAAGCATAAATCATTTCTTCTGGAATATCTGGAAACCGTCCCAAGCAGACTTGTAAGAGATACACATCTTTTCTCTCCAAAGCAACAGCCATTAAATCTGGACATAAACTGTAAGAACATGAAATTATTAAGATTATTAAGTTCAAAATTAACAGATTGCACAGGTCACACCCACCGAGAATTCCACTGACAACTAAAGCACCTGCACTAATCTTGCTCCCCCCAGCTGGATTTTTATGTAAAACACCAGTTTTATCAGAAAAAAAAAAACCCAAAACCTTTAATAGTAAATTCTGATAATTCAAGAATGCTTTACAAAGAACTGGATTTCTACTTTTTTTAGATTTTGTTTTTAAAGCAGACTACTTAGAATTTTCAAAAAGCAGAGTCATTACCTGTAGGACAAGTCTCGGGTCTGGACGATCTGCAGCAGGAAATTCTGAGGGTAATACTTTGGGTTTGCTTTACATCTGTTTGTCAGGGCAGTGACCACACTCCCAATGGTGGCTTGTAAATCTGGGCTCTGTGCTCTGGACATCAATTGCCTCAATTCATTCTCTAACACGGGTGTAGGAGCATCCTGAAAAAGAGAAATCCTGTGGAACTCACAAGTACCTGACACAGGTTTGAGAACTGTCCTGGCACTAATTAGACCAAGTAGAAACAGACTTCAAGCTAAAACAAGTTTACAAAAATCCCTAAGTAAGAACCTAAAGAAGCAGAGTTCAGGTGAAATAACTTGCCACCTTAGTAATGAATTTGTGGCAGTTTTCAGATCTCACACAAGTCCTGTACTCTACAGACCTCAAACACACTCCCCTTGACAAAATTCAATTTCATCATGCCCAAATTCTGTTCAAATCCTTCAACTCACCTGTTCAAGGCACCTTTGTCAACCTGATGTATACAAGAGGACATGGAAAAAGGGAACAGCTTAAGAGACACCTCCAATATTCTGAGAGTGTCTGAACACTGCTAGGGGATATTTGCTTTACTTACTTTGAGACTCAGTAAAAGCTGCTCAACTGATAAAGTCTCTGGCTGCACTTTAGCAACACTGCTCCTTCTTGATCTTAACTGTGGGAAAGGAAAACAAACAGTTACTATCCAGTTACTCTTCACTGAAGGATTTCAAGCCAGGCAAGGTGTCATCCTGCTCCACAGATAACAAGGAATATCTCCAAAAACAGTGACAGAAACAATGGGCAACACAAAGTGAAATTCCCTTCTGCTACAGCACCTCAAAGTGGAAGTGGGAACACAGGGAAGAGAGAAGACAAACAAAACACTTCCATGGTCCTAATGTTCACTTACATTGATTTTGGACTCAGATTTTAGAGCCACAGACTCCTGGGACTGAAGGGAAACCACCAGCTCTTCATCTTCCAGGGTGTTCCAGTTCACAAATGAAGACACATCTGTGAACACACAAATCAAACTGCATGAGGGAAACACTCAGAGCACGTTTATTAAAGTATGAATATTGCATCAACTTCTTGTGCTCACAGACACTTTCTGAAATACAGTCCAAGTGCTTTTACACCCAGAAAGTTGCCAGTTTTATATCAAGTAACTTTATGACCCTTTTTTCATATTGTTCTGCCATTTTGCCTCTGGGAGGATAGGAATTGAGTTATTACACAATTTATTCTGAGCTTTACTTGTAACAACGTTTCACCAATGCAAAGTTTAATTAAAAGTACCACGGCAGGGCTATTTTACGCTAAAGTCTACACTCTAAGGTTTGACATTGCCCTGTCAAATCACAAATATTTTTCAGGAAACAACACTTCATTTTGTTTCTGGCGTTCCAGTATTTTCAATAATTTCCCAGTATCTGATTGACAACCCAGGTCAGGTGAAGCCACAATAAATTAAATGCAGACATTGGTGAGCTTTGGTGTCCCCAGCACCAGTAAATTTAACAGCCAGGAACACAACAGGGTGTTCGGTTACTTCAAGTTGTTCAGATTCAGTTATTTTTATAGGATTGAGTTGAAATTTATATAATTTCAGAAGTCCTTTTAAAAGATTTTTTCACTGTAATTATAAAAAAAAACCTTACCAGGGGTTTGACTGTTCTTGAGCTTCCCCACAGCAGCTGCCAGGGATGAAGTTTCACACTTGTACATGATGACAGTCAGCACTTTCCCATGAGTTAAAAAGAATTTCTCCTCATAACACCACAACTGCAAGATATCAAAATGTATCATTCATGAGAAGAGCACAGAAGTCTGTTCCTGCGCAAACTGATGTTTAACTCCTCACTATAAAATTCAACTAAAAGTCAGTGATCGGATTATTTTAAATTAGTTTCAGAAGGTTTAACACTTGTTAAACCATTATTTGCTGATTTAAAATACAGAAATAAGATGTGCTCTGTTGAGTATTTTTCAGGGATGTCTTAAAGCACAGTGGCTGCTCTGAGGCTCAACATCCACTGATAACTTCACTTTTTAAGTTCCCTCTTGTGCAACTTTCAGACAAAGCCAATCAGCTGTTCCAGCTCCCAGTGCATTTATTATTCAGGTGTCATTTCACTTAACTGACACTTGAACAGCTTGAAATGCTGTTCCGGGAGATCAGAGAATCATCTGGGCTGCCTGATGTGAACTGCCTGAACAGAACAGACCCTGGCTGGGGTTTGTGCTTAATTAGTGATTTCATTTGCACCAAATAACAAAGACCACCAGAAGTGAGAAAGGCACTAAATTGTCACAGAAATTGCCACAGGCCTCTGTTCTCCCACTAAACATTTAAACAGAAGGAGGCCAGCAACTGGTCAGTATTAATTCTGCTGCAGGGGTTGGCCTTCACTGCTCCTCCAGCAGAGCTGCAGCCCCACACTCCCCTCCACACAACTTCAGGACAAATCCATGACTGTTCTCACCTGGCCACTGGTCCCCAGGGGCAGATCCTTCGACGTTTGCAGTGTCTGGAATTTTGTGTTCCATATGGTCAGGCACTCTAAGGAAAAGAGAGGGATGTTACAAACCTGAAAAGCCACATAAATGCTACATTTGCCTTTGCTACTTTCATTTACAAACACCTGAGGCAACAGGAATTACTGTTTCAGAACAGCTGGGAGAGTGAAGCATCCAGGGTTTGGAATTACCTCCCTCAGTGTTTAAAGATCAGTTGGTTTTTCAGTGAAGAGCTTTGGCAAAAGGGACAGCAGAGCTCTCCTGTTTTAGTGCTTTGCTAAGGAAATTTCAGACCTTACAACTCATTAATCTGATTTTTCCAGTTACCTTTGGGCTCTTTCCCAGATGCAGCCAGACTGCCCAGCACTGCCACGTGGTCTTTGTCCAGAACCACCAAAGATGTTCCTTTCAGAACATTTCCAGACACTGAAAGGTTTAGGAGTAGTGACTTGGGTAGAATTTGTTCTTCTTCTTCAGCATCTTGCTGCAGAGGTATCAGAACCCTGTAATCAGAGTCATTGGAATCTGCCAAAAAAAAAGGGGATGATTCTTTTATCATTTGTTTTCGAGGAAAAACTATTTGATGCAATATGGCAAAAGGACATCCCCAAAGGAACAAAATCCTGTTAATGCTGAAAATGACACAGGATATTTAAAGGGCATTTATTTATCATGATGCAAAGCACCAAAATAAAGGGTAAAGTGTGAGGTCTGCAAGGTACAAGTGATCAGGGGTAGGAACAGTCACCCTTTGCAGGCATTAAAGCATCAGGAAGGTTAATTACCACTTGTAGCTGCTTTAGAAAGTCTAATGAGCTAAAAAGATTAAACAACTCTCTGTAAGTCTCAACATTTTATGTCCTTCCAGAAAATTCTTTGCTTTATCACCACATCCCATTAGGAAACACAACTTACACAAACACAGCAGGGTGAGAGTTTGGTTCTGTGTATAAGCTGTGAAGCTCAGGGGCTGGGACTGTTCCTGTGCTTCCAGCTGGTACCTGTGCTGACTGTTCACTTTAGGTTTCTGTACGTAGACAAAAAACTTCCCATCCTACAACAAGAAAGAAAAAGATTCTTCTTCAATTGCCACGAAGAAGAAATAACAAGAATTCAGGCATTAGTACTGCTGAACTTTTGCAAATTAGGAATTTGTGTTCTCTATGGGACATACAGACTAATTCAGAGAAGTCTGCAGGCTAGAACATGATGAAAATTCTAATTTGATGTNCTCTATGGGACATACAGACTAATTCAGATGAAAATTCTAATTTGATGCAACAAATGGATTCCTAGAAAGAAGCATTTGCACAGAGTCACATATAATTCCATTTTAAAAAACATAAATCCTATTCTTCCCAATGAGCCATGAAGAGTCACAGAGTATCTACTGTATTTCATTTTAATTGCTCTCTGAAGTTCTTCTCAGCCCTGAAAGCAACACAACTCCCATTTAACTGCTGTATTGATTAAATCAGGATAATGATTTCACTAAAAGCTCTTAAAATCCAATGAAAAAGGTCATGGATTTTGAAAAAAAAAAATCACTTAGATCTGCTGCTATGGAAGTTTTTTTTGAAAAGTATTCAACTCACCTTCTCAGTAACGAAAACTACGACAGGTTGTGGACCTTCCATAAAAGCTTCACTCCACCTGAAATCAGAAAACTGCATGAATGCCTTCCAAATTCCAGGTTTATACTTAAAGTTATATCACTGCTCTTTAAGCAGCTTCTTGTTTCTAAGGTATCTGTAAAAGTAACTCCAAGATTTTACACACAACGTGTTGGAAAAACGCTCAACCCAACCCCAAGATCCTGGTCTTTGACTTCTCCCCTTTCCCTCCAAGAACTTTTGTCACCACAATGAAGAAGCAACAGCAATAAAGGTGCACCACTGACTTGATGGCTTCGTCTGAGATGACATTCTCAATCTCTTGTTGTGGGGCTTCCAGGAGAACATCCAAGGTCCGGACACCCCCTCCCTTGAACAGCACCACGGGCCCCCCGTCGGGCAGGGAGTGGATCCTGTGCACATCTGCTGAAAGCTGCAGAGAACACAAATAAATCCATCTTCGTCACTGCCTTATCTTGAAAGCAGAGTGTTTCATTCATTGTTTTCATTTTTTTCAATAAACTTCTTCAGTAACAGAAGAATGATGAACCTTTTGGGTCCCCAATAATGAACACCATGAAGCACAGATTAAGATACTGGTCAGTTAAAATGCAACATGCAATCCCTTGAAAATGAGAGCATCTCTTCCCTCCACCAGGATCCAGGCATGAACATAAAGGCAAACACAAAGAAGAGACTCACTGTTGCTTTAAAGGCTTTGTCCAAGTTAACATCTTCATTCTTCCATATTCTTAAAACCTTGAAGAGAAGCATCATTTTTAAGCCCAGTAAAACAGTAACAGAGTTCTCAGCACCCAAAATCCCAGCAACTGCAACAGGAGGGAAATACAAAGTACTCCTGGTGACCTGACCCGAGTGGGAAGTGCCCCAGAGGCAGCTTGCAGGGGGAGAGGCTGGAGCAGGGAACACAGGAATAGCAACCACGCTCAGAAACGCTGAATTTCCAGGGAAGGAGGGGAAAGAGTATGGAAAAAGACACAGCAGGACTCTAAATGAAAAGCCAAAGGCTCAGCACAGTCTAAGCAAATGTTACATGTTCATCCAGAAACGTGTGACAGTAAATGAAGAGCAGACAAACAAGGATGGAGGTGTGGCACTGATTTCCTCCCTCCATCCCTTTCCTCAGAGCACCCACTGTATCCCTTTTCCCTCCAGAGGGAGATAAAGGCTCTCACCCTGTCATCATGAACAGCAATGTACTCGTGGGTCTCATAGTTGCACACAACTGGACACGTGAGGATCTGCCCGTGTTTCACCGACCAACAGCCCAGAGGCTTCTGATCCGAAATCTGCAGGAGACAAACAAAGGCACTCTCATTAAAATGTAAGGTGTGAAAAATAACTCTGAGGGTTCATCTCATCACACAAAGTCAATGCTTTTTCTCTTCCTACTTCCATGTGAGTTATCGAGACCAGGAGCAGTGATTTTACTGCCTGGTCTCCTGTTTGTGTGATTTACACCTGGCACTCAACTCCTCTGCTCACTCCAGAGCTGCGCTGGGCACATTTACAGCACAGTCACGTTGTTGTGCATGGCCACGGCACAGGAAATAAACAAGTTGTTTATCAATCCCCCAAGAGTATGGAATCGTGGGCAGGGACACTTTCCACTACTCCAGGCTGCTCCAACCTGCCCTTGGACACTCCCGGGGATGGGGCAGCCACAGCTTCTCTGGGCAACCTGTGCCAGAGCCTCCCCACCCTCACAGGGGAGAGTTTATCCCAAATATCTGATCTGTGTATATCTACTCTCTTCCAGTTTAAACCAATTCCCCCTTGTCCTGTCACCACAGTCTCTAACCCCATGGATGTGAAAGTGAATTAAAGACAGAAACCCAAACATGTGGCTAAAGTTTCTTACTATAACTCACTGAGATATCCACTAACAGAGACCATAAACCAATTCCCCCTTGTCCTGTCACTACAATCTCTAACCCCATGGATGTGTGGCTAAAATTTCTTATTATAATTCACCGAAATATCCACTAATAGAGACCAGAGCATATTTTTCGTTTCAGTTGCTGCCAATTAAAACCTCCCCTCCTGCAGCCAACAGGACGGCCGCCGACACGGAGCTGCCGGCCCAGAGCCCGCCTGGCTCCGCCGGGAACGGCATCACCTCCCTGCGGCCCGGGAGGGAACGGGGATGGACAGAAAACACCGGCAAAAGGAGAAATACACCCGACAACCGCACCCGCTCCCGGGACACAGGCAGCACAGCGAGCAGGGTCGGGGGCTCCGGGGACAGCGAAGCNCTAATGATTAATGATTAATAATTAATGATCAATAATTAATGACTGTCCCCAGAGCACCGTCCCCGGCCAGCACGGCCCGAGTTCAGCGGTCCCCGGCGGGTTTCGCGCACGGGACCAACATTCCCACAGCCCTTCCCCGTGAACGGTCCGGGGGCGGCGCCTCCGCGCTAATGAGGGGGCGGGCACACAATGAGGGTCATGCATATGCTAATGAGAACGGCGTTCCTTGAATGTTAATTAGGCCACGTGCACGCTAATGAGGGGGCGGGCACACAATGAGGGTCATGCATATGCTAATGAGAACGGCGTCCCTTCTATGTTAATTAGGCCACGTGCACGCTAATGAGGGGGCGGGTTTGAGGGAACAGCCATCCCTCGGTTTGATCCCCACAGTGGGAATTGGCCCCAGGATTTCGGGCTAATTAAACGCGATCCCGTTCCTAATTAAATCGCTGTTCCCGCCCCAGGGTGGGCTCGCTGCTCCCCGGCCGGGTGTGTCCCCAGCCCCTAAAGCCTTTCCAGGGTGCGAATTGTGCGACACAAACTCCCCTCAGCGCCGCTCCAGGAACCCCCTGCACACGGGGAATGTCTGCCGACTTTTACCTGACCCCTCACAAGATCCCAGTGGGCTCTTTTCCACTATTTTCCATTTATTTTTTTTCGGTACACCACCAGGCTGCCAAACCCGGCAGTGAGTAATTAATATTCCTCACTGGAAAACCTGTCACCCCCATTTACAACTGAAAGGGGCAACTCCAGACTCCCGGGGCACCTGCCCCGGTGAAATCCTGAGGGAGCTGAGGCACAACAGGGGCAGGAGAGGCCGAAAGTGCTTTAAATTCTCCTCACAAAGCCAGTCCTTTGTGCTGTTTAATTTCGGGGAAGCGACTTGCAGAAATGTTCATTGTAGATGTAACTGAGGAGGCTCCTGCCTAAGGGAGGCCCAGTAAGAGAAAACAGGTCGCCGTCGTAAAGAATAGCTGTTGGTAGTTTATTTACAACAAAATGCAAAGAAAAATACAATATTAAAAATAATAAATAACTCGGGGGGGAAAAAAACCCAGAAACGAAATTAGATGAATGAGAAAAAAAAAATGACAGTCAAGTTCTCCTGCTGAGCCTCGCAGTGTTTGACATGCAGAGCAAATCAAGACTTGGTCCTTCTTTGATGGTGGGGATGTGTTGCCTGATGTTGCCATCAGTGCTCTAAAATTAAAGAAATTAATTACCGGACATAGAGAATCACGTGAAATTATCGCAGAAATGAAACAAACCAGCGAAACCTGTTTTTAGTGACACCACAAAACTACGGGAGATCGTAATTCAATGTCCATGCTGTTCATTTAAAGCAAAACATTGTTAGGCTGATCCAGCAATTTTAACTTACACATAGAAAACCGAGTCCAAACAATGGCAACAACAACAAAAAAAATCTCCTATCAACAAGATCATGAGTTCTCTCTTACTGCACTCACTATTTCATAAAAAGCATATACATTTGGCTTATTTCAAAGGGTAACACATGGGTCTGAAGTTACAGTGCAGCAAGCTTCAAAGCAGTTTTAACAAAGTGTAGCAGTCTCGTTACAAACTGAAATCCAAGGAACAAATATTTCAGTTTCAAAGTCTCTACAGCAGCAATTAATGCAAATTGGCTACTAGATGTCACAAAAATCACCTTCCAGGATAATCAAAAAAGCCAAAGAATAAGGTCAAATAGTTTCTTTCCGTAGGATTTATCCAGTCATTTACAAAAATTGACCATTACATTCATAAGAAATCCCATTAAGTACGTGTTTCAGGAATGTGCTGCTCCTCACAGCCTTCGCGGGTCCCTCCCTTTTTGATTTCTGAGGAGATCAACCCTTCTGAAGCTGCACTGAATTGCCAGTTGTTTTGTAATGATTGTTCCATCCAAAACACATCAAAGTACAAGCAAAGCTGGGGGGGAAGGTTTTCACAGAAACCCGAACAAAGTGATCACATTTTTTTGCTCTGAACAGTATTCTCCTTGATGAAAAATTCCTTGCCAAGTCCTAGCAGAGCTGTACCCTGGAATTCCTGTCACTGGCACCACCCACACCCTGAAGATGCACTCGGTAAAAAAACACAGCCTGTATTTTTTGCAAACTAAGGGAGGAACACCTGCAAAACTCTATTTTAATCCTAATAAACATGTTGGCAAATACAACAAAAAGCACTGGGGAAAGTCAGCGCTGAAAACAACCCCTTTGCCTCAAGGCGTTTTACACTGAGGAACTCAGACCTTCCTTCTCATTTCATTTAGTGAGTTTGATATTCAGATGTGTCCTGTTCAGGTATGTTCATTATTTTCTCACATGCCTTATCCCCAAACCTACTTAGAATCATGATCAATGTGTCCAGCTGGGACTGGAAATCAATCAGTTAAATGTGAGTAAAGGTGTGACTGCTCAGGTCTAATAACCTGTGTGAAACCCAAAAGGTACATAAGAACAGTCACGTGTGAGCACAAGGACACTGTGATTAGAGCTGAGCAAATTTGTCTTGGACAAAGAAAAAAATCCATTGAAAAGACTGAACTATTTCTGTATGGGCCAAATTCAGGCAGTGAGAAAACAATCAAGATGCTTCATACTTCCAAAGGTTTCCCCCTTTGCTGCCAGTGTTCCAATCTTGATACTAAACAATAATAGAAATATTAGATCAGTTATAATCATGATTCTGTGATCTTCGCCCTTATTAAACTGAAATCATAATCCAAAGCATGAGAATTTTGAAACAGAACAACCATCAGGTGAATCCATCGGCATTCCCAGCTGTGGGAAGAAAAGCAAAGCCAGGACTGGGAGAGCCAGGCAGTCAGACCACAGCAAACCCACAGAGCTCCTGGGCTGCGCTGGCCACAGGATTTTCACTGTCAGATGAACACACACTTGTTTCCAGTGCAGGTTGGCAGTGGAATTGCTCCTCCTGCTACTAAAACTACCCCCTAAATGCCACTAATTCCACATAACTTGGACTGCAGCTGCACCCCTGGAGGAGTCCAGTGCATTTCAGCCACTGTGACCTCCTGCCCAGGTGAGGGGACACCCCCAAACTGATTGTTCAGTGTTCAGTCATAGCTCAGCTCTGGAGGACTCTTTGTTTTTCCACAATCCATGCACCATGTCAGTGGTGGTACAAAACATCACCTCCCTGGATCACGATTCAGGAAGGAGCTGGGAACTGAACAGCAGTTTCTTGAACAGCTTCCCACAGACAGGTACTGCAGCAGCCACTGCAAAGTGCCCCAAATTAATGAATTCCTGAGATTTCAGGGTGATTTCACACACAGAGCAGGAAGAGCACTTCTGGCTCTTAACATCACCCATGATTCGTTTGCTTTTCAAAGTGACTGATTTTGCCCCTCCCCGGATCCAGCAGATTGTGCTGTTCAGGAAAGACGGAAGGCAGGGAAGAAAAAGGAGCCTCCTGGTTTCTTTCCTTTACATTCAAGGTCTCACAGCCTGACTACCACCTTTCTCCCAGCAAGGAAAAGACAGAATTGGTTGGTTTTGCTTCTCAACTGGCAAAATTTAGCTGCTTTTTTTCCAGTCTCACACACAGAACACCATTGATGAACACCAGCACAGACTCTGAGCTCACAAAAGGACAGGGGAGAGCTAGTAAAATACATTATCTACAAGAAATAGGTGGTTTCTTTTACAAATTCTGTGCAAGATAGAAATAGTTCAATGGCCTCAAAGTCAGTAGAATTAATTACAACTGGGGCTTCGATACAGTGATATTTTAGGTTTGAAAAGATTTGTGTTTTGTCTTTTAGGCCCCAAATCCTGAGTCATATTAAGCAAAAATGTGAATCTGTGGGTGTTCAAGTACAATGAGTTACAGATCAAAGGTTTATGAACACACAGGAGAAGCCTGAGAGTAGGAAGGATTTCAAAATTGGCTATAAAAGAAGAAAATGGGAGGGTTTTTTCCCTGTTAACCCTGCATTCTAGTTGGCACTAATTTGCCTCGGAAGTCCTTGGCAGCTCTACCAAATAACTACTCCTAATTATAAATGCTGTGACCTAGATGAGCAGAACACTGCTACAGAAAGATTGATTTTCTTTTACAGCATCCCCTCAGACTTTTCCATTGATGTCAGTAAGATGCACCATATGGCTTGAAACACTACTTTAGGAATAGATAAACTATGTTCTCTTGCATGCACTTCTCAGAAGGTTTTAAGGATCGAGTCTGAGGAAAGAAATCATCTTTCCACACGGGGAAGATTATTTTCAGCAAAAAAAAAAAAAGAAAGAAAAAAAACCCCAAATAACCACCAAACCACCACGACCTTTGTAGCAACTGAGTCACGTCACTCTTGCTGTGGCAGACATGGCTTATCAGGAGGAAACATGCGGGGTTAATCTAAAAGGTTTTTTTCGATGGGTCTGGAAGAGTGAGAGTTTCTGGAGCAGACTTTTTCCGAGGCCGATCCTTGGGAACTGTTAGGAATTCAGGAGCATCTGTGGAGAGAGGAGTTGACGGGGCACTAGATGGAGCACTGCGGGTTGAGGAAGGCATGGAAATGTTAGAGATAGATATTGCCGGTGGGAAAATCCCAATCTTCTTGTTGGTGGCTTCCTGAGTGGCTCGTTCAAACTCTCGGACTTCATCCATCGTCATGTCTTCAGCGAGAAGGAATGAAAGACAAAGAATAATTAGGCGTCAGAATGATTTCGGATGATAATTTCATTAACTCAGTAAAACTACTTCCATCCAAATTCTAACTCGGGGAAGGATGGCTTATCATGCATCTCATTAAGTGATTCTCCACATGAATACCTCCCCATTGTAACGCGCTGACTGGAGCACAAGCAGCACAATGTAAAGGAAACAAAGTTTTAAGTGCGTTAATCACGTCCTAATGGTCCTTCTACCTGGGTCTGAGCTGAATAAAGATCGCTGCCTCTGTGATCGCTGGGAAAATCCAGCTACTGCACAACAACACGTTTGGACACACAAAACTTTCCAAAACGTCAAACAAATTAAAACTGAAAAGGGTTTTTGATGGTTTCCTTTAGATCATAAACCCAAATGGGTAAAGGGTGTCATGGGTTTGTTCCCCTGTTGTAAATATCAAGGGGTGGAAAATTCTCTCTCCTTCCATTTTCATGCACAGAACTGAGCCTGTTTTTGCTTTTCCACTAACAAAAAAGCCTGAAGAATTAATTCCCTTCTACTTGACAAAGCCACAATGCGCCTTCCAACTTTCCATCCAGAAACTACTTAAAACATTGACGGCCAAGTGACAAATCCACTGCTCAATTCCCTGCAAAAACGGAGGCGAAATGAGAGATTAAAGCCAGAGTGCACTGGGAAATCGGATCCAGAGTGTCCCGGCGCAGGTGCCGGAGGTGTCCCGGTGCTGCCGAACCCCACAAGAGGGCAGAGCGATCCCGGATCCTGCGCTCTGCAAAACTTATCCGACACCATCCCAAGGGAATGACATCTGCCACAAACCGGGGAGTTGAGCAGAATATCAGCAAGACTCTTCTGGAACCTGCTGCTCCACGTCTGCAGTGCCTGCGAGACGCCCACCGAGCGTTTCACTGAATGTCACGTTAAATCCGTAAATTTGAAGTATTTAATTAAACCATTTACAGATTCTTTGAGCCCTGAAAGCTCAAACCCCCCCCCAGAAATAAACCCACTAGACTTTTAATCAATTTAGAATCCTCACACATTTGGGTGCAGTGGTGATTGGGGCATCCATCCTTTTTAACACTGCCCAGCTGCAGCCATGTGTTCCCTTGGCTGCAAATGTTACGGAGAAGCAGCTTTATGTTGTATTACAACATCATATTAAATAAACAAAAGCATGCACGTTGCCAGCTGCCTCCCCTGCACCGACATTCCAGGGACCTTTCCAGCCCACACTGCCAGTTATTAGGAGTGAGAACGAAGCTATTTTCACATCTGAGAGAGGTGGTGGCAATAAACAGATGGTCTCAGAGGAACTGCACCTACTCATGCTGGAGAGACATCTGAACCTGATTCGCTGGTTTGCATTTCATTTCACACCCTGGAACTGTGTGTGTTTCTGCACTCAGGGGGTCCCAAATCCCCCCAACATCTCAGGGGAGCAACTCCGACTGAGGAATTCTGTACAAGGTGAAACAAAAGCTGCCTTGGAAAAAGGAAAGGGGACAGGAAGGGTTCTCAGGGCACTGGACATTTAAGTGAAATCCTCCTGAGTGAAGACCTCTTCATTTTCAGTCCAGAGATGAAACACTTGTTGCCCCTTTTGCTTTTTAGCTTATACTTGCTTCAACTCCGTTCTGCTCTGATGCAGAGTCAAATAAAACAACTCTGAGCTAAGAAGGCTCAGATTATTTTTTTAATGTGAAATTAGAATAACTAATTAATTTTTTTCCTGGTGAAACCAAGACTTTTATCACTCCCATAGAAATTTTCCACTCCCCATGTTCCTGCATTTTTGATTGATGCACTCCATTGTCATTCCCACCCTTCCTCACATCAGAGGCAGGTTTCCAGTGCAAACCAAGTGCAGGATTGCACCTCATGGAGAAAGATTCTCTTCCTGATGAAGCAAAGCCTCCCCAAAATTCCACTGACTGATCAGGAAGATCAGCTGGTTGCTCTTCTCTGGTCTGCACAGGTGCATTAGAGCTGAGGATGTTTTAAAAATGGACCTACTCTTGCTTTGGCATGGCTCTCTATTTCATCCACAGGAGATGAATGTTGGTTGCAAACTTTAATGTTGGTTTTTTCATGCATACTTTTCTCGTATTCTCGAACATCATCCATAGTCATATCTGCAAAAAGTTCAAAATTGTTGGCATTTTCCATTGATTCAGTGCAAACTTCATGTTTTCTTTTTAAGGAGAAGGTTCTAGGAACACAAAGTGTTTCAGCAGAAGCCAACAAAGGATTTTTTTAAAAAAAGCAAGGAGCAACTAGCTTTATGAAAATTGCCTCATAAAGGTAGTTGTGTGAGCCAAGGAAGGTGGAAGGTTAAGTCAAAGGGAGTCAGAGAACAGGAAGGAGTGGAAATTGTTTAGGAGTGTCCGTGTCATGTAAGGTAGGCAGGAAGTGCTGAAGTGCAGGCCTTGGCAAAGGACAAGATCTTCTAAAAAGGGTTTAGAAGATCCCTTGAAATAAAGGATAGATTGAGAAGCATTATAAATATGTACTTACCTTTCCACCACTTGCAAAAAGATTTACGTTATCTTTGCATTGTACATCTTACAACCAGCAGATTAGTGTCAGAGCTCAGAGTGCAGAAACCAACACTGACACTGGGCAGTGAATGGAGAGTGACTGTGGTCAGAGTTTTGTAGCCTCAAGCGATTTAATGAATTAGAAGAATTAGAAATACATACCCTACAAATCAGGCTGATCACTTCCCACTGCCCAGGCCTGGCTGGAGGTGTCCAACCAGCAGAGCCTGCAGTGCCAGCTGTGAAATGCCAGGCAGTGAGTACAGACCTAACAGAGCTTGTCATCACCCACAACTGCAGTAAAAACATCCAGAATCCACTAAATGACTTGGGGCCTCACTCCTCTGAGTACTCCCATGCTTTCAATAAATGCACTTGGGCATGAGGAGCCAGAACAGGAAGGGTGTCTGTTCTTTACAAGGGTTTGGTAACTTCAGAGCCTCATAAAAACAGCCATCAACTTTTTACTTCTAACACTTAAAGAGCATTTTATTAGCACAGTCTGCTCACAAATGGATGTCCCTTTCGTCTTGCACGCTGTGATCTGCTCGCTGAGCTCCCGTTTTTATCAAGCTTATTATGTGCCACTGGGGTTTGCAAATTCTTGCATCACACCATCCTTGTTCTGTGCCACGAGGCTCCGGCTGCATTTTTATGGGGCAGCTTTTAAGAAAAGGTACAACTTCAGCCATAATATTGGGAGCACAATGTCATCATTCAGCAGTAAAAAGAAATGCAGCCTAAAATTCTGATCAAAATGGAACACCGCTAACTCGTGCTCTTTCAGTCTTTCACTGTTACGTGGAAAGAAAAACAAGCTCAGAAGCTGTGTCAGTAACATGCTGGGATGCAGTTTGCCAAGCACAGAACATGCTCTTTATTATTAGTAAGTAAGCCTGAGAAAATAAATTCTCTTAATAATAAAGTTAAATGCAGTTTAGTAAATGTAATGACAAGACATTCATACTTACGGTGTCAGTAACAGCAACCAGTGAGTAACATCCAAATACAACACCTTGTTTAACAATTGAGTTAGATTCAGTTTATCTACCTCCAGGTCTTCCTCAAACTTTTATTTTTGAATGTGTTAACAGACACTTTTTCTTATCAGATTTTTCAGGTTTTGTACTTTGCCTGAACACTAAGCTCTAGAAGTACATTAAGCTCTGAAAGTGCACTGCATTAGTTAGCAAAAACTCTCAGTATGACAGAAAAAAATCCCCTCAGTAACTGTGTATCACAGTGTTTCATTTGAGGAAAGTGTTTTTGACAGGGTGATTTCAGAGTCAGGAGGGAAAAATCTGTGCTGAAATGTTTTTGAGCTCAACTATTCTGTTTAACTTCGTGGCTACTCACTGTCATCATTACCAGTAACTCTGCTGAAGTGCAGCTGACATTTTGCTTCCCAGTAACATTCTCTGTGTCTCACTGTGTAAATATTTTGGGTAGATTCAGGGCAAATTTATGAGCTCAATTTTTACATGAAGTCAGGCTGCTTTAGTTGAAAATTATCAGTTCCCCTGACTTTGTACAGGGAAAACAATGGATCACTCTACTTCAGGTAAAAAAAAAAAAAAAAAGATTAAAAAATGCCCAAATTGGTGAATCCTGAATATATACAGATATTCCCAAATCCCTATTATATATTACAGGAATGTTGAATCAGAGCCTGTATCTGTGATAATGGAAATGTCTCACTGAAAATACATGTACAAGGCACAAACCCTGTGAGGTTGTTTTATACAATGCCACTGATGGCTTTGATATTCAGATTGCTCTGTCCTGCTGGAATTGCCCATTCCCACAGCTGGCTCATGGATTCCCAACACTTTTTCTGTGCAGCTGCTGCTGAATCAGACCCAGTAAGCCTCATGCTTATATCTATATTTTTTTTTTTCCCAGAAAAAACTCCCATCTTTTCTTTGTTGCAATCCGGATCAGTAATTTAAAACTTTCCTAAAAAGCTGGAATTGTGTTGGATCAGAGCCTTAGGAGCTGGCAGTATGGAAATGACTGCATGTTAATGCAGCCTTGTTAAGAAGCTCTCCTGAAGCTTGAAGGAGGTTCTCCTTACAGACAATTCCTGCCAGGGCAGCTGCTCCCTGCCCGCACTGCAGGGGGAGGGCCCTGGAGCAGGGACTGGGATGGAAAGGCATCCCTGGATGTGTCTCCTGCCTCCTCCTGTCACAAAGAACCTGCTGCCAATGGGCCCTGCCCAGAGAAGCTGTGGCTGCCCCATCCCTGGAAGTGTCCCTGGAGCAACTCGGGATAGTGGAGGGTGTCCCTGCCCATGGGATGGGAGGAGCTTTAATGTCTCTTCCAACCCAAATCATTTTCTGGGATTCTGTGTTCCACAGAAACCAAACACAGTTCCATCTCGCTCGTGAACAACTGCTGATCCATGACAGCAAATGGAAACCTGCAGTGAGCTGTCCCCGGGTCTGCAGCAGCCCTGGGGAGGGGGCTGCGTTTGGAGCACACTCACCGTACCACTCGTCCACCCAGGCAAACGCCTGCCTGTGACCGATCAGCAGGATGTCTCTGACCACCTGCAAACAAGGGAAGGGTTAAACACCTCAGCAGCAGCCAAACACCTCGGAAAAGTAACACCTTTGTCTTTCAGTGCCATTTAAAGTGAAAAACACTGTGCCAGCTTTGTGTCTGAAAGACCTGGCCTGGAGAGTCAGACAGGCTGGCCCTGAAGGCTCTGCTCCACCCTCCCCCTGCAAGTGGGTCTGTGGCCAACACTGGATCAGGTCAGCACACGGGAATCCACTGGGAATGTGCACAGAATCCATTCATCTTTGGGCAATTAGACATTCTGGATCTCTTCTTTTTCCTTCTTAGTTTTTTAAACATGTGGAAGATCACTCTGAGAAATCTTACCTCTTGGCTGTTACACCATTCATTAAGTCATTTTTCAGTAGACTGATTGGAAAACTTCCCCCCCTACCTGGTTTTAAGGAATTCTGCACCTCATTGCTACAACACCCATGTATACTCATAAACACTTCAGCTCACATATTTGTGACAGCACTGAAAATGTTACTGATAGTTTTTCTCAACCTTAGGCCTAAGAAGCTCCAGGCTTTGTTTTGTACTCAGAGTCGAACTCTTTGGCTCTGCTCCAGATCTGCCAGACTTTGAGAATGGTCTGAATGCAGACTCAGCTGAGCTCCCAGGCCTCTACAAAGCCATAGCTACATTCCTGTGTGTGCTCAAGTTCTGCTTATATGGAGGATAAGAACCAGCTCCCGTTTCACTGACCTTGTGTACAAATTGCTCTACTCTGGTCTGAAGTCCCCAGACTTCAAATTTCACAGTCACAAGTTTGTAGGAACACATGATTGGCTGATGGGTCTCTCTCCATCCTTCTTTCAATTGGCCTCTCCCAGTCTTCTGTGACTTGAAGTATTTTGGATCCTGAAAAACAAAGCAAACATACAGGGAAATGCAGGGGGGAAAGTCGTGTTTTCCAGCTTGCTGAAGTAAATGTTTTGATAAAACATAAAATATTAAAACATGTTAATGAGCACTCTGAGAAATAAGCAGGGAACTGAGTTAAATAAGCACTGGAATATCCTAAATCCCAACCCTGGCAGTGAATTGATGGCAGCACACTCTTGGAGATGCATTGCCAATCATATCATCCAGGACACTTTCTGCTGTAGGAAAACACATTATTGCAAGTCATTACAGTGCAGTGCACTCCAAGGATTATTTATGGCCTCTGGAAATAAAACAGTGGCTTCTTCAGAGCCCATTTTTCCACTCTCCCTCAGTGTGAATTACTTGTACTTTCTACCCACACTTGTCTTTCTGAAATTGTGTCCAACTGGAGCTTTGACACATCAACACTGATGTGACCCTGTCATTCCTGATCTTGGGTGAACTTGTGCAGCCACACGGGCAGCTCCAGTTCAGCCATCTCTGGTTATAACTGGGTTATGGGTAAACACCGACTAATTTCAACACTGTCTCTCTTTCATGAACTAGAAAGTCAAAGAAATTGGTGTTGAAATTACACCCTAATTTAATAAAGTCATTAAAGACATTAGCTCATCTTTCATGTTTACTTTTAGCTGTACGAGATACAGTTTTGTCTATCAAAGTGTTATTTTCCATATTGGTATAATTCCATTTCCCTTTATGTCCAATCTTGCTGATTATATCTTGTAAATAGAAATAATTTCCAGTTAAGCACTGCTTTTCAGAACTTGATAATAATGTCGTTTCAGAAAATACATGGTGGAGCTTCTAAAATCTGTCTTCAAGAATATGCACCAGTGCTCAGCTGTGCTCCTTCCCCAAAGCTGAGGTCTGGGAAGATTCTTTATTATAAATAAAGATGTGCTTCAATTATGTGCTGTATTGAAGACAATCAGGAGAAAAACAAACAAAAAATTGGTAAGACTACCCTGACGTTAATTTTCTTCCATGCAGCGTGAGTTTATGTACCATTCAGCTTTCCTGTTTCCTAAGGTTTAGTTATCTCCTGACTTGGCTTCTGGTTTTATCCACAAACTGAAACTCTGCCATTAAAGCTTCTACACAAACATCTGATGAGGTGATAAGTCCTTCCCCTCTGTGAAAGTCATTGCTTTTATTGCTGACACAGCCTTTGCTAAGTGGGGACTTTAAGGCTGCAGTATAATAAGGTTTCAATGTTAAATCACCATAAAAACAATTCAGTGTCCTCATATATCAGAACAACTCCCCCTGTACAGCACAGCTCATGGTCACATGCTGTTGCCAACCTTCTCACCCAACAAACCTTGATCACAGATGGATCCACGTATTTTCTGGTTGAAAGAGCTGTTTTATAATTGATCCTGATTTGAAGCAATCAGTATAATAATAATAACATAAATAAAAAGAAAAATGAGAAGAACTAAGGTATAATATTCAGAAAGATGTGACATTCTAGTAGATGGATCCTTGAATGAAGAAATAATTACAGAAAATATGATTTCAAATATTCCTGCAAATTATTCCAGTGTAAAGTAAGTATTTCTTGAAGGGAAAATAAGTTTCCTATCAGGCAGGATCTTCTGTTTCTTACACACACACACAATGCTGGTGTGAGGAGCCATTGCCTTGATTCAGCATTTCAGATGCACACTCTAATAATTGTGAATGTTGGACTTTATTGTCCCATCAGAGATAACCAGCTATAATGGAATAACTTCAGGGCAGTCCAAAGGGATTTAATGGAATCAATTTGAGTCAGTCTCAAGTATTGAGAATTTATACATAAAAACGGAGTAGCTGCCCTGGGCCACTGCTCAGCCACAAGGTTTATGACTCGGGTCTGGTTTGGTGAGTTTAACCCAGCAGACAGGGGTGGGAATCACTCTGAACTTGGGGTCCCTCCCGTCACCCTCCGACTGCAACTCATCCCTGACATCACTCCCAGCTGTGAATTCCCTTCCCAGAGCCCAGAGACAGCACCTCTGCATCCCTCAATCATGTCCCTTTTTCTTGAAGGTCATGAAGAGTAGTCACAAATTGGCTGGACAGCTCCAAGCCAAGAGCCAGGTGATGACGGACCCTTCGGGCAACTCGTAGCAAAGAGCTTTTAGGGAAATTCCTGCCTTTCTGAAAACATTAACACATTGATACTACAAAACTGCAGACTGAGGAATGGAAGCCAGAACTCACAGGAACAGATTTCCACGCTGCTGTATGAAAGATCAAGGTGTTTGTCATTTTCTACTGAGTGCTTGCTCAGGGAGCTGAGACCCAGAGGCTGCACAGAAGAGACAAGTAGTGGAACAAAAGGCAAAGTGAACTTGAGAATTCAATCCCTGGGCCATCAGTTTGAAGGGCATGAGTATCTGACAGTGTTTGACAGAGGTGAGCTGTTACCATTGTCATCATCACTAAAACTATCACTGTGCTTTTTACCCAGATCCTAAACAATCAGGTGTTCAAAAACATCATGGACACACATTCTGCCTCAGCAACTGCTTGTGCTATAGGTCATAAAAGGAAGTATTTAGGTGAAGAATCTCTTTTTTTTGCATATATTTACACCTTTCCTAAGCCTCTGCTGTTGGTCACAGCCACGGAGAACATGCCATGCCAGAGGGACCTTGGTGTGACCAGGGCTGCTCATCTTCTGCTCTTCAGTGGCTGCTCCAAAGCCCCTGAAATCAGTGAGAACTCAGACACCAACAATTTCATCTGCTGAACTGATGGGATCAAATTGCCAGATTAGGACTCACAGCCTGGAATCCTTTCTGCAATTAGGCACATAAGGTCCTTCTAAAACAATAAACGAAGCAATGAAGCCGGGCTGATAATTTTCTATTAAAAATTAGAGCAGAAATTCTGTTGGTACTCAGCACTGCTTCTCTAGGCAGGACTCATGGCACACGTTTGAAACATTTCTGTCTGTGACCAGAAACTGGGCAAGCTGAGCTTTACTCTGAGCCCACTTCTCTGCAATTATTTAGACCATTAATTTTGTGTGTGCCTTATTTTTGCTTTTAGCCACCCATGCCTTCCTTCCCAGAGAAGCCATCACCCAAAGAATACTGACCCTATTCACTATTTCCCCCTTAATTTATCTACTGGTAAAATCCTCAATCTGTTTCAAATGTAATGGAGTAGCTAAAATCTTTTTGTTTAAATAACCTTCTCGTCCTTTTATCAGACACCATTTATTAGGAAAGCCCATCTGGCAGATCCTTTTGCTCCAGGAGCAAACCTTACTCTGTATTTGCAATACATTATTGCCAGGTGCAGAGTGATTTAAAAATAGCCCTTCTGCCAACAGAGCAGACACATCATAACCCACGAGCTGGACTTAGCTAAGAATAAAATGTAAAATTACAATGAAATAAAGGCCCCAATGTGATGGATATGGTTTCAAACACAGCACTCTCCCAGGGTTTCACATTTAGCCTACAAGTCCTGTTTCAACAGGGTTACTGTTGGAGAGTCTATTGTTCAGCATTTAGCATTTATTTACTCCTCTTTCCTCATGGACTGTGGATGTCACAGGCACTGGACTGGAACCGTAAGCCCCTTTCCAGGAAGCAAACACCAACACAGCCCTGGGTTGCTGCAATGCCTTTTCAGAACTGATTTGGAAACGTCACTCTGTGCTTAAAGTTAAATCAAGACATACATTTGTTGTTTACAGAAAACCTCCGAATCTGCCCGGGCATGTTTGCCCTCAGCTCTGCCACGGTGCCAGACGTGATCTGAGGGTGCATCTGGTAACACCTCCTTTGGCCATATGCTGGGGGACACCTTGTCAGCCTTGTCACCCACCTGTCTCCACAGTCACTCGCTGCTCATGTGGTCATTTCAGCCTGGGCAACAGTCCCCAAGCTGAAGGTGCTGCCAAAGATGAAAGTGCCCTGTGCTCATGCCATGCATCCTGTTCACTCACTGGAAGTACCCAAATGCCCCTGAAACAGACTTTTCCTTCCTTCCTTTTAATGCCTGGATTAATTTTTTCAGACTCCTCTTGCAATATTATGGTGCTTTTGAAGTGCAGTCAATTTTTTCCCCCCTTTAAGCTGAAGACCATTTTGTTTGATCTTGAATTTCAGGACCAATCTTTCATGGGTTTAATACCTGTGATCTGGCATTTCAGCATCAGCTGTAGTTGCTGGGTTTTGGATGTCAGCTTTTACAGCCAGGGTGCAGGAAAGATTTGTTGATGTAAAGATGTTACCATAGACAGTTATGGAGAGTCATTTTTAAGGGCTTCTTTCCAAACTCGCATTAAAATATATTTTGTGGAAGAGCCAGCAAAATACTTTAGAATTGTAAACACTGAGACAGTTCTGAGGTGTTAAAATACGATAATCCAGCCAGGTTTATATAAATTCACAAGTGAAGTGAGTAAGGAAAAGGAAATGTTCATGTTTTCTGCTACATCCTGCACTGAACTCCTGTGCTGACATGATGCCCACACTCACTGGGGGGCTGAGGCAGCTGCTTTACTTCAGCCACCATCACTCTGGGATGTGACAGAGGATTTGTTACCCTGAGAGCACCTGGACAGTGGTGAACTGGACAGTGCAGCTGTGCTGAAGGAGAAAAGCCAGCAATGGAAGAAGAGAAGTGCAGCAGCTGCACAGAATCCCTGTTTGGAGGTGGCCTGAAAAGTTTATTCCATTTGTCCAGCTCTCCGTTGCTTTGTTATAAACAGGAAATGAAACAGTGTTAATTCTGAGAACTCGAGTGTGTTTGCACAGAACATTTTGCTCGGTGGCTCATATCTACACTAAATGTTTCATTTCATGAATGATTCACTGGAGGCCTCAGTCCTCAGCATAGCTCAGTTTTATTCTTTTCCGTAATTCAGATAAATATGTCTGTCTATATGGGGAATACACAATGGCTGGTGATACATATTCATCAATGGCAAAGTCACAAGGAAATGACTTTACAAAATGTACAACTGCTCTCACCTGCAAGCTGGTACATTCTCTGCATAGAAATACAAAACTCTATTTGATGCAATATGTACTTTCAGATTTGGAAACACGTGTGGCTCCTTGCACCCAGGCAAGCCTGTTAGCCTGGATCCAGAGTCAAGCTTTCTCCATCTGAACCTCACATTTAAACTTCTTCAAACTTTAAGGATTTTCAGGTCCACGTATTTAAGACATGGCTACTTCACAGTGGAGTTTGCAGATGGTCATGAGGTTAAAATGAAGTCCTGTGCCTGGGGACACCTGAATTCTGCAGTTACAGCTCCTCCAGCCTTCCACAAGGGCAGAAATCCATCCACCTCCATGCAAGGCAGAATTGGAGCCTGTGTGTGTTTGGAACAGCTTACAAAACTGTCCTGTGATTCACTATTGACTCGGTGATTTCAGCCCCTCTGCACATGCACAGAGAGATAAACTCTCCATCCTTCAGGGAATTCCAATCACTTGGATGATTCGGTACAAGGGATCCCTCAGCATCACTGGCAGAGGTTCCCTTAAAGTGCCCCTCAGTGAAACGACAGCGCTCCTTAAGCCTCCAGCTAACTAGAGTCTTCACTTTTCAATTTTAGTTAATATTTGGAAGGAGAGAAAAGCAAATATGCACAAAGTTGAATTCAATTATTTCCCTTCAACTCCCAGGACATTTTCATGGAACACTTTTCCTCTCTCATCAGCACCAGCACAGGTCAGAATGAGCTTTGCAATTCAAATGGAATATGCTACATATGAAGATAACTTACACATTTTGTCTTTTTAGGTGTGAATCATTATTATGCAAATGAAAATGGAATCTGTTTAACAAATTCACGTCAGGACAACTGTAAAGGTATTTTTCAGGAGAATGGCTTTGTCCCTCAGACATCAGGCTCAGAGGCACCAACCCAGAGCAGGCAGTGCAAGCGCTGTGTGAAGGGTTGGAATGCTTTAAGCCACTCTCTAATATACAGAAATACAGCCAAATAATGACATTTGCTGCTAAAACTGAAGTATATTTTTAATTGAAGAGGGATGTGCTTTCGTCAGGATGTAAAGAAATTTAAAGCTCAATTCTAGAAGCTGCCAAACACTCTGAGCCTGATACAGAACCTGCTTTATTTTAAGCCTGTGGAAGAGCCACTGAAATGGAGAGATTACTGACATTAACTGAAGTTAAAATTGTTCCCCTTGGTCTCTCCGGATGGGAGTCAGGACATTTATCCTGTTGGATCTAATTGTTAAATCCTGAGGCTTGCACTCCATTTCTGATCTTTAAATTTAGTATCAGTTCAGATTACATGATCTAAAAGCAGCCGAATTGTTATTAGTGCAACTAAAATACATCTCAAAAGCATACACCAACTGGGTTTAGTGATCTCTGAGGCTGCTCTTTGGGAAACACAAACCCTTTCTCATTTGCATGGAACTACTTTTTCATGCTGCTCTTATTGAAAACAGACGGAAATTACATTTACAAACATAAAAAAATCTTTCTGTAGTGCCTAATTTATGTAAGAGGCCCCATCAGAAACAGCGATTTAGCTTCACTTTCATCATAGGATAGCATAAAACCCCCTACAGTTTGTAAACTATATTCTATTTTCAATTATTATTAGTTCACTATTAATTACAGCACATGCATAAAGCACATGCTAAAGGTGTTTTTATGTTCCGGATGAATTCTGAAACAGAATTTGGTAGTCAACAGACAAATCATCCATCAGGACAGAAAAAACAACAGATGCTGGGCTATTTTTGTTGTTCCAACCCATATACAATTCCATTCTGCTTGGAATCGGGTCTCTTGATCTGCCTTTGAAACAACAACACAAAGACTCTGAAATTCTTTCCTCCCTTAAGATGAAGGTGGTTTCCTACATCACAAGATTAATGATATGAAAATGATGCTTAATAGCTGTCTATCAAAAATGGGCAGGAAAGTTGCAAAACTGGACGTTACCTTTGTATTTACAATTTCTGAGAATGAAAAACCTCAGGTGATTTCTTTAAAGCACAGTGAAAAGCTGACCTGTTCCCTAACAGCTTTGTCCCAAATGGATCCAGAATCCGTGGAGCTCAGATAAGATGATGGGACCAATAAGCTGTTTGATGAGGTGTTATATAATTTTTGGGACTAAACAGATGAGTTTCATTATCTAAGGAAACTAATAAAATTACTTTTCATTCTGCTGTAGACCCAATTTTCGTTTATGACCTGTACATAACATTTGAAATGGGATCTATAAATGGAAGGTAACAAGTACTCAACTTTTTTAGTCTGAAAATCGTGTCTCCTATAGTATAGAAATATATTCATTGGCAAGTCTTCATTCTCTATGCTAAAAATGATCATGCAGTCTCATTTTATATAGTTAAACAGCTGCCACACTCACTGCCAACTATGAATATAGACTTGGCTCCAGAGGCAAATCATATCTCCAAAATTAAATGCGAGCACAGATCTGATCATTCCTCTCTAGCTGCTTCTTGTGAACCATCATTTTTAAATTCTAAGATTAAAACATTGAGACCTCATCTTCATTTGCATGGTGGCTGCTGATTTCAAGCAGTGAACTGCATTGACCCAGAAGGAACACGCTCTTCAGAGATGCTCCATCAAATATAAATGGGAGCAATTTCCAAGGGAATTTTCTGAGAGTTCCTGTGCCTGCTGCCATTGATGCTTTTTGGCAGATGTGCTGCAGTCTGCAGTGTGCTTCAGTCCCTCTTGGTCTTGTGGCATCGTCACCCTCGAGCAACTGCAGCACATCTGCCCTTTGCAGGACAACAGGGATGTTTCAAACTGCTCAGACCTGCAAACTCTGAGGTTCATAATTCAAAGAAAATACCTTTCCTACTCAGTATTAATTCAGCTGAATACCAAAGGTCTGGTACAGGATGTTTTCTGATAATGGTAGGAAAGCGTTTCAGGAAGAATCCTCTGCACAAGAGGGCGGCTTCCACCCTGCTTGACAGCTCTTGGAATATGTACCACTGACCAGCGAGATTTCATACCAAAATAAAAACACTTTTGATCCCTGCCCAGGCTTTTCTGCAGCCTCTTACACTCCCTTCCTCAGCAGTTCCCAACCAAGTTGTCTCTTACCTCTGATTCCTTGTAATAGCGCTCGGGGATTTCATCGCTGGCGATATCGATGAAGCAGACCTCTCGCTCCAGATCCTTGGCCTCTTTGTCAAAAATCTGCAAGAGTTAAAGAAATTCAAGGCTGTTACAGAACTTTGCTACCCTCACAAAGTCCACCTGGAGGAGTGGTTACAATAACTCGCAACAGAATGTATTTTGGGCTTGTGCCTGAAGAGTTTTGTGTAAGACACTCCAGTTTCTGCAGGGACATGGTCACGTTCTCCTGCACACACCACGTTCAGCACCTCCTGCTCCCACTGCTCTTCTCCCCTGGCCTTTCTAGAAGGGACACTTTGGTTACAAACAGTAAAGCCAACGACTCAGATGGGTTTTACTGTGTTCTCCAATGTTTGCTCTAGAGCCCATCACTGTGAAAACTGACTTGGGGCGTTTCTGACCTTTTCTGACTGTAGCAACGTGCAGGTGTTTGCTGGGAACACTTGGCCTCCAATGCTGTCAGACTGACAATCAGAATTTGATGGCAGGCTTCTCCTAACCATTTGTGTGCGCACACAGAGCTTACCTTCACCTCAATCCCTCAGGACTCAGTCTGGAACTCCAAGTCTCGTGTTCTACGCAAGACAAACAGTGGGGATATTTTGAAAATCCAGGTCATCTGCAGCTGCAGTGCAGAATCCTTCTGAGCCTGTGTCCATAATTTAATTATTTAGGCATCTCAGTGACCCATGTGACTTGACTTATACTGTGTCTGCAATATATTTCTCTCGTGATTCAGAGACTTGGAAATAGCACCGAGTTAAAAGGCTACCATGAATTAGGGCCATGAAATTCAGGGCAGTTGTGCATCCACTGTCAGGATCAGTAACAAGCTCACGATGTGCTTTTTCCTTTGGGGCACAATGTTCTGTAGCTGACGTTTCCAGGAAGCATAAATATTTTTGTTTTCCTTTTTTTTCCTCCTCTTTAAATAAATGCAGTGAACACTGTTGATTTAATTTAGTTTAATTTAATCCAAGAGGAACAGTTAAAAATACAAAACGCCAGCAACTCTTTAGTGACAAGAATGCTACTGTATTATTTCTGCAAGCAATGGAGCTGCCCATTTAAAGCATCTGAAGCGAGCAATGGATTCCAGTGAACACAGAAAGCAGCTGGGAAGAAGAACTTTGCTCAGGAAATCATAATTCAAATACAGGAAAAGCTGAAGTTTGACTCTTAACTTGCCTTGCTAGTGAATGAAATGGGTAACACTGAATGTAACATGTTCACACATCTGACACTGCAGAAGAACTGAGAAACTACAGCCTTGTTTTATTTGTGTATTTTCCTTCTCCAAACCTTGTCTTGCAAAAAATAGTGTTGATTATTTGAACAAACAGGAGGTGGGAGCTCCTTCCCCTGCAGTGCTTGGGTACCTTGATGTAAATCACTGTTCTGTTTGTATATATAATATAGGTCACTCTTTATAAGCTTCTTCACTTGTTTTTTTCCTGAACAAATTCAAAAACACAGAGCAGCTCACAATGAAATAAGTTGAACTATTTCTGGCAGAAGATGCTTTTCACCATAATCCCCATGAAATAATGGAGATTGTTCTTAAATGGACATTACCAGGTCAGCTGAGGCTCTGAATCTGTCCATGGTTTAGGTACAAGCATCATAAATTTAAGCCCATGCAAATCTCTGCACATTTGCAGGGACCTAAATGGGGGATTATTACCAAATACCTTATCTGAAGAAATGTGCCCTGCTCTGTCCCACGCTTGATCCACATTTTTCACCTCATGAGAACAGTTCTACATTCTTTTCTCTCTCTTTAAAATGCTGTGATGGCAGTGGGGATGACAGCTGCCTTTACCAATCTGTCAGAACCAAGAGGAAATTCTCAACCATTCCGACGCTGCCGAGGCTGTCTCTGACCATTCCCTGTATTCCACCAGTTTGCTGAATGACACTCTCACTTCCCCTTTGCTGGCAGAACTTGTTGTCTCATCATTTATGCTTCTCTCCTTCTCAGATCGTCCTCACAAGATCTGCAGCTGGAGATTTAATCTTCTCATGCCATCAGCAGTTGAAAATAAGAAGTCATTAGACAACAAGACTGATTTCTCTCTCAGCTCTAACTCTGTCACTGCCTCTCACAGCCACAGAATCTGTCTGGGATCGCCTGAAACCCTGTAGGGAGGATGGGTTTATTGTGGTTGTCATCAAAGAGACTAGAAAAATGTTAAAAGTTTTAAAGGAAAAGATTGAAGGCCATAAAAAGAAGCATAAGGCTCCCAATCTGTGCAACTGTATTTGCAAATGTGCAGAAACTGAATGATGAGAACAATCTGTATCCTTAAGGTGATGATGTAGAAAGGCAGAATATTAAATTTATATTGGAAAGAACTGGACAGGCTCTACGTTTGGTAGCCAAGTAATTAATTGAGATTGAAATACACAATCAAATGGAAAACAAAGAGCAACATTCAGGCTGAAGTGCCCTTCTGGCTGTGGGTTTTGGTTTTATTTTTGGGGGGTAATGTGACAGCTTTTCTACAACAAACATTTATATACTTCCCCCTCCTGAGGGGAATGGAAACTCAGCATGATTTAGACTAAATCACCCACAGAATGACAGAAAGTGGAAGAAAGGTTTCAACTGGGTCATCTTTATGAATGTCAATAGTTTCTTCTGGTGAAAATTGAAACCAACAAAAACCCAACCAACCAACCAAAAATAAAGCACACACCCCCCCTGCTCAGGAAGATGATTCCAGTACCTCAGGACAGACAGCTCATGCAGGATAACGCAGAAATTAAATTTCATTCCTTTGCTTCCCTCATGACCTACAGTGCCATGTCCTGGCAAACCCTCCTCCCCTGGGAACCACAGCCAGAACAGAAAGTCAGGTCAGGAGATGATGGGGAGTCAACAACAAATTTCATTTAATCTTTTCTGCAACCTTCTTTCCCATTTTTCTTCTGTTTCTTCTATTCTCAGGCTAAATTGATGGCTTCAGTTTCATTCAGATGTAGTTAATCCCAACTTTAACCTGGACTGGATACACACAGCACGAAGCCACATTCTGCTGAATCCACTGATTCCACCCACACTGGGGAACTCCTCGTTCATCTGCACTACCAGGACTCTGAGGGTCACACCTTTGCCTCTGGCTTGGCTTTGGCTCATAATACATCATTCTCTTTTCTCATGTTTTTTTCCTGCCCTCAAGAGCAAAGGACCCATCCAAGAACTACCGGCTGGGTCTGTCATTACCACAAAAAGGTTTTTTTAACAGCCCAGACACAAGGAGTTTGTGCTCAGAAGGCTGTAATGAGGCAGCTAATTCATGTTAGGGGTGTAACTGCAGCAAGGACAGCAAGAACAATCCTTTTTTCCATTAAAAAAAGGCACAAAATAGACTTTCCACCTTGAAATTCTGATCTCAGATTGCCATGGCCACTGGTTACTCCCCAGAGTATTGTTACAGCACCTTGAGCAGGTTGTGACACCTGCTCCGCTGCAGCTTCACTTTTCTGAAGGAAAATTTACTCTGTGCCAAAAGAGAGCAGAAAAGTTGGCTCCCTGAACTGCACAGGAATATCTGCGCCTGCCACAGAGTGGGAGAGGCTCTTCCATTTATCTGCAGCCTTGCTCCCTGCTCCTTTGGATCTCCATGTCACGACTCCCCTATTATTCCATCTCTTACAAAATATCTAATTTAGATTTGTGCTTCCTGCACAGAGCAGTGGATTTTTATGTAATTATGTCAAAGTAGCTGCGCTTCCAAGACCATCACGGACGATCTATAATATGAACTGGGGTTAGTTTTTTAAGTCACATCTAGTTCAAGTGGCAGATTTACCAGCTCACTTCAGTAGTTCATTTAGAAAAATTCAACCATAGAGGCACCACCACATCACTTGTTCACACTCTGTCAGTGTGGGCCTTGTCACATGTTCTGCAACAGCCATATGTGCTCGGGACACACGAGCCGTAGTGCAACCCAGAGAGAGCTCCTCTCACAGAAGGAATTTCAGGCCAACCCCTCCTCTTGTTTGCTTCTGTTTCTTGGGAATTATTATAATCATAATTTTTCATTGCAAAAGATACAAGAGACAACGGATGCTCGATACCTTCATACAGGAAAATTCCAGGTGCAAATAAAATCATCTCTGAAAGGGCCCCTTGCTCTGACTTTGCCATATTTTGAGAGATGCCCAGCAACCCTTTTGGCAGTTTCCAGGTTGAGATCCTGCTGTGCAGTGAGGCTAAACCAGGGCACAGCTGAATCCTTTTCAGCTTAAATCAGTGTTTCACAGCAGTTGCCTTAAATAGTGAATTTACATTTCATTTCCATGTGCTATATTCAAGTATGTTACAACCTAGTTCCATGTTACTAAGATAGGAGATAATAATATGGAAAAAAATCACCCTAAACCAAATCAAACTAGAAATGGATTTTCTTGTGAGCTGCTATACCTAAAATTTCTTTAGTTTAACAAGCAAGATCCAGCCACTGAGTCTTTCAGAGAGAAACGTTATGCTACAGAAAGCAAAGCACTGGAAGTTTTACATACAGTGAAATTCCATTACTGGCAACCTTTGGATTATTTTACTTCTTTGATTCCCCCTGACACTATCAGACGGCAGAAAATCACAACCCAAATATCAGCAGCAATTAATTCTGTAACTAAAAAACAAAGTAAACCAACAGCAATCATTCAAACATAATAACCCTCCTAAAGCAAACAGGAAAATTGAGTGTCTGTGATTCAGTTATTTGAAGTGGGTCTGCTCTCACTCTGCCTCTCCTCTACCTTCAGCTACAAACTGCTTTCCAGACCTTTCCCTGTGTACTGGAGGGTGGCATCCAAGGCAAACATGGAGCTGCCATGTGTGAGATCACTGTGCATTGATTACAGCATCCACAACCAGATGGTGGATCCTCTGGAATCCACACAACTCGTTGTAATGCACAGTTGGTGCACTCCCCACTAAACAAATGTGTGTCTGCAGTGTACATGGAAATTGTGAACAAGAAATGGGAAGAGAGTGAGAGCAAGACACTAAAATTAGCCCTATGACCAACCAATGGATCGTTAAAATACTTGTCCAAATCAAAAAAGAGGAGTCTGCCATGGAAAGCACACACCCCATTTATTCACACACAAGCAGCAACTCACCCCCCTCCTGCCTGGACTTCTGACCATTTCACTAGACAAGCTTAAGAATTCTCCTGGATGCGCCTTATGGTTTCAATATTCAAAATACAGGTTTTGTGTCTCTATATTTAAATTCCCCAAACGCTGAATTTCCTTTGGGGAAATGAAGTGTGTGATTACTCTGCATTTTTATAGCTGTGTGTGCTCCCTGAGGCTCTGCTGGAGCACCTGGGCCTCCCTTTGTGACCCTGCCTCTGACACAACCAGCTCAGGATGCGAAGGGAAGCAACATTTTCATGTGCTTTGCAGACACCGCCCACCCTGTCATTTGCATTTTGCAAAACATTCCGATTTTTAGGAATTCAATTTTGTGATTTAAAAAATGAAAGTCAAATCAACCCCAAATTTCTCCTTAAATTAAGAAGGCGACTCTTTGAAAGACCCATGGCCTGACTCACTGGTCCAGTTTCCAACACTGCCAGTGAAGCTGGAAAGCTGCAAGCAAGCAGGGACAATATTTGATGTACTAACGTGTTCATCCAACGCTGGCTCTGTTTTCCCAAGGAGAGAGTTGCCATGGAACATCCAGTGTGATGCAGCAAAATCAGCTGCACGGGGCACTGAAATCACAGCTGGATGGATTTATGGTCCTGCACTGTTACACAAGGTTTTACCTCAATAAAGGCATTTACTGTCCACTGTTCTTTCTGTCAGTGTTTATATTTGTGCAAATCAAGTGCAAACTTTAACAGATCAGAGCAATTGTGCTTTAACACATTTCAAAGAGGTTAAAATCCTAACAAAACACAGAAAAATCTGGTTCTGGAGCAGTTATAATTATTGTTCACCAGTATCTGCTACCATGATAATTGGGAAGAAAAAGCAGGAGGAATTTTGCATCAAGACAAAATGCAGTAATTTGGTAGAATTGTACCAGACAATGCAACATGTTAAATAAAATAATTCTAATAACATCTTAGCTTGCTAAATGACAACAGGAACCTGAGAGCATTTATACTGCTCTCTCCCATTAATCAGTGGAATTAGTTTTAGTGTCTTTATATCTAATTATTGCTTTTCGCGATCAATATCTACTTTATTAGACAGCAGTGGAAACGAAGAGTTCAAAGACTTCAAGAAACTTGTACGATCTCAAAAAATGTATCGAGAAACAGCTGAGTTCAAATCAGACATACATTACTGCCCTCATTACTGCACCATTAATATTCATTCAGTCTCTTTTCCACTACAACTGGGAAATGTACTATTTCTTAATCAGTTGCAATGAATGAAAACACAGTGTATCTATGGAGAACTGTAGGAATGGATCCTGTGTTTCCTGTTGCCTGGACAAACACAGTGAAATTTAATCTGAGCTTGCCTGGCACAAAGCAGGAATACACTGTGTGTGTTCTTCAGGGAGGGTTAAACCTGCCCAGGGAGGAATGCAAACAGTCCCAGCTCCAAGGTGTCTGGATTCACAGAAGCCTCTCCATAGTTACCAACCTTCCAGCATTTCAGGGCTGTACCAGCCACATCTGTGTCACCAGATCCAGGGCACTGGATCAACAGCACAAAAATGTAGATCTGCCGTTGGTTTATTGTGCTGACACCTGTGAATAGCACAGCTCTCAGAATTCCAGAAGTAGGGAAATTAGGGCTGGAGTGCAAGTCTCTATTTCAGCTTCCTTTCCTCCTCCTCAGTTCAAGTAAGGGTCAATGAAATCTCTTAATCTTGGTAAATACTTGCCTGGTCTGTGACTCAGGTGCTGAATATAAAGATAACATGATATTACCCCACTGACACTCTGGTAAAAATGACACTGGAAGAGCTGGATTCCAGCAGAGACGAGACTCTGATTTGCATCACCTGAGGATCCCACCCCTGTGTCACTTTCATCTTAAATTCTCTGGCTGGGGACTGTTCAGGGCTTGATTCACAGTGTTTTAGCCACAAGCTGACAGACAGAAAAGACCTGAAAATTCACTGATTAAATAATTTCAGCTCCTCCTCTGTCAGGCAGCTGCACAGAACGTGTCTGCTCACTGCTGACACTATAATGTACCAGAAAACTGCACCCTCCCAAAGCCAAAGGTGTGGGCTTGCTCTGAATTAAAGTGCTGCCAAAAAGCAGAAGTGAACATTAAATGGTGCATCAATTCCATAATGCTCATATAGCTGGTGCTGTGATACGTTCTCTTCTTCTTAACTCCCTCACTGATCTGCCTTGGAGCAGCAGGGACAGAGTTGTTGGTATCTGGTGGCTACTATATGATTTCTGTCATGTCCCCTGTGGGAAAGTGTCCTGTGTGCCAACCCCATTACTCAGAATCATCCCTTGCTCTTGTACCTGTGATTATTCTGCCATGAGCAGTCCAACAGCTGTCAGCTCTTACAGGCAGGGCCGGGGCACTGAGGGAAATGCACTTCCCACCTGGAAACACAACACCTTCAGCTTCTCAAGGCTGCTGGAGGGACACCCCAGGATCTCAGACTCCTTAAAATCTGCTTTATTGCCTTCTTCCTTGTCAAACATGACTTCAAACACTCCTTCACCGGACCTCTGCATTACAGACCACTTTTTCAGACATTTTAGCTTGTATTTCATGCCTACAAGAAACTTCTTCCCAGAAGTCTGCAGCCAATGACTGCTTAAAGCAAACCAAAATGAGACCCAGAGAAACATTTGTGTATGAATCCAAGGGCTGAACTCTTTAAATGTTGATGCTTTAACCAAAGTGACTCCTTCTTTGCAAGGTGTGTGACACTGGTCTGAGCAACCCAGTCCAACTGAGCTGCCCTCTGCTCCTGAGCCCCTCAGGATCATTCCCACCCTTCCCTGGAGAGGATTTTTCACAGTTCATTGTCCTTCTCATCTCTGAACTCTGAAAGCCTTTTAACTTTGGGCAAATGACTCCCAAAGGCATCGCCTCAGTCCCCAGCCACTGTTCCCCTGTTTACTGAGATCTCATCTCTGACCATTGTTTAGTTTCCTGTTTGCTCTTCCGGGCACCTCCTTGGAATTCAACACCCTTTACTCACAGAAACAAAGTGGAATATATTTACACACACACACAAAGGCTAATCTTTTCTTTACTCCCCATAAATGTTCAGGATTAAATTCACACCTGTAAATCATGTTGTGTTCAGAGAAGTAACATCTTATCCATCCAACTGCTGGAGAGGCACAAACCTGACCCGGTCTCAGGCCTCTTCCCCAAACTGAGACCGACAGGCCCCAGACACAGACTGTGATTAACTAAAAGGATTAAATCAAATTTTGCACACCCATCATACTTACACTGTCATTGCTTCCTTTGTTGTCCTCATATTTTGTCTCTATATGAATGGAGAATTTAGGCAAAAAGGAACACTGCAACAGAAGAAATGTAAGTTTAGCATAAAAAGACACCTTGTGTCATCAGCTGGCGTATGAAGTGCATCCTCTTTGGGATCATCTTGCTATTTTTTTTCAGATTACTTCAAGAAATACTGATCACAGAATGTAAAAGCAAAGGTTTTTATGCTTCTGTAGCGATGTAAAGATTCTACCTAAAAGCTGACTACGTAATGAAGGTTTAAATAAATTAGTACAGGCACTCTGGAATAACGAGATACAATTGTACCAACGTCCTCAATGTCTTGTTATAAATTCCATTCACTAAAACCTCAAGAGCAACTCGGTATTTCTCATCATACCCCAGCCTACCCCTGAAATCAAATAACCCAAGGGCACCTCAATATCTGCAGGTGCTGACCAAACATACAGCAAGGGTTTCATGTCAGGGTTTTCTCATTTTCACCGAGAAAAGAATTTTAGTGTAATTTCCTATTAATGAAATTAAGATGAATTATGAGCTGCTGTGGGAAATTCTTTATTCTAAATCCAAATAAATCTTAAGATAATGAGGAAAAAATTAAGAATACACCATTTTTTTCTATTAAAGATAATATTTCTGCCTTTACATGGGAATAAATTTATTTTTCTGAGGATTGCTTAGCTTAGCTGGCTTATGAAGACTCGAATTTATAATACAAGGCAGCATAATTCCAGTGGAAAAAACAACAACTTTCAAATATCTTTTATTTAGCATTTCACAGTTCTTCTTTCAAAGCAACTCTCAGACTTGCAGACAGAGCAGCTGTCTGATCAGCTCGAAGGACTCTAGTTCAGCACCTTTACGATTAGTCACCAAGGCTTTTCTTGCATTAAGTGCCAGTTCCTTGTAAAATGCATCACTAATCCCCTCTGGCAAATGACTCTTTGCTGTGCTGTCCGGGCAGGTTATACAATGAGGGCTCTGGGATGCCTCAGTGTCCACACGGCTGTGGGGCCAAGTTTGGGCTTGATAACATTAGGAGAGTTCTGTGGGAAGGGCTGATGACTAAAGCAAAAGGAGATTTAGGAGACCAGGTGTGGTGCAACACAACTGACAGGAGAAGCCAGCTCCTTGGAGACTGCAGCAAACATAGTCCTGATTCATGCATATCACCCAAAAAGCCATCACTCAATCTTCTTCTGATCATGGGATATCCAGTACTCAACAAGCATGTCTAGAATCAATCCCTGAAAAACGAGTGAGAGGGTTTTCCCAAAATACGGTGCCATGAAAGGCAAACCCCCCACTCTGTGCAGGGGATCTGGACCATGGCTGCAGTTCCAGAGGAAATTATGAATAAAGCCAAATGTCAGAGTTCCCCTTTACCTTGGTATTAAAAAAATACCTGCTATTTTCAATCACTGTCTGGAGGTCACCAGCAGTGAGTCAGGTCATGACACTGAAATGTCACTGCCTCACATATTGAACACCAGGCTGCACCAGGCTGCCTGGAGCAGTTCAGCAAGACACTGATTCAATCTAGTTGTTGATTCCTGTGACCCAGAATCCAGTCTCTAATTAAGAGATCTTCTAACCTTGTATTTCCAAGGAAAAAAAAATTAAGAAAAGACCAAGTATCCTTAGAGTAGTACAAGAGAATTGCAAGTGCCTTTTACCTCAAGCCACCTCATTAGAGAGCAGAGTCACTTTGTGTAAAGCCACCCACGGTCAGTCTCCCTCAGAATGAAGGACTATAACAACCTAATTTGAGATTATAAACGGTAACATGGGTTTACCCCAAAGGAAAACTCAAATTCACTGAGTGCTGCACTGCAAACACATCCCCCAGAAGCTCAGCTGACTGAGGGGGGTCTTGCTGCCTTTCAGGAACACTTCACAGGGTCCAAATTTTCCAACATTTCACAGAATGCATCTCATGATTCATCAGCTGGGCTCTGACTAATTGGCAGAGGGCTCTGGCAGAACCAGAATCATGCATCATTCAAAAGACTTATTATTCATCATGCAAAAAGTTGTTGGGGGTTTTTTCCCCCTTCCTTAAGTGGCCTCGTATTTACTTAGCTGGGGATTACAATTATTATGCAACACTCAGAACCAAACCGGGGAGTGAATAGCAGGTAATAAACCCTTGAGTAGATTTTATTCCTTCCCAGCACTACTCCCGTTCTGCTCTGCCTCTCCTGGGGCCCATGTTCTCCAGCACAGACCTGGGGGCGATCGATCCCGAGCACACACAGCAATGCACAGGGCACTGTTTCCAGCTCTCCATTTCACTCTCTGCAGCCTGCAGCCTTTTATTCCTCTTTGGAATAAAACAGTGGCAAATTCAAGCTTTAACTCGAAATTGGATCGAAGTTCTGCGTAACTCTACAGAGCCTCAGTGTTAAGGTTTCCTTGTGTAAAGCTCTCAAAGGAAGTGTCTTCTATGTTGTCACCTCCAGATAATTAGTTGTCTTATTAACTCCTTAAAAAAATCACTATACTCCAGTGTACCTGTAACACTCAGAACCAAATACGGGCAATATTCAGGGGGATTTGTTCATTTTCTTAAACATTTTATATTTTCCCTTATTTTGAAGAACCCCGAGAGGTTTAAGGCACACCAGAGCACCCAGTGCAATATCCAGGGGCTGGAACAGTAATTCCCACACCCGAGCAGGGGCATTTCCACATTAAAACGAAGGAAATGAATGCAGCATATGGAAGGCACAGCCTGCAGTTGCATTTGCAATTCCCCACATATAACCTCTTGAAAAACGAAAGGCCTATTTTTAGCATGATGATTGATTAGTGTTGCCATAGCAATAAGCAACACTTACAAGAACAGGGTAGAACCCAAGTGTGCCAAAACACTTGCCAAAGTCTTAAAGAGACAGTCAAACACATGCAGTGTGTGATGATGGTTTTAAGGAGAGGACTGTCAAATTAACCTTTGCACAGTAATTACACCCAGCAATGACTGGAGTTGTCAGTGAATATGTTGGTCTGGGAGAGGTTTCTTTACCCTCTGGACCCTGGTTTGTGTGAGTGATGCCAGTTCATCAACACCATTGCAGCTGGTCTCGTTTTCCATGTTGTTTCTGCCTGCAGAATGTTCAAAGACCTGCGAGAGACTTCATCCCTGCACTTCACTTCTCCTGCTCCTTGTGAATATTAATCCACAATCCTTGGCAGTTATTTCTGTACAGTAAAACTTAATCCCACTCTTTTCTTAAGCAGCAGAAGCATATTCCCCTAAATTTTAACATAAAATCCTGGTGAGGCAGGTATTTAATGTAAATGTTCTCTCTCATCTCCCACCACTTCTCAGACTGATGATTTTTTTTTATATGGTTGCATATACATTATTTTGCCAACACAGGTGGAACTGGATCCTCTGAAGAGCAATCTCCATGAAGCCCAGAGGTACAAAACACAGTGACTGCTACGATGAGGTCAGACTGGACACGCCAAATTCAATCTTTTTTAATAGGGTAACTTCCAGATACCACATCTTTGGGATTCAAAATTTTTGGGCACTGTTTTGATACTCAGTGGGGAACAACTGCATTTCTTCACTGAAGATCAAAAACCTGGAAAAGACAAATGGAGTCCCTCCTTCTCTGTAACAGACAAAGGGGATGTGGCGCTAAGGGGTAGGGGAAAGTGGAATATTCAAAGTTTTTTGGAAAATGGCCACCTCAGACTGCTCCAGACAGCTCTGCACGTGAGCTGCTCTGGGATACAGGGCACAAACCAGCAGCAATCAGGATGACAAGGCTGCAAGAGAACAGACAGAAAGGGCTGGGCAGGGTGAGGGCAGGGTTTGGAAGATGTGACTCAACAAGAGGGAGGAGAATTCGGAGAGCAAGATAACCACAGGAAGGTGGCAAACAGCAAAACAAAAGTGCTGCTGAGCGGAAAGGGGAGAGAACAACACAAAACTAGGGCTTGGAAATAATCAAGGCAGCAAAACTCTCCTAAACAAGCTAAGAAAGAAAACTACTATTTGTATCACATACAATAACTTGAAGATGAAACTATGACTATCAAATTGCCTCCAACCACTATGAAACTCTCTGGCTTTGCCCTCCCTTAGGATCCATTTCTTTGATTCATGGGAACAGTAACCTGCTTACTGAGGAGGGACGGGATGAGAAGCTGCGAGCACGAGTGGCAATGACAGTCCCATCAATCACAGAGGGGTTTGGATTGCTTTAGAATAAGCCAGGGCTGGAAAAAGGGAATTCTACAAGCAGTTTGATGTACTTGTTTCAATGGGATTAAGCAATTAAATGAGAATACAGGTTTGCAGCTTTCTAAAAATATATTATTTGGGTTTTATAAATACTACAGAGGTCCTTCCTTTTGCTGCAGCCTCTAAGGGAAACAAATCTGTGTTTTCTTAGACCAATGGCACCAGTCAGCCTGTCTTCTGAGCTGGGGAGGGATTCTGGAAGTAACTTTGCATCAGGCTCCAATCCTGTAAAATAGAATCTGTTGCATTTTTGAGCAGACTACTCATATACTCAAGCTGGATAAAAGTTTATGCACTGAATAGTGATGGGTCACATCCAAATTTTAAGGACTGGTAATCAGATAAAGAGAAAACAGGAAAAAACTCTACAGCGATGTTTATCTGAAACAACTGTTTTCCTTCTCAAGTCATCTTATTATAAAAATAACAATTACAAAAACATTCCTTCCAGATAATTTACTTTATGGATAAACCAGCAGCAAAGTGAAGCACGAAATATGCCTGTTCTCAAAAGTAATCAGAAACCAGCAGGTCAGTAATGGACCATTTAGCAACTCTCACTCTGGAGCCTTGACACATAGCAGATGACATAATTTAATTTTCCTCTGTCATTTGCTGTAGAAGAATTAATGTCATTGTGATAAATTGTCAAAGGAATGGTTGTCTCCTGCTTTCTGTTCCATAACTGTTTTTCATAAACATTCTGAATTTATATCCTATTCCTAAGTTAATTTGAGACACTGGCATGTTGTGGGAAGCCTCCTCCTCACAGAGTGTGCCATCTTAGTGTTTGTTTCACTTTACATAATTGTGAAACCAACAACTGCCCTTAAATGATGCACAAAAAAATCTATGCAGCTGTTTTTAAATTTCAGCCCCAGAACTGTATTGCTAACACCACTCAAACTGTACAGGCCAGGCAGCAGATCCATGTGAAATGCTCCCTGGTAAACACTTCACTGTTCCTTCAAACTCACAAGAGTTTGCTTAAATTCTGTTCGTGTTTTTCCTCAACTCTTTGTACTCCAGCTTGAGAGCTAAACTTTGTTTGGCTCATTCTCAGTGTACGTTGATCACATGAAGTTTTTGTACCATGGTTTAGTCACCAAACATTTGTGATTTGATTATTTGTTTGCTTGAGGCTCCTCTCTTGTTTTGTCCAGAATCTCCACTGCCATTTGAGCAGGTCCAATGGATGTTTGCTCTGTGCTGTTTATTTTCTAACAATATCCCCATGCAGGAAGAGAAACTTGGTTCTACACAATTCTTTTTCGTTTGGTTGGCAATAGACACGGGTTTGCTTTCTAGTTAATTATTTCTAACCTAGCTGGACAACCTCAGGAAGGGAAACAACAAAGCCTCCTTAAAGTTCACTGTGAATAGCATAAATATGTTCCACTAAGGATATATATTTGCAAAGGCTGCGATAAGCTGGCACACCAGGGGTTGTTGAGAGCTACAAGGCATCTTTCCTCCATCCTCCAAGTGAAAAAGGCCCCAGCCCATGACCAGCCAAGGAATTCTTTCCAAGGCCAGCAGTCAGCAACACCCTTCCCCTCAGGAACACAGGTCTGGCTGGGCAGGAGGCACTTCCTGATACCCAACTCCTGAAATGGAATCCATTGGAGCTGCTTCCTGCTGTATCCTAAAAATCTATCATCTTAAGATCAACCTAATCACCACCCGGCATGAACTTAAAAGTTAAACACGTATTTTAGAAAAACATCCTGTCAGGTTTCTAACAAGTTCAAAACCAAAGCAGCTCCTGTCTGACTTGAAGAGACTTTCTCACATTTGCAGCTCTGAAGTAGCACCCCAACCACAAAACCTGAGCTTCACACGGATATCTCATTCCCTAAATAGCACCCCCAATGTGCAGGACTTCCTTTGGCTTCAGCTTCCAAAGTTATTTTTTCGACTTCCTCCACCCTCCCAATGTGAGCAGGAAGCTTCCAAGGAGCAGCTCCAGCCCTGATCCAGCATTTCTTGGGACAGCAGCCATGTGTCATCTTCCTGGTAGGAAGTCCTTTGTGTTGCAGCTCTAACGAGGCCCATTTGCAGATGCTCTCCTGACGTTACACTTTTCCATTTACACACCCTGAAAGCACCGCTGCTTGTGCAATAGTTCTGTTAAGCTCATTATCTCGTGTGTCATTTGCTTTACACAGGATTAATGTGGTTGTCAGTAATCGGTAGCAGACTGTGCTGTTTGCTGTCAAATTGCGGACTTTGCTGTGGCACAAACATGATTTCTTAAAGCAGATGCCATCACAACTGGATCCAGATTATAGAGGACTAATACCAGTATAATTTCCAGTCCATCCAATAATTCCTGGCTTTTCATACAATCATTGCAGAAAGCAATAGTCTGGAAATTATCTTCAATGCCCAACGAGCATTTTTGTCTTAGGTGTCCTAATTTCAAGTCCTTTACGAAGGCCACATTTATGAATTCCATAATATTTCACCGGGGAACCAGACTGATGAGATTATTCCACATTGCATCTCTGAATGCCAGTGTGCAAGGGCTTGAATGAAATTTCTCATCAGCCTTCATGTTTTACAACTGAAAAACCTTAAGACAATCAGCAAGATTCAGTCTGTTGTTCCCATCCTCTCTCAAATCACTGAAATAACACTGCTGAGCCTTTAAGGTCCTTCTCTCTGTTTGGAGTGGAACCTCCAAGGTTAATAAGGTGTGAACATACCACACAGCAGCGTGTACTTGGCTTGATAAGATTATGCTTTATTTATCCAATTACTGGCCTGCCTTCAGAATCAGTTTTCCCTGAAATGAGGCTCAATTTAACTCTTACCATGTCTCACAGATCCTTTGCAGGGAATTTACTATCTCATAGAAAAGGGTTTCCAGGCTATCTGATGTATTTTGGGCAGTGCCTGAGGGTTTATTCTTCCTTCCAGAATTCTCTGATGAATACAGAAGATCAAAATTTAGAGAAATATTCCAGACAAGGATAGGAATTATTCCCAGTGGTATATTTAACATTTTTGTTCTAGATTCAACAGTTTGAGGCAAAGGCTCCGTCTCTGTTTTCCATGAAGATAAATTCACAGTCTATCAGCTCCATTAAAACATGTTTTAGATTTTTGTCTGAAGTACTTTCCCTAATCTCATCCCAGGATTTCTAGTTCTGTTCCCTTGCACTGTGGTGAGTAATTAGTCCCCAGCTCCCCCAGGCAGTTACACTGTCACTCAGTGACTGCTCTGCCTTCCCTCTGCATTTGCAGACAGATGTAATTTTTCTGTACAAGTCTCTCCAACCCTGCAATCATTTCTGCTGATCCTCCTGAACATCTCTGGAGCTGCTCACCTTCCACTGACCTGCACTGAAATGTGTCCCAGGTGTGGTTTCATGGGATTAGACCGAGATCACTCCCCGGTTCAGATTCTCTGAGTTGCTGTTTGGTTTTAACGTGTTGCATTTCAAACTGAGACGTGTATTTCTGCTGCTGCCATCCCTACTCATCATTCCTACTTGTCTCTTGCAGTTGAATTAAAAAAAAACCTCACAGAAAAAGATTCAAATCTACTTTCAGTTAAAGAAAAAAACACGGAATGGAGAGACATGAGTGCAACAGCAAATGTCGTCTTGCCAGCCTAAAATTAAATGTGCCATCAAAGGTAAACCCCTAATTAATGTGGACTGTGATAGGCTCCAGTAAAGACAGGACTGGAAAAATGAGCTGAGAATGTGTCCCTCATCACCGCTGTCCATTGTGGGACATTTGGGGTTCAAATTTTAATGTGAATTTAAACAAAGCACAATATGTAGTAAGCACCTGCAGCACACTCTGAAAAGCACAGTTTGGATATTCGGATCTGGTCATCACAGTTTCACGTCTTCATCTCCAGTTTTCAGATCTGAACCTTTAAATCCCTTTTATTTTTCCCTTCACAAATATCACACTACAATCTTCTTTCCTCTGTGCTGCATGAGTTTTTTAAAAAGTCTGCACAAACCTTTTGAGCCCAGCAGAATGAAGGAAAACAAGCGGATTATGTTTTATCTGCAGCCAGAAGTTCAGACTAAGTCAAAGCAGGAGTTTCACCTGGAACTTCCTCACCATCTCCCCATCTTCCAAAGGCTGCTGAAAACTTACCGTATATTATTGAGGCCAGCACATTTAAAACATTTTTTCTCATGATTTATGTGCTATATTTTGCCTTAGCCCTGCTAGAGGGAATAACTGATTTTTCTGGGCACTGGGCCCAGATTATGTTTAATTTTGTCTACAGATTGTACTGTTTCCCAGATACTATACCAGAGATGAGCATTTTATAAGTTAATAAAACAATAAATAAAATCTGTTCTCATGTCTCCACGTAATAACCGGAACCTTAAAAGTTTTGCCCTGTTTTATAGAAGCTTCTCTTTGCTACAGCCAGTGACTAAAAATATATGAAATTATTTCAAAGTGATAAAAAAATAAGGTAAATAATTAATAGGATCTCCACAGAAGCACTTCAAATTTCACCTTAAATTTCTTAAACAAATAACTAAAAGTTACACTATTGAATGCATTATGAATTATTTTAAGAAGGAATCAATTTGGATTTCACTACTATATTTTATACAATTTGTCTATTTTTACAACAAAAAGAGGAAGAAAAACTTACTGTGTATTCTGATTTCCAATTGTCCATTTGTGAAAAGAAGAACGATGAGCGAAAAGAAAACAAAAGAAACGTGAAATAAAACAATGATTCAAGATCCTTATAGTAAACACACATTAATAATAAAAATCATTGTCAAAGACAGTCTCCTGATTTCTATTTAAGTAAAGTCTGTGACATAATGAAGGACAAAAATTACAGAAAAATCAAGCACCTGATGTTTTCTTTTCAAGGATGGAAGTGCATGGATACAACACTCCTGTTTTTACCTGTCCTGAGTTTATAATCTTTATTTCCTGTCCTGGTACCAGTAAATATAATGGGGGAAAAAATACATTCAATTCAATAGGAGTTGTTAAAGAAACCTGGTGCTTGTAGCTCATTATATAACTTGGAGCTTCTGAAGATAAATTAAACTATCCCCAAACCACAAATCAATAACCACTTCTGCTGTATTCCTTACCTGTGATTGTGTAAGGGTAGTAATTCCAGGCCTTCTCTGTAACATAAAATATTTTGGGAACGACTGCTCTAGCCCAGCTGGGCAGCTTGCTGAAAGGAAAAAGAAAATACAAAATTAGAATATCTTATGCCTTCTGAGTAGGGCAGAAGACACTTCCACACGTGCTCACGCCCCGCCGAGTTTTCAGAGGACACAGCAATGCCCAGACCTCACAAGGGCATCCCCATGTCCCCCCAGGTCCTGTCCTTGCCCCTTTGGCCATGGCAGGTCAGTGCCCACCAGGTGTGACTGTGGCACTGCACCCTCCTGGTACCACAGGGAGGCACTCTCTGCCAACAGCTCCTCAGGAAACACTTGGATTTCAGGCCACTTGGATCCCGGTTTCTTCTTAGAGACGGTTTTTTTCCTCCTCCATGTTCTGTGCCAGCACTCAAAGCTCCTGTTCCGCTCACCTGGCGCACGGTTGCTCCCACACGACCAACACCAACTCCTGAGGAGGAAGCTTTTATATGAAAATGAGCAGATCACTCAGAACACCTCGTGAGGCTGGCAGGCAGCCTTAGCCCCGTTCTGCTGATGGGAAAAGTAAATAACAAAAGTGAAAAGAATTCATGGAACTGATGTCACAGCTCAGAGCTCATTCTGTCAACAGGACTCACCAATGTGGTGGCAACAAGAGCAGCAGACCCAGAAATGAAAGACATGGATAGAGCATCATGAAAGGATAATTAAATAGTACTATGGGTGTCACAGAGCGCACCAAAAACTGATGAACAAAGGAACATTTTAAAAAGGCAAACTCACTGTAATTCATCTTTCAAGCCTTTCTTAATGACATCAGCTATAAGCACTGGGGCTGCCAGGATTAGTCACTCCAAGGAAGGCAGACCTTGGAGACCACAAATATCCCTGTTCTGGAGGGACTCAATTCCAACTGTTGGTCTGGCAAAGCTCTGAGCAGGTCACCTGGACCAAGATTGAATCTTTACTGAAGTGGAGGCTTTCAAACCTCCATTTTTCGAGTGTAAATGTTTGAAACAGCTCTGTTAAGATAACTGTGTGCAGAAAGTAAATGAATTTCCCATGTTAGCAAATTTCTGAAGAACATATAGTTTGGATCATGAAGGCTGATTTAACTGTGATCTAGCTACACATAAATATTTGATTTGTCCACTGGCAGAATGCAGATGTTAGTACATTACCCACATATTCAAAGCCAAGTGCATTGACTTTTGCTCCTTGATGACACTGCTCAAAACTAGATTCGTTTCTTTACACAAACCTCTCTTGTGTACCGACTTTTAAGCAGCATTTTACATCCTGCATAATAGGCTTCCCGGTATCGGATCTGTTTATTTTGTCAGCCTCTGTCAGTGTTTTTATGACTGCCTCCCTTACCCCTGCTAAACTTTACTCTGATGCTTAAATTATAAATACCAGAGGATGCAGACTTTCAGCTTCTGAAAACATTGTTCCAGCAGGAGAGAAGAGGCAGTAAACAATTCTAAATATAACTAAGGTTACACTGACACTCGAAAACATACATCTGCTCATTTTGCACTTTTTTTTGGTTATTGTTGTTTTAGCATATTTGCCTGTTTTCACCAATACAGCACATCTTGAAAAGAATGATGCTACGAGCAAAACACATTTCATAGATAGAATTGCCAGTGAGTCCCAGTCACAGACACACATAAATTGTTCCAAGGGTCCACTTTGAGAAAGGAAAGACAGCATTTCTATGTCAGCAGCACAGGTATCTGTGCATCACATTATGCACTCTTATTTCTCCCCTCCCCAGCTGAAGTTCAGTCTCTCAGCACTTAGGGAGAATGTGTTTCTTGAAGGCTGTGCAGCTGAAACAGCTGGTGAGCAGCAAGACCCTCTGCAAGAATTATTAGCAGGTAAGACAAGACAACACAAATAATGCACAAATACACCCAAGAAACCATCATTGAGATATATAAGCTCAAATTTCTTCAAGAGAAATCAGTCCAGATCAAAACAAAGTGAGGCAAAGTTCTCAAGTTTATCAGGGCAGTGGACCCTGGAAGATGGACAGCTGAGGGAGAGAAGTGTGCTGGTGTAAGGAGTCCTGCTCCTCAGGCAGAGGAGTTTCCAGCACTTGTCCAGACGCACATCTCCTTGAGTCAAGTCTTCCAGAGGTATCTTAACCTCCCAGCAAAATCCACAGCAGCCTGAAAACCTACTGATCCTTCCCACAAAGCTGTCACAGCACTGCAGTATGTGGTGGCATGGTGACACCAAACCCAGGGTCAGAGAGCAAAACCCGGCAGGGAGGATCACAGTTGTCATTAAACCCCGTGAGCCTGACCTCAAACATCCACCACAGCTTGAGGTGAATGCCCCGAGGTGCTGTAGGCACTCAGATCTCCTCTGTCAGTGTTTGTACCCATCTCTGGCTAAAATGCTTTTTTGTTCCACTGCCTGCACTGTCAGGAATGCTTCCCAAGGATGGTTTGTACATGTCTTCCAGGTTCTTGTGGTCATCCTGAATTACCCTAAAGTGGCAATTCTGAATATGCTCTTCAGTGCTTAAAGCTCTGTTTCTTTTTAACATGTAGAAAAGAAATATCCAGAACATTTAAAAACCGCACAATATCTGGGAGCTCTACAATGGGAACACATTTATTGATTTCCCCAAGTCCTGCATCTGGCCTGTAAGAGAACAGTTACAATCACAATAATATTAAATGCTGGCAAGATATATATTATTGGGCTCGTGTGTGTGTGTGTGTGTGTAACATCACTGGTGATTGAATTTGGCCTGAGTTAAGGGTGGATATGTCGGGTCTGCAGTGCAGGAGTGACTTGCAATGTAGAAGCAATAACGAGTGTTTCTATGCCCACTCCAAAATGCTGCAGAGCATAAGTTTAATAACACGAAACAGCCCCGGGGGAAAAGAAGAACTTCAATTAGATCAGCAGTAGTAAAAACGGGAACAGATTTGAGCAATATATTTCATAGGACACAAATCTATATATAAACATCTCTGGCCTGTGAGTGTGGAGATATTGATCCTCAGCAGTTATCATTTTGCCATAGGAAGAGACACATTCGAGAAATGAGGGAACTTTGGGGCAACAAAGGCAAATTTTCCACCGTGACTTTAAGCCTAATGGGCCAGAGGGTTGCCACTGCACAAGCCATCCAAGGCCACTCATAATGCCAATTAACTTTGCAGAGGGAAATCTCACCAAAAACACTGGCTTTGCAGCATCATGATGAGGTGAGAAAAACTTAAACCATTTCAATAGTTTGAGTTTGGTTTTCTTGCAGGGTGAGGCATTTTTGTTTAGTCTTTTGGCTTCCCCTCCTCAACAACTTTGGAAAACAAAATGACAAATGATTAATTGTAAAAGAAAACAAAAGTTCTGATTTTCAGGACATCTTTAACTTCAAATTGTAATTCATTCTCTTGGAAATGATACTCTGGAAGAAACAGTAATACATAATGTCTCTGTCAAGCCACCGATGTATCCCACCTTAAGGAAGCAGCAGGTACTGATGGGAACATGTTCCACTGGACAGAAAGGCTACTGCCTGCAAGGGGCATTCCTTGGAGATTTATTTATTACAGCCCATGCTGGGAGAAACAATTTTATTGCACTTGCCTGTTGAGATAGACCCGTTTCTCTGTCAGCTGCCCATTGCCGTGGTTGGGATCCTCGAAGGGCTCGTTCTGCACCACTTCCACACCCTCCCCTCGGTCACTCTGCTCATGGCTGTGCTTGCTGATCATGTACAGCTGGCCAATCCTGTACTGCAAAGCAAAACCAAGAGCAAGGGATTAGCTTCATGCAATGCACACCAATCTCAGACAAGGACACAACGCTATGTGCAAGTATTTCTGAGCTCCTCCCAAGGCACCACCTGTGGAAAAACATGTCCTTTATGATCAGACTGTATTTATAGATACATAAGTTAAGATTAAATAAACAATTAAATTAGTGCTTCCACATGCCGACAAGGGACTTTAACCAGCAGGTGACCTCTGGAAGTTCTGTGGGACACAGGATTCTCCTGTCCTGCCCTGCAAAAACATTTAGGGTACCTGTTGCTGGTTCGCAGAAACAGAAGCACCAGCTCTTAAGAGAAGAAACCAACCAAGTCTCTAAGCCCATTGAAAAAAGAAGTTTGAGACGAGTGAGTTGGCAATATTATTAAAATTAATTTAAGCATTTTAATGATCCTTTATCTATGTACTCTCAGGTTGCTTAGGAAGCCAAACCCCAGGAGGATTGGCCCAACTTTGCTATCACAGAAAAACGAATTGTTGCACCAGCAATTGATTTTTTCCTACGGTGTCTTGCACCTACACCAGGGCTTTTGCCTCCAGAGCAATACAACAAAAAGTACATCAAGAATCTTCACCAACAAAGATTTTAGAGTAAAATTGTACTTTCCCATTCATTTTCTGGTCTGAAATTTTATTCTCAAGTCCTTTGTCTATTCTTGGACATAGCAGGGCTCTTACAACAAACTGTCCTTGGACCTGTCTCATTTTCTCCATTTGGATCCCTCTCTCCTCCAGAGCAATTTGTTTAGGTACACACATACCAATAACTTCAATCACATCAACTCCTTCAAATACAAAGAACAACCTGTTAATTTAGAGAATGGCTGAGCTGCCACACGAGCTGCCAACTACCAGCTCAGCATAAGCAAACAAAAGCAGTCTGACCTCAGAAAACTCCATGAGATTCTTGTGGTTATTGCATATTACGAACAGGAATCCCATCACATACCTTAAAAAGCCCAAATCAAAAGAGCAATTAGCTTGGAAAAAACCCCAAACCATCACAGACTTTATTAGCAACTGGCAACAAGACAGTCTTGCTCAAGAAAATGATAATGGATGATGCGGGATGCTCTACAGGAGTTCTTCAATTCCATATAAACCAAATTTATTCCTCTACAGCAGGCAGGCCACAAGGAGGTAAGAAATTTAGCATTTGCATCTCAAAGGATTGTTAAGTCCTAACGTTGTTTTACTTGTTAATCCAGTTATCTACCTTTGTCTCTACTGAATCCATTTTTCCCCCCTCTATTTCATCATATTTGAATATTTTGTCCTCATCTCCAAAGCTCTACAGAGCTGCTGACCTCACACATTCCTCTTAACTAGTTCCACGACAAATCATCTTTTCCTTTTCACTGACGACAGATGAACACATGGATGCACACGAGGCAAAGCTTGTGGACAGAGGAAATATATTTGATTTGATCAATTAGTACGGTAGGAAAAACAGTAACTTTCAGGCACTTGAAGCTGTTCTTCAGGTCTGAAATCAAAGCAACACACTTCAAAGCTGAATGCTAGTTGAGAAAAAAAATGCTTTGCTTTTAATTAGATATGTATCAATTAGACCCCCTGAGAGCAAAGACAACTGCCTGCGGAGAGAAAGGACGGCAGAAAAGAGGAAAGGTGATAAGGTCCTTATCTTCTAATGGAAAGGAAGAGGTCAGTAATTTATATCCTGTGGAATATGAAAAGGTTAGGTGAGGAATTGCAGTTTGTCAGAAAGTCAATATTTCAATTGAGATCTCTACTGGGATTTTCGTTATCCCATAAAGTACGACTTTTAGTTGCCATGGACACTTCTGGAAAGTGTTTCATAATTGCACATATCAATTTCCTATTTCCATGTAGTCCTTTGTCATTTTCCTCTCAGCTTTAATGGTCAAATACAAACACTCCAGTTTGTGCTGGAAATTTTGGCTCAGAAACATCCAGATGAATGTACATTCACACTGACAACTAACAGTGGGGTTGTACTGAAGCCTTCCTCTGCTCCAGCATCATGAATCAGAGATACCCATCACGGCACATGTTTGGCTCACAGAGGCTGCTGTTCTCTCATGGACCTACACGACCATAAAATGCTTGCAAAATATCAAACCCCACAGACTGAAAATCAATCCGAGCAGACACTGCACTCTGCAGAGCAGGACTGGGGCTGTCAAGCAGCTGCTGCTTCACACACACACCACAGTCAGTGCCTGGAGGAAGGTTCTCCCTCTCTGATGAGGCTCCAAATCACACACCCCCCAATTATTCCCAAGCTCTCCCAGAAGGGATCCAAGGCAGCTCAGCACGGCGCCTCTGCCTTGGAAGATGCTGACGGGAACAGAAGGCGCCACAAGTGGTGCTGGACAGCTCTCCTGCAGCAATCCATGGCCTCCCACACCCACGGATCTCACACCAGGCAAGCAGAAATCCCCACAAAACCAGGTCAGACGAGGCCCTGAGCAGCCTGGAACAGGGAGTGCCATCCCTGGCCATGGCAGAGGGCTGGAAGGAGATGAGCGTTTCAGCCCAAGCCATTCCATGGTCTTTCCTGACTGCTGAAGTGGCTGTGCAGCCCTGCTGGAAAGCAGCTCTTTTCTGCAAAACATACTTTACATGTACTTTAAAGTACCCAACTTAGCTATTTTGTGTGCTATTCATTTGTTTTTATCTGGTTTAGAGTATTTTAAAATCATTCCGGAGCAGGATGAAAAAGGTTAACTTCCAAAATAACAGCACTTTACTAAATCAGGGAATGCAGAACTATCATTTCAGATAAAACAACATTTTTTAAAGTATCTGTTTCTATTTACATGAATAAAATCCAAAGCAAAGATGTGCCTTTTAGAGCTCACTGGAATTTAAATGCCTGAATAAAAAGTCACAGCTTTTTCAAAGTTCCTATTGATATTGTAGAGAAATAGCACTTAAGAACCATTTTACAGCAGTAAATGATGCTCATTATTTCTCCAAAGGTGAACTCATGTGCCATTATTATTTTTCTCTATCACAACTGAAATTTGGGTGTTCTTAGCTGTAAGACAATTTCCCAAGACCATCTATTGTTTCAAGGGATTCACTAAAATCTCACGCAGTGGCACCTGACCTGAATTTGGATCTGGAGAAAAGGTCTTTGTTTGAAAATTCTTTGGTTTAACAGGGAAAAAAATTATTTAATATCAGAGGAGGAACTTCATTAAAAAATACAAGGCTTTTGTAGCAGACTTTATGTTTCCCAGCCCTAAGGAGTGAGACAGTGTCTCAGTGGTGACTCCTCTTCTCCTCCAACAGGCAGATGGTGTTTGCTGTTGGGAGTTTAGTCACACGAGAAACAAGGTCCATGTTAGCAACAGCACAGGGATGCTGAATCTGATTTTGTTTAAAATTGTAAATAAGACCAGAAGCATTTTTATCCTCCAGATAGGAGGGAGAGAAAAAAGAATAAACTACAAAAGGGGTTCACCCTCCCCACCTCTCATCTGCAGAGCTCCCACTGTCTTCAGCAGAAGACAAAGAAATCTTTGTACAAATGTGTCTGATTTTTTTTCAGCCTGACTGACTATTGCTCAGGTTTTGATCTAACACAAATCTCAGAGTACAGATTTTCAAACTTCGCGTGGAACGTAAAAACAAGACTCTCTCAAAGGAGAAATTACGCCCCAAACCATCTCTTATCTGAAATTTTCACACCATTCCTTGAAGTTCTTATCTGAACTCTCACAGAAAATGTAACAGATTTATCACTGGCTTCGTCTCACAAGTCAATTCTCATATTCAGAAGAGTGGGTGAACCCTTTCATTTACTTTTGCTTTTCTATAACTACACTGAACCATCGGGGATGGTGCTGCCACTTCAATTATGCAATTTTTTGTTCAAAGCCCTCCCCGCAGACAAAAGCTGGAGGCCAGAAGACACTGAGTATCTTTTCTACCTATTCAAGGTAATGATTGTTCAGCTGCAGTTTGACAATGGAAAGTCGTTTCTCACATGGTGATTCATGCTAAAACACGCCAGTGGCTTCTACTCCTGTTCTCAGAAAGATGCAAAGGTGAAACGGGAAGAAAAATTAAAAAAAAAGAAGAAAAGCATCAGGAAGTGGAGTGAAACACACCTGTACTTGTGCACCGAGGCAGCTCTGAAGAGCACAATTCTGCCTCCACTCATGACAAGAGTTGTTTTGTCATTGATTCATTTTAGTAAAGATTTACTAATTTGTCCGTGTCCAGCTACACTGAATCCCAGGGCACTGACTATGGCAAAACAGCAGCAATTTGATAATGGAATTCTGTTTTATAGAATGTTGTCCCATTCATAGAAAACAATCTTAAAACTGACTGATACGTTTCTGATCTATTTTCAAGTCGTAGTCTTCGAAAATTCTTGTTGTGCTCCTTCTGAATGTGTCCCAGAACTTAATTTCAGATTACTTTTTTACCAAAAATATTACTAGAAATATTATTCATCGCCTGTTTGTGTTCAGAATTATTTAAAACTATTTCTGGTTATTCCTCAAAGGATCACCATGGGACAAGCAGTGATCCCCAGGTCAGTTACTTGTCCAAACATGCAGAGCCCATCACTGAGTGAACTCTTACAGCAGTTTTACAGATAATTTACAAGAATAACTTGTTTGGAAATGTACTTGCTCGAGTTCAGGAGGACACACTGAGGTTTCCTATCGTGTTTTGATATTGAAGGCATTGTTTCCAGCTCTCCATCAAGACCAGAGCCCCACACTGCTACAAGGATGAAAAGCTTACAGCTAGATATTGAGGACAGGCAAAAAAAGCATTATCCTTGTTTTATATTTGATTAATTGAAACAGAAATTAACATCTCAACCTTGAAAAGTATGTCAGTGGCAGAACAGGGAATTTAGCCTCAGTCTGGTGATTTCCAGCTCAGTGCTGTTACCACAAGACACACCTGTCATTTCTTTTTCATCCTAAACGGTAATTACTTCAACAGAAGTGGTTTCTCTTGCCTCACTCACCAACCATAAATCCTTCATGTTAATAGTACTGAACACCATTTCAGCTGCCTCCTGAAATGGGTGAAGCCTGATGCCTCCTCACGCTGGGCTGGAGGTTGGAGCAGAGCCCTCCCGTGTGGGCAATTCCAGCAGCCGCTGATGGAGCACCAGGGCTGTGCCCTCTGATCCCCAAACTCCTGCAGCTGGTGATTCATAACTACCAACAACCAGCCCAGATAATCTTTCCTCTGACACGAGCCCCAGGTACGGCCAAGGTGATTTGTTTTCCATGTTATTAACATTCCTAGATTGGTTTTAACAAGAATAGAGGAATGTACAACGTGCTGGTATTTGACGGCTCATGGATGGGGAGGGTTGTGTCGGCCCCTCCTTGGCTGCTTTTTGAATTTGGGGTTTGGTTTGGTTTCCTTTCAGAGCTTTGAAAGCAATGGAGGTGAGGATCTCTTGATAAGCAGCACCTCAGGGTTTCACTGCAGGACAATGCTGGGGAGGGAAATTAGTCAGACCTGTAAGCATTGCAGTTAGAAAACTTCTTGCCACTGAAATGATACTTGTTTTTTCCTAGAGAGTCATGAGCAGGAAGAAAATAAACTCACTGTAAATCAGAACTTGGAAGTCTCGTTTACGTAGCAGAACTTACCATTCTGAAAGTAGCAGTTTGTATTTCTAAAATAGTGATTTTCCTGGACAAATAACCACGTCGTGGGTTAGGGTCCTGTGAAAAGAGTACTGCTAGGTCTGCCTGCTTGGGAAATTGTGCAAGGAAAGCAGGAATAACAAACAGAGAAGGCAGAAGGGGGGTGTTCTTACAGCCCAGTGCAGGGCTGTGCAGAGATTCCAGACACCCACTGAACTGACATGAAATGTCCTTTGGCCTGGCCAAGTGTGGAGTCTGCACTAACACATTATTTGACTTCTTGTTTTTAAGGGAAGATGTTTAGAGCAAACCAGGCACCTTTCCACCCTTTCTCAGCATGAAACATCCTGAGTGTAAAGAAGTTTTTATGAACTGGTACCTCACATGGTTGTCCCTGAGGCATAAAAAGGAGAAACTACTTCCAGAGGCAAAGGCAGCTTTCTAAATTACTGTCTCTAAAAGCAAATCGGTTTTTATCTACACAACAGAAACAATAACACCAAACATCTGGGTTCTAAACCCCGAACATAAGTGTGGTGCACCGCTGAGACTGGATGCCCTAGAAAATCCTGCGAGTCATTGAGAGGTAAAAATGCCACCTCCCTCCCCCAGTAATTCACAAAGAATCTGACCAGTCAGAGTTTAGAGTCGAGCTTGAAATTTTTCTTTCAACTGATTCCTGCATGCATCTGTGAGTCACAAAGCCCTCCACATCTGCTGACTTGCATCAGCAGTATTCTTTACTGCTGCCCAAATTCATGGGAACAAGCTTTTGTAGCCTCACAAACAAACAGTTGCAGCAGGAACAGTTGACTTTTGCACGCTGTGAAGTGCCATTCTTACTGCTTTCATGTTTGCTTCGCCTTTTCAAGGAAGAAATTACATCCTTTGGATACTTTATCTGTTTAAATTCCCGTGAATGACAGTTCGGCAGCAATACACTGGAGGCTCAGAAAGTCACCACCCTCCTCTGGTATTCCCAGCTAAGGAAATGTGACCTGTTCTAAATTTACAGGATCCTGGCACATCATGGCTTACAACTAAACAAGTGACACTGAAATCAATGGCAGCAGGGCCAGCTCTGTGGTTAATAGGTGTACAATGAAAATTAAAATTAAAATACATGACAATTAAGTTGCAAATGTTCAGCTTTCATGCAAATGATTTGCCAAATATAGCTCGTGCCCTGTTCAAATTGTAGTCATTTCATGTTTCTGCACCAGCTGTGCTATTGAAAAAAACCAGCTGTTTATCTGGAGTGTACAAGCTCATACAATTTTTAAGAATCAGTTTTTATTAACAATATTTTACAGTGAGTCAGCTGGTTGCATTTCTCAACCATTGACACCACGTGCTTTTTACATAAATACTGATAATGTTCTATTATGTCGATTTATACACACATTTCCTGCAGAGGATCCGCGCACATCTTCTGGAGGCTGCCTCAAATGTCCTCTGTCCACATAAAGAACAGCTAAAAGGGACTTACTGGGTCTCTTGACCACTTACAACCAGTTCATCAGTCCTGGAACATTTTATATCTCCTCAGCCCTATTTCTGTGCCTGATTATCTGCAAACATGCCAGGCCTTAATTACACCTCATTGCCATCCATGCAAGTTCACGGTGCACAACTGCTCTGATAACTACCAAATACCACTGAAGCTTCTTCTAAGTCACTACATTTTGTTGGCCACAATTCATTCACGAGATTGTAGTTAATTCAAAGGCTGAAGTTCAAGGAGCTGTTCAGTAAATCTCTTAAAATTGTAACTTAGACTGCAGTAAAATGAAGTAAAACTGCAACGCAATTTTTGTAGAAGTTACTAAAGCTTTTTTTTATAGCAACATAAACCCTTTACCTGATATTCCAGGCAAAAATTATTTCCATTTCAGGTAAAGCTCTTACCTATTTTTTCATTAAAATAAACAGGATTTTGGGGGCGAAAAGGGGAAAAAACTCCTCATTTATGTGCCATGGCCAAGCAGCCACGCAAGGATCAAAGGGCTGGGCTGCAAAGCTGGGGCTGAACACGAAGGTTAACTCCTGTCACGTGCAGGATTTTTTAAAATGTATGTACTTTAATTCAGCTCAGTTTAAGCTGGGAGTGTTCTGAGTTGCGTACACGTAATTTTTAAGCCTTTCAAAATGTAATAAGTGCATAATGCACTTGGGAGTTGGGTTTATCTTTAACTATAAATGGACCAAACTTACATGTATCTATTCATGCTTTCAGAAATGATTTTCTCTTTTTGCATGGCTAGTGGAATTTGCTTAATGTTTAAGTGGAACTTCTTTCCCCTCAGGCTTCTTTTCTGTAATTACTCTTCTTCAGTAATTACTCATTTTTATGACTTACAAAGATCTCTCTCACACCAACACCATCAACTTTCAACTACGAAGAATTTGGCACTTTCAGAAAAAAATATTTGCCTGTGAACTTTGAGTTTAGAAGCACCAAAGAGACAACAAAAGATTCAGTAAAATTTGTCAGAATCACAGAAGGGAATAATTCTGCAATTAGGGTTTTTTGGCAAGCAAAATTCCTTACAATGCATTTTAGGCAATATTGTTCTGCTTGTAAATATGAAAAAGAAGAAGTTCTTTAGTGTAAACAATCTAAAATGAATAAAACAACATCAGAATTTAGTACTTGATATTTACAAGCTGAATAAGACAAATCCAATCTAGTTTACACAGAAGAAATTGAAATTTTCTTTGCTACTTACAACAAACCAAAAATATATCCAGAGTCCAGAATATTTCATTTGATTATTACAAATACTTCATCCTACTTTCTAATCTTCTAAAATAAAACTGTCTTCAATTTAATTTTTAAAATGCACATGTTTTATGCCTGCATCACGTAGATAAAAATGTGTCTATCCAATTCAGGGTCTGTAAACAGTTGAGGTCACTCCTGCATCTCTGCATCTAACCCAGAAATCAGGGAGAGGAAGAATTTAAGGTTATCTAAAGTCATCTGAGGAAGGGAAGCAGTGAGGGCAAGACTTGAATTGCATAAGAAGGAAATTGCATACTCTCCTCCCCACTCAGATTTTTAAGACACGCTGAAATCTCAAAACTAATCCACAAAAAGAAGATGCATTTTTTTCCATTTCAGTTCAGTAGAACCAACATTTGTAATCCCAGTACCAGCTCAACAAACCTGTGACAGAATCCCCCCTGTTGACATGAGTCACTACTTTGGCACAAACCCTTGTTACATGCACCAGTCTCTCATGAATGTCCAAAGTACATTCAGGGTAGAAAAAAACATTTCCCTCCTACTTACGGAATATCCAAACTGCAGCCAGAACAACTCTGGGGCAGGAAACCTGGAATTTGCTGCAGAAGCAACACAGTGTGACACCTGTGGGTGCACGTGGACGGTGAGGGTGCTGCCACCTCATGTCTTGGTCCACACAACCTTCAGTGAGAACCTTTCCACTCTGAGGGTGCGAGTTCTTCGACAATACCCAGATGAGCAGAATTGCTGCTTTCCAGCACTGACACAGAACAGAAGCTCTTACGTAAGTACATCAGCAAAATTTCCAGGAAGGACCACATTCCTGACTGACTGACAGGCCACAAAGCTTCCAGAGCAGACATTCTTTCAATACCACATGGAGAATAAAAGCAGGATGACGGCAAAGAATTCCTGCCAAGAGACTCCATAGGCTTAATTCAACTTGATCCTCATCCAGACATGTGAAGCTATATGGTCTCCAGATGTTTTTGAGAGATTCCACCAGTCCTTATCTGTTCTTAATGCCCTGTAAGGGAAGTCTAGAACATCACACAAACACAACCAGCATCTCCTCTGGGACAGAACCTGTGAACACTACAGAGGGAGGTACAGAAAATTCCAGCAAACCTGTAGAGTTTAACCAATAGAGAAGAATCACACAGGTTCACCACACATCATAGAGAAAGTGATAATGTTTGGGCTAAATGGAATAAAATGTCTTGAGATTATACATCAAATAAATATCTTTATATTCTACAGGGATAACGAGCCTTGTTACCCAGGGGCTGTAAGTCACAGCTGGCAGTTTATCAGTGCAGATATGCAGGATGACAGGGGATCCAATGATACAAATGGAGCCTTGACCACACACCAGAGAACCAGTTATTCCTGCCCTACCCCTCTGGGTACCAGCAATAGCAGCAATGCCCACCAGAGACAGCAGAAGAATGAGCAGCTCCTGGTTCTGTGCTGGACTGGGCACCCTTCTGAAGTAGCTCTTACACCACAAGTAACAGTGAAATTAATTCCTCAATACTTCTAAGTGGGAATAACCCTCCACCACACAGAATCTGGTTTGGGGTTCAAACTTCCAGGTACAGAGAAGTTTCCAAAAGGCCACTTCAGCTGGCAAAGATCCTGTTGGGTTCAATGGAAAGACTGTCCCATTGACTCCAGAGAGCTCTGTACGTAAGTGAACAAAGAGCTTCCCTGGGCTCCCTACTCCAAACTCAACCACTTCCTCATTAGTGGGAGCAGCTGCGTCACTCGGAACGTGTCCTTTGGGAATAAGAGTTCAGGGTGCACAGTAGCACCAGGGAATATAGCTGAAAACCATAACAACCAAATGTATAAATAGACAAGAATTCCTCAGAGAGAACCTGGTTTTCTTCCTGTGGCCCCTCAGAGCAGCGCAGTGCTCTGGGACAGCCTGAGAGCACCGTTTATCCCAGTGCTCCGGATTTGGAATCCGCTGTCTAAGGCACGTGTTTGAAATGGAAAACACGTAGCTCAGAGACTTCAAATACACACACCCTGCAAAAAAGCTGGGTTTGGAAAAAGTCAGAGAATTAATCTGAGGCATTCTGCTGCAGACCTCAATAATTGACAAAACCCCAAACAAAAACCACACGGGCACAGGCTAAACAAAAAAACCCTCCTCCCCGGAGTCTAAAAATACAGCTCAAAGACATCATCGCTTCCTTTCCTGCCACCCCAGGGCCTTCTGCTGCCCAGATGACAAACACTCAAGTCATTGGTTCAAACTCAAAGAGGAAGTGGTTGCTGCAGCAATGGCAACCCAATGAAAGCTCTTTATCTCTCCATCTTTGATTTTTTATAGCGTGCAGAAAGAGCAGACAGCCAGAACACAAACTTGTTGCATGGCAACACAGCTTGACCTTCCTCTAGTTCATTGTCTTGACAAACTTATTACTTTTCATAAGAGTAGAGAATTCAGACAAGCCTATAGAATTCTTTGACATGTGCCAGGTACCTGTAAATTATTCCCTGAGAAACACAAAAAGGTATAATTAAGGAAGAGGATGGAAGAGAATATTGAAATGTGAATGGAACTCAATAAAAATGTCCATGCCCAAGAGGGTCTCATAGGTTGGTCAGTAATCAAATTTGGAGACTAACATACTTAAAATGCAGTTCAGTCAAACACTGGTAGCAGTACATAACTATTACTTTTAAGTTCAAACATTGCTTTTATACTGGTTTAGATAGTTTCTACTATTTCTACAGGCATGTCACTGTGAAACATTATCATGATAGAATTTTTTATTTTAAAACCTTCATGAACTCTCAGCTTTGTTAACCAGGTAATTCTACATTTTCATTTGAATCCTCAGAGCTTTATTCTACAGCTCAAGGGCTGGGCAAATGCCTGTGGAAGAATTCCTTGCTAACAAATTTAGTGCCTTAGTGGAAAACAAAGTTTGTTTTAAATCTCTCTCCTTTACTTGAAAACTTTTGGGGTGGGGAGAGTGGAAGGAGATGTCACACTATCTACCAGATGTTCCCAAAGCAGGGAAAACTCTAAATGTGGTAATTTAAGCAGGGTCTGGGGTCTGGAGCTTGAGCAGGAATAATTTTGCTAAGTAGTTCAGGGAAGGGGTTTAGTGGGAGCTCATGGCAAACTGTTCCTGCAGGTTCCACACTGTCACTTTCCAGCCACTCATTAACATTCTCAATATCCCCTTTCCCCCTCTCTCACATTCACTGCACAGAATGAACACATATAAGGAATGTTAATGGTTAACTATCCCAGCTTGAAACCCAAATTCTCTATTTCTCTTTTTTTTTTGGTGGTTGTTTTGCTTTGTGCAGTGTTTGGAGTGCAGGATTCTCCTGAGAAGCAGATAAGCATCTGGGCACTCTGAATTCCTCCCTGCCAGGGCTGAACTGCTCCCCAGCACCTCAGACACACGAATTAAAGCTACACAGTGTCACAGCAGAGTGGGGACATTCCTCGGGCATCTTCCTTCAGCAGCAGCATCTGATATACCTGCTTCCCAATCCTGGATTAGCAAAGCCAGTCCCTGCTACCGCAGCCAACCAGGCTGAACAGAACAGGCTGCAGACAAAGAGTTAAAGCCAAATAAATTAATGCATCAAGCTGTACTCTTTGATTGAAAGGATGGCAACGAGCAATTTGCTGTCTCAACTGGTCACAACTGTCACCCAGAGCCAGGTTCCAGTTTGGCTCTGTGGGAAGCTCACGGTGTTGCTGCTGTCAGAGCCACATGGTCCCCTTGCTGCGAGCACAGATGCTGTCACCGAGGGCAATACGTGGGAAGAGATCTGGCATTTCCAGCAGGATTCATCACACATCCAAGCAGTGCTGGGTTTAGGTACTGAATATACACGTATTTCAGTATATAGCTTCTATACTGACCACACTAAACCTGTGCCCATTCTCTTGTCACGACTCTGAATTAGTTCAACAGGCACCTGATACCATCTGGATCTTCAAACAACTCACACCAAATAAATAGCTAACACACATAAATGAAGTTATTTTAGGAAAGAAGGAGCACCTCAGGTGTTATAGTAAAATAGAAGAGATAATGCAATGGTCTCAAAAATAGTATTTAATGGCAAAAATGAAAAATCAAAATAAACTTCAGATTCCAACTTGTTTCTTTACATTTAAATTCAAAATCAGCAAACACGATTCAAAAATATTTAAGAAGTTTAAAGTGAGGCCTGAACACAGAAGAGAAGTCAGTGTTGTAAATAAAGTACTTTTAGGGAAATGAAAGATGCAAGGCTGCACTCAGGGCTGCTGGATGACAAGTGTTGACATGTCATTTTCCCATGACATTAAAACTGCAGAGTCTGGGAAACATGACTGATTATTGCTTTATTTTCTCATTCTTCCAATAATTTCTAACACACAAACACAGAATGATCATCAGCAGAGGATACAAAAGCTTAGACCCAAGAGCTGAACAGGCCTTTCAGAAGGGCAAACAGGGTGTTTCATTCAATTGGACTTAGTGATGGGTCAGGGCTCTTCTTTCACAACTCAGAGGTTTCCCATTGCCCAGTTCTTCCTCAGCTACTGAGAACAAATAAAAGATTTGCATTACACTACCTGAATTACAAACTGTGCAAGAGAGAAAATCAAGTCAGAGTTTCAACCTTGGATTTGTCTTTGCTGGTTTCCCCTATGGCAACGCTGCCTAAAGGAATACCAGGAAATTCCACCTGTAGCCAACAGGCACCACAGTTCCCCCGAGGGTACAAATTGAGCAGATGCAGCTCTCATGGCAGTCCTCCACCTTCCTGTTTCCTTTTTAATGGGCAGAATATGATAGAGAGAGCAAGGTTAACAACACAGCACCATGGATCTGGTGGCCTCTTGGTGGCCTCCTAAGCAAAATTTAGCGAACTTCTTGAGCAGCTCCAAGCACAGGACGGTACAGAACACTCTGACTGCACGTGACTCCCTGGAGGTCATTCCATGTTCGGGGCGAGGACTCGCACAAGCGGGAGAAGCAAACTTGCCTTTTGCTGCCTGAATTTGGGAAGGCTCTTCTTCTACAGACCTTGTGCTTTTCCTCTCAGCCCTGATGTGTACAACAGACACAACATGCTCTGCAATACCAGGAGGCTGGAATTTGAGGTTTGCTGTTTATATAGTTATTCTATTCCTCTACTCTGCCACAAAGACCCGAGAGCCCCAACTACTCAACATCTGACTTCCCTGTCACAAAGAGCCAGAATGACTAAAGGTTCATTCCCATGAATAAGTGCCTATGAAGGATCAACTTCCCCGGGTTTTTTTGGGCCTGTGGACATGAAAGAATAATTCAGTAATTTCATTACATGAGGAGGATAAAACTAGCATGGGTTTTCCACTTACTATCAAAGGCCATCCTGCAGGGCTGAAATACTACACTATTCTTTGCCATCCCATTTTTAGTTTCTTTTCTTTGCCTTTCTATCCACTGGTGAGATTCATATCATGAAGCTCTCCAGCTTTACAAAAGGGATGCTTTTATCTTCGCAGCTGAGGTGCCTGTGAAGTCAAGTCTGATGTGAAAGGGTTTTCTGCATTAGAATCCCTTTGCCACACAATTAACTGGAGGATGTCAGTGTTTCATCTCTGTGAAGACACGAGTTCAGGGCAACGACAGAGCACAATATTCACTTTCTCAAGCCTGGAAATGTGATCCCAAAGGGAAACTTGCAAAGATGCACCTGCCTCTCCACTCATCTGTACACCAAGTGTTTCATTAAGGCCACCTGACAGACATTTCTTCTCCCAGTGACATCAGAAAGAAGTGACATGAAATGAATTCTCAGGTTACCGCCGGATATTGGCCTCAAAATCGTTTTCTTCACATCACAACGTCATGGAAACTCCTAAAATTGCAATTGCTCCTTCAAGAACACACAGCCATGAACAAAAATGTAACATTTTGTCCTTTCAGAAATACACTAAACCAGAGGAAATTCATCTCAGCCTCTCAGAGAACACCATCAGCTTAAAGATTTGTATGAAGGGCTACAAAGTGAGAAGCTCAAAGAAGTGGAACTGCCTTAAATTTTCTTGACATGACAGATTAGGTCTGGTTTGGAAGGTTACATGAAGAGGACGATGAAAGGAGATGAGTTTTAAGGGTTAGGAAATAATTAATCTGTGAAACAAGACAAAGCCATACTGCAGTGCAGGCTCCATGGGACACAATTCGTTTGTGCTCCCACTGCTCCCAACACCCCGGCCAGCATGTGCAGGTAATCCAGGAGCAGATAACAATGCTGCCCTCAGGACTGCTCCCTCTCAGCTCCTTCTTCATTTTTGCTAATTTTCAGTTTTGTTTTATGACCGTTTGTTTGGAATGAAAGATAAAGGAGCTTATAACTGAAGCCAAATAACCATTCTCATCTCCTGCTGGTCTCTATTTCACCTGAGGACGGCCACTGCCTCGCTGAGTCTGGACTAAAATATCACGAGCAGCTGGAAATTTCACTTCATCCAGCCTTGCTCTGCCAGTTCCAACGCAGCAGTTTAGTGCATGTGTTGTGTATTTATGAGCTGTCTGTTTATATTCCTCCCAGTGATGTTGATACTGCAGCAGGTCATTGCTACTTAAGTAAAACACAAGTTTATGTTACCATCAACTATTTATTTTAACATTGACATAGGCACTATATTGTGTAAATAAGCAGTGTTGTTTTTCTCTTAAGAGAATTGTAGTTAAAATTTATGCCATCAGTAACAGTAATATGAAAATGAACCCTTTTCATTGAAGAGATTCCATCCAAACCATGAGCAGAGAAAGTAATAGATTACCTGTCATTAAGCTTTCTAACAACTTCCATTAGAGATATCCTGTTGGTAAAAACTGCTGAATTTTAGCTGCAGCGATGTTTTACTGTGTCTACTTTAGGCTCAGAAAGCCACAATCAAAATGGCTCAGGAATGTTTCAGCTGCTGCTAAGAATAATAGCAATTATTAAATAAAAATGATTCATTGTATTGGAAATAAATGTCAGAATTTTTTTTCCTTCAGAAGGCTCTTGTGCCTACAGCAAACTAGGGAAGGGACTTGAAATTCAACAGACATGTAGTCTTTGCATAAATACCCATCTTGTGCATGAAAATCCCTTGGCTAAATATAAACCTTTAAATTTAAGTCTTTGCAAATACAGCTCCATATTCTCAACAGAAGCTTTTTAGGGCTTTCCAGAAGAATTACCAAAATACTCTGCCCTTCCTGCACACTCCCAAGCCTCTCACAGATCCTGCTGTATTTAGGATATATGATTTTCACGTCCTTTATCACACGTTTTCTTCTCCTGCTGACTCTCTTCCATCAGATGTCCTTGTGTACATTTCAGATGCTCATTCTCTCCATCACTCTCCATTATCTCAAGTGCAGTAGCCTGTGCTGAGCATCCCAAGGACCCGGGGATCACATGAGGCCGGATGATCCCACATCACATGATGCTCCTGCCCATGGCAAGGGGGGGGGCACCAGACGACCTTTAAAGGTCCTTTCCCAACCCAAACCATTCTGTGATTTCTCAGAAGTTTTCCAAAGCCCCCAAAATAATCCCAAGCAAAGCTATGCTTAAGGAAATCTACTGCAGCTTGTGCAGCCGGAGCTCGGAAAAGGGAGGGATGGCTGATTGGAGAGGAATGGGTGCCTGAACACTGGCCCAATTAAATAATCATGGACCACTTTCTCTCCCCGTTTGAGGCACTTGCATACTAATGGGGATGATTTCACACAGGACTTCTGCTCCATTTGCTGAAGTGCTGAAAAACATTCTGGGAAGGACAAGCGGTGCCAGCTCAAGGTCACTCGGACTGAAGGCTCCACATCACTCGTGTCCTCTGGGCATCACCAGCACAACAAAATTCAGGGAATTGAAGCAACACAAAGCAAATCACTTCATCCCAAATTCTTCACAAGCAATTGCTACTCCCTTGTTCCTCATCATCCAGGTGCTCCACCCGATGCAAGAGAACTGATTCAGAGAAATGCTAAATATTTACCAGATAGCAGCTAAAGTCAATGGGAATTGTGTTTGCAATGGGCCATGGAATTCCACACGGAAAAATCAGGCTTCAAATGTTAAAGATTAAAACAAAGTATTTTCAAATATTATGTTGACAGTTGTGATCTGTAAAATTAGACAATTAGTTCATTTTAAAGAATGTAATGAAAATAAATCGATTGATATTGAGTAAACATTCAGACACTTCAGTGATAAGCATCACTCAAAACATGACAGGCACTGGTTCCAACTTCAGAGACGGGTAATAAGTCAGTGGGAAAAAAGACAAGAAGTTTTATAATGAGAAAACAGCGCTCACTTGAGCCTCACCCAACCTTTCCAGGAACCAGTTTTACGAAAAAATGTACTCAAAAAGCAGGCAAACCACAACTGTAGGAGCAATGTTAAGTTTCACACCTCTTAATTATAAATGTTTGTCCTTGAACACTTGAATAATGATTTTTAAATCAGTCTATGTCGATAAACCCCACAATTATGATTTCCTTGCTGTTTTGGAATCTATACAAAACGATAAGGTACTGAAATCTTTGCAGAGGGGTCACAAATGAAGTGAGGTGGGTCTGAGCTCAGAGTGGCATCTTGCAGATGTACTTTTTGCTGCTTGTGCTGCCTCTTTTTTTCTTTTTGTGGTTAAATAAAAGCATTCAGCTTTCAGTTCTTATCTTTTCCATGTGTTACATTCACACTACAGGAAATAAACATCAGTATTTTGACCCTGTGGGGGTTTTTCTCTGAAAACAAGACACTAATACAGGGTAGAGCAAGCAACAGCAAAACTTCATTTTTTAAATTGGAGAAGCAGCAAAATGAATTTTGAAAGCTTCTTCGTTCAGAGCTGAAAGGCTTTGCACAGAACTTCCTCCTGGAGTGATATTTCCAGCTGTACTATAGGGGTTAGCAATGGAAATGCTGACAGGCCCAGAATCGTGGAAGCTGAGCGGGCACCACTATCCCCCTCCATCAGATAGGCACCTGCTCCAGCTCCCAACAGGGGAGCAGGGGATGGTCGTGGCTGTCCTGGGTAAAGCAGCACTCGAATCCCTTTTAACCTCTGGCACTCAGACTATTAATTTGATGGTCAGAAAGACATATACACCAGGATAAGACTCGCATGAGCACAGCCCCAAATTGGAGGATCATCCTCAATGTCGAAGCTCAGAGAAAGGGAAATAATCCACGGTAAGGAGCAGGACATTTCATTTTACAAGACACAAACTGGAACTATGCAAAGTTACATTAAAATTAAGTTCCCATGTTCTGTAAGATTATAAAGCTTTTCTTTATATCCAGATATGCAGTGGTATATCTGTGATGCAATGACACTCTGGGATACTGAGGGGGGAAGGGTTTATCACCTCTGTTCACTGGATCTTCCCCAACAGTCAGTCCGTACATTAACACGGAATTGTTGATCCCTGCCCAAATGCCCTGCACGCAGAGGAAAGGAGATCATGCCTGAAGGCTCAGGAGGGCAGCTGGTTGAAGAATACATTTATAGCCTATATAGATTTTATGTTGTTCATTTCATCAAAAATTAATAAATTATAATATGCACAGTTTATTCTACTTCTGTAATTTATCAATTCTGAAATTTCATTACAGAGGTGTGTGCTGTAGTAACATCCTTCTTTTTCAACAGACACAGAAATACAAGCAAGAGGTTACCTTTGAATTATTTCCAACCATACACTCTATTTCATGGCTCCAACAAACTCACTCCTATTTCCTTCTCTGCATTAAGGTGTTTGAAAACAATAGAAAGAGTGAATTTACTTTTCCTGCATAAAGGCAGAAAATCAATTTTGGGGGGATTAACTTCTGGACAAACCCTTTTTCTAGTATAAAAAAATATAAAGTATGTGTTGCATTCTGTACAAATCCAGGTCTACAGCTCTTATCAGGTAAAGAAAATAACAAATGTCACATTCCACAGAAGCTTGCCTCACTGGAAATGGGATTGATGGTGTTTGTGATGATTAGGTAGAGAAAGAAAACATCTCACTGAACAGAAAGTACTTTCCCATGGAAAGCTGGAATTGCACTATTTTGAGTAATGCCCTGCTTAAGCACAGGGACACCCTCACTGTGTCACTCACTCAAACGTGATTTGCATGTTTGGATGGCTCCTAGTTCTGCCTCACACTACAGCAATGCCTTCCACAGATGATTCAGAAGATTACCGGGTTTGCATATTTCCCCCACTCCTGGCAGGGAAGGTTTCCATCCCCCGTCAGCTCCAGGACCTGCAGCCACCACAGGAGAGCAGGAGCAGCAGAACACAAAGGTCCCAACACCTGCTGATGTCATCCCTAAGTGGATGTGGAGCACCACTGAGACTGCCAGGATTCCAGGATAGGATGCTTTAATTTTCTGATGAGGAAAACACATTTTCTCCTGCAGAGGACAGGCTTTAATGCAATCAACAGCAGCCAACAAAACTGCTGAAGGTCCAGAACAGAGAATGAAAAACATGAAGAATTTTTCTTAACTCACTTGATGAAGATGATGAGGCAATAAGTAACAAGTGCCAGAACTGAAAAATGTACTGGCTTAACAAGCCAGGCCCATCCCTTCTAGGAATCCACTGACCAGACAAAAACTCGCTTCCTCTTGTGCCATTTTGTCCATATTATATGTCATATATTAAATAATCCCTTCCACAATTTTATTAGAATTCCCTGGGGAACAGTCCGAATTTTCTAACATCATTTGGTCCTCTGATAGCACAGAGTTAAAGAACACATAAATTTGAATGTCATCTACAAAAATAACCTGTAGTACTTCGTGGGAGAGTAAGACAAAGCACTTGACCTAAAGCCATTGAAGTTCTCCAGAGGGCAGCTCAGGACAGAATTGCCTTGTATGTCCTACACAGCTCCTCACCCAACACATTCTCTCTTAGAGAAAGAAAAGAAATCCCACTGACTTCAGTGTGCAGAAGTGGACCTGAGAAGGCCATTCCTCTTGTTTACCAGCACATACAGGAGGGCTGTCAATTAATCCCAGCCACATCAAACGCCTGGCTGCGGATCGTGAGCTTTTCACTCACCGATTTACAGCCCCTGGGAGGAGGTCACAGCAAAAGTGTAACAACAAATCGAAGTTAACCATGGACATGGAAACTTAGCTCTGTTTCCAAGATGGACAGTTCTGTGTGCATTGGACTGTGGTGATGAAACAGCAGCACAACAGTGTTTGCTCCTGACCAGGACAGACACAAATCACTCCTCACACAGGAGCCCATTACTTTGGATGTTATGCATCCTACAAGAGCTGGGATCTCAAATAAAGCAAATGTTGACTCCTCTCAGAAGAGTTTTCAGCTCCAAATGGATCCAAGGAACACGACATACTGCCAACCAGCACTGGGCAAAACAACTTCTAATATAATGTGAAAATACTGGTGCACACCTCTGACAAATATGACTTGTCAAATGGATTAAGAAGCTGTGAAATAACTGTGAGCATTATTGCTACCTCTGTCACTCTCTGTGAGAAATAGTCCTCATAGAGCCGATGATGTGAGTGAGAATTAAAAAATAGTCATCAAAAATCCTCTACCTCTATCTAAGTTTCATTCTTAAGCGCAATGAAGCAGTAAAAAAAAAAATTCTAATAAAAATTTGGTATCTTTGCACTTACAATCAATTCAATATGTTGAACTGGCATCAACTTAAAATTCCATACTTTCACCAAGTATGACAGGAGCTGTATTAATCTGCTTTTCATACATTTTTCATTTGTTATCATCTATTCAACGTCTCGAACAGAAAACTGACAAAGAGAGTATGAGGGTGGCTCCTGTTACGCAAGAAAAACAGAAAAAAAAAGTGTGTGAATAGCACAGCTTGGATGTATAAATTTAGAGGGAAAGTTCACACAGCTCTGGTGAGGAAAGTTGTGTCTTCATGTGCTTCTGAAGAGGTCACAGGTGAGCAGCCAGAGCACACCCAGCTCACAGGGGCCAATTCAACATCAAAAACCCATTTTGCAAAGGTCATTCCCCTGATGTTCTAAAAGAAATGGATTTGCTATAACAAAGGTCCTTACATGGACAAATCAGTGTTTAAAATGTGCAATAAAAAAGTAAAATAAAGAGATGAATAATTGTAAACACCAGAGACAGGACAGCGAAGTCCCTGAGGAACCTGCACCGGGTCTGAAAGTGCCCAAGTCACTCACTAATGATGGTTGTAGCAACTTATTAAAAAAAAAATCCCCAATGAACAATATATAAAAAGAACAAATGATAACTTGAACCCAGCGAGGATGGAAAGCTACATTTTTGTAATTAACCTCCCACAAAAAGGATTTAAAAGAGGGAGTGGGAGGCGTATATTACAGAGAGTACAAAAAAAAAGCAGAGAACACAGAGGATAGAGTTACAGCGATCACTGGCAGCCTGCAAGGCTCAGGGAGCAGCTCTTGATTAGATGGAAAGCTGAGTAACTTTATCTCCTTGACCTTAGAGGCTGCGAACACCTGGAACAGCAGCTTAAAATTCTTTAGCCCAAATTCACCATGCAAAATATGAAGAAATGTTTGATATAAGAAACACAGTCTTAAGCTAATATCAATAGCAAAAAAATGTCTATTGATGCTCAAGATATTTTAAACTTTGCTCATATAATTTTCCTTTCCCTGTTTACTAGAGTATCATAAGCACTAATTTGGTACAAAAAAGACACAAGGGACCAAATCTTCAACCCAATTACTGAGGTGAACTTGCAAAGTTTACTCTGCCTCCAAAACAGTATCTGTTTAAATGTGACAGATGCAAACAATCTGCACACATACATCTGTGGGATGATGAAAAATGGAGTGAAAAATCCTTTTTCTTTGAAACTCTTGACTGGAAAGTGTCGAAAGTGAAAAAGAAAAATAAGGGTTTGCAAGATAAGAGAGGCAAAAATGTACCCCCACCAGCTTTGTCATTATTGTTATGTCAGTGGTTACAAGGCAAAATATTTAAAGAATGGCAAAGCTTTCATTAATCAGGAAGGACATATTTCTTTTCCTATGTGGCTTTCTTATATTTCCAGCTGCCAAAAAAAGGAAAATGCCTCTCAATGTCACCTGACACAGCAAATGAATTCTGTCCACTGATACACAACCTATAACTTATTAAATTCCTTTCTCTGAAAAATGTCTTGTGTATACCTCCTTGTTCCCTTACTTTTCACTTATTGTCACCTTTAACTGACAAAATAGGTCAAAATCTTGGTTAGACCAAGAATGATGGAGCCTTTGCACTGCAGTGTAACCTGGAGTTAAGACACAAGGCAGCAGAGAAATGAACTTGGGGCAGGAGGGGGAGTATCAGGAACCACCTGTCAACGCCAAGACAAAAATTCATGCAACCATTTCACACAGAGAATCACGACTGTTAGGAATGAATATTCAAGATAACTGTTTAAGAAAAGCTGGAATAACCTGATATAAACTCTACAAAATGAAGCCTGGTAGAGTACAATGGCAAATCTTTGAAGATTACCTTCAATAGACTTCAAGACTAAATTCCAGTCTGTGATTGATGTTGAACCAGCAGCCTGACTCACGACGCTTGCACCCACATGGGCTACACCACTTGGAAACACCCGTTAGTCATTCACCAGGTCAACAGTCTATTTTAGAGGGGATTTAGGCAGCTCCAGGGCACCCCAGGTTCACACAGGGAGTCTGGGACTTCTGGATTTGGCACCAGCACCAAAAGAAAGTGAAGGTCCTACACCTCCAAAAGACCAGGTGAAGGGACAAGTGAACAAAGCCACTAAAACCCAAAGCTAGAGGGGGTATTTCCACTGGATTCATGAATCTATGACAGTGCCCCTAAAATCATCATCTGCATTAACCAACCTCAGCAAAGCATTTTTTATTTCGCTTGATCCAAATCATCTTGCAAACTCATTTTCTTAACTCATTGTTCTTGTCAAAGGCTTTGATTGGCTACAATGCTGAGTTCTCTCGTTACTATTAAATATTCATGAGCACTTGAAAGCCTAATGCTTTCCTGCACACTCACTGTGAAGTTTGTTACATGGGAGTTTGTTAGTGGCCCTAGGGAATGTCCTCAGCCTTTCTGTAACAATAAATCAAGTGCTACCTAGAACATAAGCCCAGAGAGCTGAAGTAGCTCACTTCATTTGCAAGTCTAACTTCCAAAACTGTGGAAAAGGCTGACAAACAAATATGTTAAGTAGAACAACCAGTGGAAAGGAATGTAATTGCCAGAAGCCTGTAAAAGTCCTAAAGGACCTCCATGCAAAGCTTTAAGGCAAACTCTGACTCTTGGTCTTGTGTACAAAGGAAGTGATACTGGGTTAAATAATTTGGATGTTTCCAGCCAATGTAAACCAGCTTAAAACCAAAATATGACAAATCATACCATCTGTGAACCACTGTTTAGTTTGACTTTGCTTTACAAAATGGCAAAATGCAAAAGAAAAACTGAGTAACAACCTTGAATGGAGCTCCAGAGAAAACTCTATGTGTGCAGCATCTCCTGCCGCTGCGAATTGATTGTCTGTTCTATAGCTGGATACAAAAAATTGGAGCATCCGATCAGCCTTTGATTGACACAAACTTAATAAAGACCAAAGCCGGACAGCTGCTTCTAAAAAAGCGACCAAACTCCTCCCCAGGAGACTGATGTGCAGAACTCAAGCAACAAGCTGCGCACTGCACTCTCCCACAACTGCACCAGTCCTTGCTATGGTTCTGTTCCATGTATTTTACAAATGGATTTGATAATAACCTCACTATCCTGGCTGGAGAATGTGCACCTGTTTGCACCCAGTCCTCCTGGGCAAGTGGCTTTTTGCAGTAAACAGAGTGTGAAGCAACACTGCTACTTAGAATTATGGACTTTTCCATTTTAGAATATTTTTGAGAGAAAAGTGTACACCTCTTTTATTCTTCCACCTAAATATTACGAAGAATCTTGGATAATACCCACGTGTTTCTGTCCTTCTGCTGTGAAAAATGGGGAAAATAGGTATATACATATTCATACACAAACCCATACATTTATGTATGATATGATTCATGTATTACAGAGATAACATTGAACTGATTTCATGGGACTTGACAAAATTTACTCAAAAATTATTCTTGCAGTTGTGAGAGGGGGATGCTTTGAACAGTTTTGCTGGTAGGATGTGTCTTGCCCATATGGAAAAACTGGAAAATTTTAGTGGGAAACTGAAGGAGGTAAGATGAGGTAAGAGGGCTAATATGGGGAAACAGTCATTGCAGCTCCTGAAAAGGAACTTGTAAGGAATTAGGGCTTTATCCAGAGGGATACAGACCTCCCTCCACATCACAGCAGCAATTTTCTCCTGCACAGGAACATTTGCTTCCTGGAGTTTGAAGAGGAGGATGCTCCTTGATTGCCACTGACATTCCTTGGCCTGTCACAAGACAAATCACTCACGTTGTTTACTCCACTTCTGGCCACTGAAGACAAACTGGCATGTCTGAAAATGCCTTGGCAAAGAGGCAGGGGGAGAGGTATCCACATTTAACTTGTAATATGCTTTCAGCATGATTAAATAAAAACATAACCACCTGTTACCCTTAATTCAGTGGGAGTATCTATTTTCAATTACAGCATTTACTATCCACCCTCAAGTATGGCAAGGAACACCATGGCAACATAAACACAGCCGTGGCTGCTTGAGAAAGTTAAATTATAAATAGCAATGTATAGCCCATGAGGTCCTGGAAATAAACTAACTAATCCATAGATATTTGTTACTATGACATAACATTTCCACTCAAATGCTGTTCGCCTCATCTAAAACCCCCTTAGAACAGATTTAGAAGGTCAGCATCACTTGACTTTGAGAAAGTTCAAGTTCAGATACGTAAAACGCAGAGATGGTGGAGAAAATAAGTGACAGCAGAACAGAGGAGAACAAATTAACAAAACAAAAAACTCCCCATTGTAGGCTTTATTCTGTTTCCATTGAAGTTAATAGCGGAAAAAACACCCTGACATGTCCTACAAGAGTCCTCAACACACACAAACATGGTTTTATACTGAATCATCCCAGAGCAGGGGAAAAAAAAAGAAAAAAAGAAAAGGAAATCAAAAAACTTGAGCTTAACTGAGTGGCAAACAGTTTGGAAATGCAAATAAACTTAGCAACCCTCTAAGATCCTGGAGACATTTCAGAACTGGTGCTCTCCTCAGTCCCGGGGTAACAGGGGGTACAGGGATAGAAGGCTGGCCCGAGTACTCCAGAGGGAGCTGAATTATCAATTGTTCCAGTTGCAGTTCCTTATTCCCTGCAAGCCTGAGCCCAAGCAAGAGCAGCAGCTTTTTGCCAGCTGGCCTGAGGCCTCCTGGGCTGGGAGAGGCTCCCTGGCCTGGGAGCACGACCAAGGACTCCACAATGGGGGAAAGGAAAGGGAATCAAAGCTTCCATAAAGGCAGCGCTGCAACGGGAGAGCAAGGAGCTCACTGACAGGTTTGTGGTGTGAGGACAGCAATACATAATTTCACTCCATACAGGTTCACAGACATAGCAGAGCTTTGATCCAAATCTGGGGCCTTGATCTAACTGTGAAAATGTCATTTAGGTTAGGCCAGTGCTAAGGATTTAGAGATATCAGCTTGGCTCTTTCTTGTCCAGAACAACAGGTTTGAAAAATTTACATTTTCTTTTAGTTTACAGCCATTGGCTCAAGTCTTCTTTGAACAAGGCTGGTAGAAATCTGCAATGGACCTCCTGAGGTCAATGGAATTATTTCAGATTTACACCATGCCACTACAATGGAATTTAAATTCCCAACATTTCTGTTCTAAAAATACGCAGTTTTATCACACACATTTGGTGAAATTTTGGCCTCTCTGAAACCAGTGACAAAACTCCCTGTATTACTATGGTCTAAATACCACTGACTGGTTTTCTTTCCACACAGACTGAAGCGAAACACAAATCGATCCATTGAAGGAAGATTTAAATCAAGCTTATATCAAGTCCATGTGCAGACAGAACCAAGCAGGTTACTTGAGACTGCAACCATGAGCACATTTCATATGTTTCATGTGGCTTATTGCAAGTCACCCTACAATTAAATAATTAAATGAAAATATTACTTAAAGGTCAGCTAATTTGCACTTTCAAAGAAAAGCTGACAAAATCAGGTAAGTAGCTGGATAAATCTGTCAAGGTTTTGTTCACAGGGGGCTCCTGTGTTTTGGGAACCTTTCAAAACCATGGTTACACTAGCACTAAAGGCTGTTTTTATAAGTCACTTTTATATAAAATGTGAGCAAAAAGCTGAAAATCCATGCAACAATTAGCTGTGTTTGTCATCAGTGACTGATTGTTAATCAAGCCATTGAGCAACACCGTGTGTCACACCGGAGTGTCATCATCACACAGTTATGTTGGCGTGCATTGTAATAATATTTTAACTGAAAAAAAAAATTAAGATAGTCATTAATTAGACAACACATAAAACCTAAGAAGACATTTAGTGTGATGAAATGGAAAATAAGGCATACTTAGCATACCCACAGAAAACAATTCCCACAGAGCTTAAGTATTCCTAAATCACTTGGGCAAGACTAATCTTAGAACAGACACGTAAAAACTCCTAAATAAAGGCAATGATTCTTCTGGAGAACATATGAACAACTCTTCTACTAAATCCAGTCCACAAACATTCATGTGTGTGAGCCACATGACTCCTTGTGCTTTAAATTAAACACGTGCACAAGGATGTGCAAATTAAGGATGAGCCAGAGCTTGGAGTGTGCAAAACCAGCCGTGGAACTGGAGAAGTACAAAACTAAGAGAACCCAAAACTGCCTCAGCACTTTCTGACCACAAACAAGAAAAAGATGGAAGATGCATATTTTTTTTCCCCTAAGAAGAGCCATTAAAATGTCATCTCTACAATTTAGCACCCTGCATTACGCCTTATAAAAATAGTATTTTGATACATATCCAAGGATTCAAAATTGGCTGATCACTTATAACCAAAATTGGGAAGAAACGATGAACAGAGGAGACAAACAAGACTAAGACCAGACTAAAAGCATTACATATAAACACAGGTGAGGTTCAAGTCTGGTTTCCCCCACCTACAGACTGTAAATCCATCTGCTAACACAACATGAAATCTAAATTACCTTCTCTTTACTCCTTTTTAAACACAGTCAATACTCCTGGGGAGCACCTCTCTCCTTGTTTTCTAGATGCCTGCAGACATTGGCAATTACACTTGAATGCATGCACAACATGCCTACCCTGAGTTTTCCAGGCTGCGCTGGGGGGGCTCTCCAAGCACATTCACAGCAAATGTCACTATTTGCTTTATTTTGGTATCAAATCTTATAAAATATACTCATGTTCATGGTAGATGCTCCATGAACCAAAGACAAGGATAGAATATAAAAAAAATTAGAACTACATATTTGGAAAAAAAAGAAATTACAAGTAAGTTTCCATGAGTAAAGCTACAAAGAATTGTTTCTCACTTGCAGTGACTGAGTGTATTTATATTTCAAGGGTTTTCATGTGGGTATTATCCATCTCCATCCTCAGAGCATTTAATGGTTCCTTGTGTGTTTGGTTGGACAGTAAGATGGAAACCCTGCATGGATTTTAGCTTCCACAACTCACTGGGTTCTGTAAGGACAGCCTGGGGAACATATTTGTCAGCTCAGGAGCCACAAAGAATATAGTGAATGAATCATTGTTATAAACTATGAGTTTTCCATTATCTGACTAGGCAGCCTTTTGTACCCAAGAACATGATCTCTAACAGATTTTAACAATACAAATGCCTATCAGAATAAAATGAATATTCACGAAGGAAAATATCATTTATAATATTTCCTAGTTATTACAGAAATCTTTCTCTTCCTCTAATCTAAAGGGCTTTATAGACTTCAAGGGCTATAAATCACCTAAACTTTTTTTTTTTTAAACATGTGCAGTCAGGCAAAAATCACATGAAAATTGGTATAACTGTATTATTTCTACCCTTAAAAGAAGACAGATGGAGAAATTAAACAGACTGGACTAAGGGAAAATGTATTTGATCTATCAGAGCTCTCAAATTTCAAGTTGCCAATGTAGACATCCACATTCATTATTAGGTCCATAAGAAGATGTGGTCTCAATTTGTAAAGTGCTGATCACTCACATCAACTCTTACAAGAACTTTATGTTCTCAGCAAGTCAAAGGTCATCCCCAAAATAAAAAAAAGGAAATCACTAAGTTTTAAAAGCCAGTATTGACACTCTCTGTCTTTTCCCTGTTCCACATTATGCTTCAAAGCCAAATTCAGCTCCTGGAGTTCCTGAGAGCATCAAAACTCTGGGGAGTGCTTTAGCCAGAAAATATCCTAAAACACAGACAAGCTGCATTTTCTTGTATGGCAAATGCAAAACTGAGCCCTGCATTTTGCTAGCAAAGCCCTCAAATCAGATGTGGAGTGTTATTTGCTAGACATATATAAATGCCTTGAAGTAAACCAGTGCTGACAGGGAGAGCAAGAGCAAGACAAAGAGAGGTGTATGGCAGGATGGCATTCCTTGGGTAATATCTAATCCTTTCCACTGAAAGACTTTTTAAATGATTTACACTGAAATTTGCAGAACAAAGGTTGTCTTGTTTCTTTCACAGAGTTGTACTGAAATGTGCGAACAGGAGAAAGGGAGAAAACTGCATATTTTTGGTTTCCTACATGCAGTGGAGTTCAGCAAAGATTTGACATCTGCTCTGCTGTGCTTCTCTAACTGACCACAACTCGCACAGGAAGGCCAGACAAAAGCAAGGTGTTTCTTTTTTTCCCACGGTAAAACACAGCTCTCGCTTTCCTCTGTTCCTTCTGACAACTCCACTGTGCATCAGAAGACAATCAAATGGGTGTTCTTTGGTACTAATAGTTAACTTGTGGTGTTTTCCCTCTCCCTTTTATCTGCTCCAATGGTTCTGCCCAGGCCACAAGCTTTAGGGTCAATGTAAGGTCACACCAGGGCCTTGTGATGGGACTGCCCACCAAAGACCAGACCTGACCCCTTCGCCAACCGGAGACTTTCTTTTGAAGGCTAAGAAGATGTTCATGATGGTGTAAAGATGTTTCCTGGGTCAATAATTAACTGCAAACGCTCCTCAGCCCAATCTGTCAGTGCCTGCACAGTATTGAATGCAAGAAGGCAGAGCTGGTGATGTGCTCCTAAGGCACATCCAGGGACAATGATTAACCGCTGTAAAAGGTCCTTTCAGGGTATTTACAGCAATTCAGTGCCTTGTAGGGGAATTGCAAGATGCATTATAGATGCTGATAGATTAAATTAAAAGTGCCTCCCTATTTGCGGGACAACTTCAGCTCAGAAGTGCCAGACAAATTTGTTCTGCACACACAGTTGACCATTATTTAATATATCTCTATTAACTCCAGGATCAGTAGATGTAGTTTGTCCTGCTGTACTTCAGAAAAACTTTGTTTTACCCTTTATACCCTACTAATGGCTTTGCTGTACTACATTCATACAGTTATATCTAAATATCACAACACCTGCTGACTCTCAGGACACAACAGCACCTCCTCAAATGCTTTCAATGAGCTTTAAATCTGAATAAAACACGTTACAACAAGCACCCTTTGCACACAAAATGGGAGACTATGACATCTTCTAAAGAAGAAATATACACAAGATTCAGAGAATACAAATTCTGTTTACACAGATGTTGTTGAAATAATTTTATGTAAATAATCCACCACTGGGAGAATTCATAATGTTTGGAACAAGAGCTAAACAATGGATATTTGTATAAAGGAGCAAGGGTAACACTTCTAAAAGCACAATTTGGTAACGCTGAGAGGACTTTTTGTTAAAACCCCGTGCTGTACATTTCCGGACATTCTGCAGGTCGCTGCTTGTTTGTATGCACGGCAATACAGCTGTTCCTCCACACCTCATGCAGGCAGGGCTCCCACAGATCCAACTTGGCTTTTATTTAAAGCACAGAGTGGGAGCGATTCCACCAGGCCCAGCAGAGATAATCTTGGTTGAAATAAAGAACAAAGCCAAGAGAAACCTGTTAGGAATTTAGGTACTGTCCATGCACGGATAGCTCAGAACTGACAGAAATGCTAATGGCCATCCCTGTTTCCAAGAAAAAAAACCCTGTGAGTCCTGGAGTTTATTTGATGCTCAGCTTCAAATACACACAACCCACCTTCACATCTTTCATTGCATTTTGGAGCAGTAACAACTCCATTTTCAACAGGATCCAGAAAAAACGTCTTTTCACCTATTCCCCGAAAAAATAATAACTTTCCACACAAATCAGGAACTTGGCTGTACTTTGCCTCTCCCAGCAGAGTTCAGTGCTAGGGTAACCTATCACACTTGGGTCACATTTTCAGATAAAGGCATCTCAAAAGCACAAACCCATGTAATCCTTCCTGGGAAAAACTGTGGAATTCTGATTTGCACTGAGACCCAGGTCGGAGAATTTTTTAGCATCTCAGCTCTTTTCAATTTCTTAGTGCTCTTTTCACTTGCTTAGGAATGTGGTTTTTTAAACTGATGATATTTAAACCCCCACAATAGAGCCTATTATAATATTCTCCCATATGATGTAACAAACTATTTGCAAGAATGAACCAACACATAAAAACGCAAGGGGAAAAAATAACTGAGGCAGGCTCGTTTATTAATTGCAGCTGGAATGAAGATTGGTGACATACCCTATGCAATTACTGGAACAGATTTTACTTGTCTCACATATTAGTGCAAAGAAATGGCTTTTTCCAAATTTGTAAGATCTCAGTGCTAGCAAAGGGACTGAATTTGCATGGGTGCCTCCCCAAAGTACCACAGATGAGGTAAAGAATGACTTCTAATTGGCAATCATATTGACTTTGTCAACCAACAGCTCTAGTCGGACCTAATCTGCAAAGTTCTTACAGCAGCTCCATATTATGCGTTTTGCTTTAGAAGTTAACGCGGCATTTCCTTTCTCAAACTATTTTAAGGCTCATCAGGCAGCTTGTGACAACACCTATGGAACAGACCTAAACAGCTGCCAATGAAAATCCACTTTACTGACTCAGCATGAATAACAATCGCAGCATCTCAGCAAGGACTCCTGGAACAACCTGTCTTGCCTGGTGTTTACGGACAAGGAACAAAGATGCATCTCCAGCTCCTCTATCCCAGCTCAAAATACACCAGAGCAGTTCACTCTGTAGCAAACAGCAAGTCTTAGGGAAATGTTTTACTTGCAAGAAAGCATTTGGCTCCCAAGCTGACAAGTAGATACCCAAATATTTACGGGAGTTTTGTTTATCTTATCTAACAAAGGCATAAGGGAAAGAACGCCTCAGGAACACAATCTGCAGCAGTTAATGAAGGAACTTCCTACCCACAACAACGCCAGAAACTCTTCAAACCTGGAGACAGCATTGCTGTCTATGAGGTTTTTTTCCTCTATGAGTTTTTTACTTTTCTCTAGAGATAAAGGTATGTCATAATAGTCATGCAGGGCAGCCCTGACTGCTCACTGCTGTGTGCATAGGTACTTACAGGCAAGGTAATGACTTCTGGTTACTTGTCTGGACATCACACAACAATTTACTGCACGTTTTTTCACATTACCACAGAAGATTGGGCACAGGTGCTTGGCTGACAGAGTTAACTCTTCATTTTGCTGCCTGTGCCATATTATTTTCACAGGAATGACACAAAAAAACTCTGCTCTTGGTGACAACACACCACCACGAGCAAAGAGATAGTTCTTTCTCATTCATGTTGAGAGACTTCTGTGGACTGGCAAGGCAGCGCTTAAGAGAGAAAACTGCTGAAGGAAATACTTTTGGATTTACGTATAAAGTGCACAGACCAAAAGCCAGAGCAGCAACAATGGAAAAGCAGAGTTGTAAAGTCTATGTACAAAAACCAGCACGAAAGGGGAAGCCATGGTGTTGCATAAGAACTGCATTTCTGCCGTACCTGTTGAGCCACAGCACCTCAAAACTCCTCGGGTGTTTGATCCTGGGGTGTCAGGTACCCGAGTGCCACTGCAGCCCAGGGCCCTGGGGGAAATCCCGTATCCTTTGGGAACTGCCCGCTGGACTCCAGAGAGACTCGGCACCTGGCAGGAGGCAGGATGGGCCTCCCCGAACCCCAGAGCTCTTGGTGTTTGAAGGGTGAGCATTGCCCCATGCAGGTCCCTGAGGACTGCACAACCCCATCACCTTGTTCTACACAGATGGCAACAATACCACACCCCGTCAGGAGTAAAGGTCCAACTGAGGGGTAAAGTAAGATAACACCACCTTCATAAGGCTGAAGGGAATGTCACAAAGATGAACCACTATGAAAAACAGTGTGGGACTTTTTTTAGTATGTAAATACCGTAACAAAAATAAGACTTATCTGCTAATTTTATAGTTTTGTCCTAGTTCATTTTAGAATTAATCATTACACTGATGCTTAGTATCAGACATGTCCTAGGTTCCTCATTAAGACATCTCAGCTGCAGCACGTGGATTAAATAATGGATGATTCAACCCAAGACAAACTACAAGACAGTATCTTTACTAATTCTGTTAACATTCTAGAGAACAAACCACATCCAACACTGCCTTCTGCCTCGTTATGCATCGACCATTCCTGTTTTGGGAGATTTTTGAACTTTTCTGCATCTGGAAATCTTGTTTAACAATGTTTCCAAATAAATTAGATCTGTTCCCTTCTGATGATGTAATGAACTTTAATTAACCGAGTGTGGTAGTCTGAGGACATCAGGAACTGGCTTGGATAAAATGTTGTCTAGAGTCGGGTAATGCAATGAACACAGAAAATCATGTATTAAAAGAATAATGCCATCCAATATCACAGGACACTACATAACTCGGATGGAAAAATGCTAGAATTAAACCTCTGCCTATTTAACTCCATGTGTGTGGCGGGTTTAGGTACTGCTCCCAGCAAAAGGAATTTCCTGAGCAGCCTGAAGTAAATATTTGGCAGTTTCAATCCTCGGTTTTATTAAACTGTTCATTTGCCAGACTCGGAGATCCGGACAAAACCACCACTGAAATAAATGACTCCTCTGTCACCGTCCCGAGCACTCCCCACACATATCTCAGAAAATAAAACCGTGCAGGAAACCCCCCCGCCCGGCTGGGCTCGAAAGGAAAGTGTGAGTTAATTAGCGCGTTAATTGCCGTTAATTAGTGAATTCAGAGCCCGGGGCAGGGCTCCCCCTGGCGGCCCCGCGGGATAAGCGGGACTTTGGGCGCAGCTCAGCGCAAGATCCGCGCTCGGAGCACCACGAAGGGCGAAACAAAACGACATCGAGCTTCATTCCACTCCACCCTTGCAGGGCGCTAAACCATAAAGCGCCACCTCCTTTCCGAACTCCTCTGGGCACCTCTGGCACCCCCCAACAACCCCGATGGACACAAGCGCAGGGCACGTGTGTTCCGCGGAGGTGTTGCTGTCTTACAACAGCGAGCGGCTGGGATGTGTGCACAGGAATAAAAACAATGTTCCCAACACAGCCCTGAGAACGCCCCGCAAAGAGCAGCTGGACTTCCAATCATTCCTTTAAATGACAACAAAGTTCGACTAATAAATAAACGGTCCCTTCTCTTCCCTACCTGTGCCGGAGTTTCAGTCCATGTTCAGATGCGAGGGTGTTTTAAGCAAAGGTGAAATATATTTACGCTTTATTAGACTGAAATTTCAGCACAAAAGCATTTCCTTGCAAACACGCATGAAATTCCTCTGAGAAGCCTGGCTGGAAAATCTTTATAACCAATATTTTGACGACACAATGCTTTTGATACGCTTAAGTTACCTTCGTTCCTGCAGGATTCCTTTATTTTCCAATAAAAACATTCCTCTCTAACCAATCATCTCCGCCTAAGTTCATCACACGAAGAAGAAATATTCAGTAAAAACAAATACAACCACAACTCGCCTGGCAAGAGAAAAGCCTGGGCGAGGAAGAGAGTGGACCTTACCTCTTCAACAGTGAGCGGCATACAGATCCGGTACTCCTTCATGAGCATATTCCTCTGCTCAGTGCGGACCGCCGGACTGCGAGAAAAGTGGCGATTTCTGCACACAGACAGCGACGAAAACCGAACA
>WEKX01013685.1:31556-69029 GCA_013390025.1 Pitta sordida | reverse complement strand
TCTCTGGCATCCAGCCAGGGTCAAACTACGACACCCATTTTTGTTTTCTTATTAACTTCCTAACAAAATAAACATACTCCAAATTGCCAGAAGACATGCAACAGTCACAAGAAACCCTGCAGTGAGCTAATGCAAGACTACTCTCTACTCTATCCCTTCAAAATGCTTTCACATATACTAAGTACATATTTCACAACTGGGTGAATGAGCAATTCTGCTAGCCACATGTCCAACAATTGGTAAAAATAGTTTAAGAATTTTGCTTAAATGTCTATGTGGGATAAAGAACACTGGGAAAAAAATTCACACATTGTAGTAACCTAGTTTCTTTTACAGGCAAGTTTAAATAGTGTTCAAGGTGAATTCCAGGCTACTTGTACTCTCTGAAAGGTCACTTATTTTACTCACTTGGAGCCCACAATCCTTTCACATCTTCCCAGCTGTGAATTTGACAGGTTATATCACAAATGTCCTTTTCCCCTTTCTTTTTTCACTTTCCTCATGTTCTACTTTTGGAAAGACTGAATTTCTTTTAAGTAAGTCATAATACAGTATGAATAAATGAGTTTCCTTCACTGCTACCAGCATTACCATCTTTGAAATTTTTCTCAGAAGTCTTTATAGAGTAACATCCTCACAATCCACATCTACACACTCTGCTCCCTTCAATTAAAAGCCATGTCAACATCAGGAGTGGATTTCAATACATTCATGGTATGACAGAGATCCAGGCTACAGTCACAGCCATGGCTGAAGGTATTACAGTTTCAAACTGCCATATCACTTCTAAGAGATGTGGGAAAACAGTAACATCAGTTTATGAGCACTTCTGCTGATGATTCCAATGATGGCACTTCAGAGGCTGTTTGTGCTGAAAATAATTGAATCATCATCTGACTCACTTTCAGAAACCTGACTAAATCACATGAATTATGGATGTGCTATATCAAAATCCAAAGCACTTTTAGCAAATCCTTAAAGATGCTTTCTCTGAAGACATGTTGCAACCCAAGTATCATGTTCCCATTTCAGCTGCAATACACAAATTTTCAAAACTAATTTTCTTATACTTAAAGTTAAATTACATTTGCCCTCAGAGTTTTCTTTGCCTCACCTGTGTCCCCCTTTAGATTCCTGAGATAGGCTGGAATACTTGATTTCTTAGCAAAACTAAAAATATACTTCTTTTTTTACTAAAAACCTTCTTTTATTAGGATGAAATTCTCAAGAACTACATACTACGTTTTTGGGAATGTATGACAAGCACTGCAGTACATGCAGGCTTTGGCACAAAAAGAGTGCACGAGGATTTGTCTTTGTCCTGAGGGTATCCCAAGAGCTTAAAAGTACAGCAGAGCTAACCATCCCACAGGATTTTTACAAATAATGAAATCAGTAGTGTCAAATGGGTGGGAAATAGGGCAAGACACAGAGTATGAGGACCACACCACATCCTGACAATGAAGATGACTGACTCCTAGTCCAGATTTAGCTGTAAAAAAATCTGCCTCAAATGCACATCGCTTTGAACTAGGTTTCTTCTGCACAAAATTAATGTGCTTCTCAGGCTCTTTGTTTAATTCAGTGCCAACAAATTCACTTCCCTAGAAAGAGATAACACCTTCTGTTTTGTTTCAGACTTCTGGAAGAATCACAGAAAATCACAGGCAAAACAGATTACACAGATATTGGAAGCATCACATCTATGGATGAATTTGGCTTGCAAAATCCTCTGTCCATTACTCATTCTTGCTGAGGTGTCTGGGTGTCCTAAGAAACCAAGAAATGTGAAATTCCTCTCAGCAGAATAGGACCAACCTGAGCCTACAGGAAAAGCCTTACTCCTCTTCCATGAAGACCAACTGAGAGAGCTCTTTGGACCCTCCCTCAGCCATCCACTGTTGTGCATCATCAGCTGTTTAGGGTGTGATTTTCCATCAATTCTAGATACCTCAAGTCAGGACTGGGTGAGGTATCACCCCTTCTCTCTTTATCCTCCTCTCAGGTGTTCCCATCACCTCTTTTGTGTGTGATTAGTGGCCATGGTTCACAAGAAAAATTCAGAGAATTGTTCTGGCAATTAGGATAGTTAAAAAAAAAAAAAAAATCCCCCCAAAAGTGCAAATTGAAAAACCTACACAACCTTCTGGTTTGACTGAGAAAACCTCAACACAAGTTTCCATGCTAGGTGCATGTCTAGAGAGCTGTTGGAAAGAGTCAGACAACTGCAGTCTAGACATCAATCAACATATGGTCTTGTGGGACTGCACCTTTAAGTACATCAGAGCATACAAACAAGAATTTTGCACAGAATACAAGGTTAAATTTATCTTAACACTGATGGCTATAATTTTTCTCCAGAGCTATTTCTCCTCTCAAAGACAAATATGTAGTCCTTAATAAGAGGAAGTTTTTCCAGCAGGGAACACTGAGACCTCAGCTCTTTTATAATCCCATGTTGATGCATTCCTCACCACCAGTTGCCTCTTCGGTGTGTCATAAATGTTCCTCCCACTCTGGTATTAAAGAGTTAGAAATAGTAACTGGAAAATAAAGGGAAAGAAGGAGTTGTTCTGTTCTTTCGTGTTTGTAGAGACTGACTCCAAAAAAACCTGAGTCTCATGACTTTCACTTTTAGCTTTCCATTAGAAACTAATGCTGTAATCGTTAGAGATCAAAGTCAGCTTTTAACATAAAGCCACCTTTAACATTAAAAAATTCACAAAGCATGCAAAGCAAGAATGAATTTGGTTTAGCCAGGTATCGACCCTCTGTCTAATCACTTCAAAGGAATCTGAGAGTCACTTCCCAGAACAGTGCCTCAGGGAAATGACAAATACAGTGATAGGTTGCCTTTACTTAATGTTTTGTGTTTAAAAAGAAATCTGATTCAATGCTTTGCATCTCCCATGAATGTCCCCAGGGCAGTTAGAGAAGAAAAACATAAATTTCATTTTCTAGTCATTCCAGAGATGCATTAAGACTGTAATAGAGGAAAATTGATTGTATTCTGAGCTATATTTTTAGTGCCCTCTCTTTCATCTCTCATCCTGGAATATGAGTTCTGGTTCTAACTCACATCTGGATAGGGAATATTGTTCATTCTGCAGCATAACTCTTATTCTATGCTCAGTCTAAATATGTATTCACATCACCTTCAGGAACTGTTGAATTTCAGGGCACTAACTCTGGGAAAACCACACAGTCTCCCTGTTATGACCCACCCAAGTCTCACTGATGTAAATGATTGGTTGTGCAACCTTGCAACATTATTTTACACAAAGCTCCAGTCTGGTGTCATCAGGGGACCAGGTAACCTGTGAACTTGCCAGAGACTCATTTTTTCCTAGAAAGAGGGATCAAGCCTAGCTTTAAGAAGCTGATGCATCATGGCAATAGTCTAACTAAAACTATGATAATTAAAGGCATAAAAATTAACTATAGGAAGTGTCAAGGCCCTGAGCACACTAATGAGCTTTAATGTCCCTGACCAGCCTTGTCTGGGATCTCCACCCATGCACATGGGTCCAGGAGCTCTGTTTAAGATCACAGTTGAGGCTTTGGTCCCTGCCTGAGCTATGCTGGAAAAGTGATGGTCTCCAGTTCAGAAACAACTGTGCCTGGCCACAAACACCCTTGATCCAGACCTCAGTTCACAGACTGTTTCCCTGGTTTTCCCTTGACCCTTCTTTTTCAGCTATGGAGCTGCAGTGTGGTCATGGATCCCACTCTGCTGTGGGATTCCCTAGGTGTCCTGTTTGCCTTCCCTCATGGAGCAAGAAGGTTATGAAGTGGGACTACATAGTTCTTGACACATGAATTTTATGAAATTATTCACTAAACTGTCTAATCTCAGAAAGTCTCAGCATGCACAGCAAAGAAAGGCATCCCTCTGGTTTCCAGTAACTCTGCAAGTGAATCCTAATGCATCCTGAGGACATTCACCAGTTAGCATAGAAATATGCAGATTAGTAAGAGGAACAGGGCTCTAAGTGGTCCAACTTTCACACTTGACCTGGCAATCCATTGCATGTGACACTATTCTGTCAAATAGCAGCATATGTTTATGCAAAATCTGCTCTAAAATATGGCAAAATGTCAGAAAAGGAAGTGAAAAGTCTAAGTTAGCCTTGGCAGAGGTAAGTGTCATACAGTGACTCCATTTAACTGATACAGAAGGAAATGAAGAGACAGTACATTATATTAAAGGTGACTCTGTTTGGTTCTGAGGTGTAGCAGTAGTCCTTACCCACTGCAGAACATGACAGTTACCATGCAGAATCTGGAAGGAAGTACAATACATGATGATTAAGAGGGAGAATGCAATGAAAACATCCAAAAGGGAGGCAAGGGAGAGGACAAGTGGATACCAAGACAGACTAACATTCCAGGGAGACTAAAGCAAGACAGCTTATGTGATGGAAGAAGTGAAGGCTTAGAGTGAAAAAAGCTCTGGGATTACTGAGGTGAAAATGAAGCTAGTCATAATTGGGAACGAGGACAAAAGACAAGTTAAAAAGGAGAAACAGAGTGGGACTCGATATAAAATATTGAGGACTTGCAGAGACATGGACTACTGAAGAGCTCTCAGGGTTATACACAAACTACAGCACACATAATGAGGCATCTTTGCACTCAAGTAGCAGCTGAAAAAAACAAAAGGCATGTTGATGGCACTTAGTGCAAATTCCAGTAAGTAGTAAAAAATCCTAGCTCACATACCTCAGAAGAAAGCTTTTGGATCACAAAGACCTAAGCAAGGTGGCAACAGAAGGGATGATGGCAAGAATTGAGGTGTCAAGAAAAGCTAAGGTCAACAAAGATACTGAGTATGATATTAGTCTTATGTTCCGTCAAGACACCTGTAACTACTTCTGGAAGGCTTTCTCCACTCCTCTGGTCTGACCACATGCCACTGAGTACACATCAGAAATGGCCCCTCATAAGGTGGTTGTGGCACCTATTTCTGTGCTACTTGGCTGCAAAATAAGTTACGAAAAGAGGAGAAACAACCCTAATTTCAAAAATCCACACATACAGAAAACTGCAGAGGGCAAAGCTGTTCTTTGATACACCTTTTTCAGTCCTGGAACATCCTTGGTTCCCACAATACACCTTAAAACCCAGAAATAAGAAACTTGTCCTACATGGATCTGTGTCAGCTGACATAAAAGATAAAAATCCAAGCTTGCTTTGTCTCTGAAAGCCTTACAATGTCCACAGGTTACTTTGCTCTGCTTGGGCTTGAAGAGACACTTGCTGAAATCAGAGTTCTGATCTGATGAAGTCTCCAAGCACCACAGTAACAAGGCACTCACATTGGAGTCAAGAAGGCACTCAAAATGAGGCACTTACAAAGGAAATTAGGAGAGTGACAAAAGTCAAGTGTAGAAATAAAGCTAATAAGCAGGAAAAAAATGCCCAGTGTATAAAAATTGGATGTAACAGAGAGATGGTTTTTTGGGAGCTCTTTGAAACTCCAGCTGAGTAGACAGATCACTTTTTTACTGTTGATCTAGATTTCTTCATATGGAACTGCCTAATGCTGCAAGTAAAGGGGTCCCATTTCATGGAGAGGCCCTGTCAAGAGACTGCTGCTCCTTCAGAGACCTTTTCCTGGAAAAGGATCAATGCTGTCACACTTGAGTCCTAAGAACCTGACAGGTCTAATTCCAGGTCCTTTGAAATATTATATTCAGCCTAAGGAAAGGCACTCTACCCTCAATAAGAGAAATTTAATTCTTCACATCAAGACAGAATGACAAATTTTGTAGGGCACAGCACAGGTGCCCTTTCAGGTATGTCCTCACAATGCTTGTTTAGTGTCAGCTGTGACAAATAAGACAATATAAAATCTTCTAAAGTGCCAAATCATAGCCTCAGAAAAGAAGCTTCTGGAGGCTTTAGTGAAGGAAGCTCCACAAACACAGCTTAGCTTTCTTGTAATAACCACATCTATCTATCATCCAGCCCTTATGATTAGGACAGAAAGTTAATTAATACAGTTTTAACTTTGTAAACTCAGAAAGGGCAGTGTAAAAGCGGGAAAAGGAATTACAGTCTTTCACAAGGTAGAGCAAGACAAACTGTAGTAGGAAACCTCCCACATGGGTGTTGCAAAACAACATGGATGCATAAATAAATTGAAGTGAGCATACATCAGGATACCAAACAAGTTATTTGCATTTGATGAATCCAGGATGTATCTGTAAGAACGGTTGGACAGGCAGATCTCTCAGGCTGCTTCCAACTCAGCTAGACAATCTACACCATATGCAGATTACCTAAATTGCTTCAGGGACATCTGCATCACCCAGTCAGCACAGTTTCCATTAGAGATTCAGGCGTTAAGCTTCAGGCTTGTAAGCCAATACAGCACTCGGTGAAATACTAGCTTAGGTCGTGGAAGCAATACAGATGTCTTCTTTAGCCTATATGTACTCAAACGAATACTCATTCGTTTGCTTCCTTCCACCTTCCTGAATCAGCTCCCTCCCTTAACATCTTTTTAAAACAAACACCTCCTCTCTCCAAAGCACAAGTCCCCATGACACATCTGCAGATAACAAATTCATCTATTTTGCAGACTGAGAAAGAAATACGTATAGCTCTATTAAGGGGATGAGAGCATCCCTGAACTTCTATTGCAAAATCGTAATTTTTATTAAGCTTTTGTAAATATACAGTTGTACAGTCTTAAAGAGTTTGAAGCTTATAAAATTATACTACTAGATATTTATATTTGCTCTTGTATATTTCTATATGAATAGTGGAATGTATGGGAATGCATTTACTCTTGGACAACTTGTAAACAACTATGTATATTATTTCACTTAGCCTACTTCCTAATTTATTTCATAATGAATTGAAATTGCAGCAAAGGTTAAAAAACAATATCATGGATGGCAGCATTGCTGAAAACAATGGAGTGGCCCAAATTAAGCTCCCCAAAGCAATCTAATGCACTGTACTGAACATCTATGCTTGCTGTAAGGTCAGTAACATGACAAACACTACTTGCAAACTGAAAATTATCATCAAATCCCACACACATTGCATCATAAAGCCTGGCAGGAAAAGGAGAGGTTTGACTTAGTATTTCTAGCAGGCTAAAGCAGAACCTCTTAGGAATCACATGTGTAGAAATAAATGTTCCACTTGAGATGAGCCATAGGACTCTTTGCTAATCCTCTGTGATTTAAATTGTGCAGTCTGGCTTATTCTACCAGAGGCTTACATTTAATGTCTCTATTAATTAGAAAATATAAATTTTAAAATGTACACATTTAACAGTCTCACCATGGTCTGCCACACCTTCATGTCACTGTTGAGGAACGGGACAAGTTCCCATATCACTGCACTGTTTGCTTCTGGGTGCAGCACTGCATTTTCAGTTATACTGAATGGGAAATCCCTGATAGCAAGATGACGCCGTTCAGTTTGCTCTTGAGGGAAAAGGCACTAAAACCTCCTACAGTCTCTTGGCATCATGCACTCAGCTAATGCAATGCAACAGCATTCAGTCACACCTCCAGCTACAGTGTGGCTATGCTCAGGATTGATTTTCTGAAAAGTTGGGCTGGGCAAAAAAGGTGTAGGAGATTGCACCACAGAAACCAACAGGAAATTTCAAACTTAAGGAATTTCACAGAATGGAACAAAAAACTCAGAAGCTTAAAAAAGCCCCAAATAATTTTTAAAAGTACATTTTCACAGCTATTGTTTTGCACCATTGGGAATACTGTGCAGGGCGATGTTTCTGCTACAAATTTTGGCATGCTTTTTTGGTTCTCTCAGGCTTTTTGTTACATTCAGATACTCATAACTCCCAGTGCAAACAATTCCTTTTTTTACAAAGCAGCAGGCTTTGATCAGGAGTCAGGTAACCTCTCTGAGATTAGCAGCTGGAAAGTGAAACAGGTATTACTGACCACTATAGTTTATGCATCTGGTCTTAGGGTTTTGTTGTTATTGAGGAAGGGAGGGGGTTTTGTTTTGGTTTGGGGTTGGTTGGTTGGTTTTGGTTTTTTGTTGTATGGTTTGTTGTTCCATTTCCTCCCCCCTGTTCTTTATTAGAAACTGTAGAGTTAACATTTCAGTAAACATCTCTCAGTTAACATGTCTTTCTCCCACCATTTCTACAGAAAATTCTCACACTGTCCTTCTATCATCCTCAGTTGTTACTGGAATATGATCTGATTTCTAGGTGCTTCTCTCTGCTGTCTTCCTGCTTCTACTCTACATTCAGATCAGATCAGAATAAAAGCAGCCTATTTGTTGACTCCAATTACAATACAAAACCATTATGGGATAGATGGGAAAAGGATGTCTCTGTCCTTATCCAAAGATAGCAACTTTCAGGGAAATGGATGCAATAAAGTAATTACAGCAGCCGGTTCAAGTTTCCCTTTTCCCAGTTTTAAAACTACAGATGCCATTAATACCTCCGCTCAGGTGCTCGCCATGGACTTCTGTTAAATCACAGAGCTGGATTCAAATTAATTTCTGCCTCACCCAGGGATTTCTTTTTTCCAAACCAGCACGTGTACCCACTAAGTTTTGAGACTTTGGGGTCTAAAGCAGCAGGTGTCATGTTCACAGGAGGGACAGATATGCAGACATTTCATAAAAATCAATGTACAAACTGCTGCCACTCAGCAGTGAGAGAATTTAAATTTAATCCCACTAAAAGCAGAGAGAAGAGCGCTGTGTGCACACAGGCTGGCAGCAGGCTCATGTGCACTTACCTCAGCCCACTGTTTGGCTCTTCATCGGAGGAGAAGGTGCCGTTGCAGATGTTGCTGAAGGACTGGCTGGGCTTCAGCTTGGCTTCCTCACAGTCTGAGGCAGGCTCTCTTTTCTTTCTCTTGCTGAAGAGCTTCTTGAAGGGCTGGAATTTGCCTGCCTTTTTCTTGTCTGTGGATGACAAGACAGAGCAGCGTCGGGCTGAGGGACGCGGCTGGCGAGCACACGCTGTGGCAGCAGGTTCAAAGGAGGAATGAGGTCAAAGAGCAAGTCACCAGCCTGGAGCAGCCCGGCGCTTGAGATGTAAATGCTGGGCTGCAACTTGCTGTTGACGTGTCATATTGACAAAGCAAAGGAAAGAGCATTAAAACATCTGCTCTTGGTTTTAAAGATCTGCTTGGAGGTATCAGTGCAGCCGAATATTTGGATGAATAAAAAAAAGATAATTTTGGAAAGCCAGAATGTCATATCGCAGCTCATTTTAAGGCTTTACACCACAGTTTTGACCATTTTACCAAATGATAAGCGACACCTTGGTCACCTCACTTTGAAAGGTGCTGGATCCTCTGCCCGGAATTAAAAGCAATTGAAATCAACCAGCTGTGGCCTCAGAACTAGACATCAATTTACAAACTAACAAAGAGAACAGAATAAAGTTCTGTTGGCTTGCTGCTGAGTTACTTAAACAAACATCCAGCTTTATATCAGCAAAGTCAATACATTTCTCTGATTCCCCCCCCACAAGTAACTGAAGACAGAATTTGACCAAGCATTTCTTCCTTGAGACACCGAAATTTTCAAAGCTACACCAAAAAACGCATAGCAAAAACACAAAACAGACATGAAGACAGGAACAAGAAATAAAAAACTTAACCAGGAAAAAAAAAAAGCAATTTTTTCCCACCGAACACTGAAGAAAACAAAGGCAGCTTCCAGCTACTATGCCCAAATCTATTACAAAGAAGTACCATGGATTTCTTGCTAACTGCTATCAAAATTTCTCAGAGCCAGGATACATCAAAAATATCTGAAACATAATAACTGTTTAAAAGTTTTATTTCTTTTCTGCTTCACCTTAATTTTGTACTGAATTTACTTAAAACAAGCTAGTTGGTTTGTTTTTTTAAAAAATCCTAACTTTTAGCCTCCTATCATAATCTAATTTGACAAGCATTATTTTCTACAGGTGACAAATATTTTCACAAGCCATTTAAATTCCCATATGTGCTTTTCTCACAGTCTGTGTGCATACACATTGCCTCGGCATGCTCTCCTCTTCCTACAGGCTGTGGCTCACCAGAGAGCAGCGGTTTGGGCAGGAACATTTGACCAGGAAACTTGGAAAATCTTCTGCAGTGCAATAGCACTCTTCAGTTCCACATTAGGTTTTACAGTTCACTCTGCTGTACCTGAGCATGACAAAGCCACATCTGGGTAACACCCCTTTGTAGTTGCTGGAGGCATAGCTGCAGAGCATTCAGAGAAAGAAAATGTGCCCAAGCACAGTGCGATCTGCCTACTTCCAGTGGTAAGTGGTTTCCAAAGCAGCATGGTGCCAGAGAGCCCAAATTGAACTCAGGGTGGAAAAGTGAATCTAGCTGTATCTGATTATGGATGAAGTAGGTCATCTAGATAGAAATTTTAAAGTCAAACATGCAGCAGATAGCAATTTTGTGTTTCCTTTACAGATCCCTAAAAAGCCCACACAGATACAATTTTTCTGCTGCAAGATTCTTATGCTTCTTCTTATGCAAGACAGGCAACATTTGTGCAACTCCGTTAAGACAACAAGGCATCTCAGTAGCAGCATAAAGACAAAAGTCTGAATTGTGAACCTCAAATTCAGTCTCAGCATTAGAATTTTTCAATTCAGGATCACTGACCACAATGAGCAGATGAGAAAAACCACAAGTGCTGAAGCAGCAGTTTTACCAGCGTAGAAGAAAAAGAGGTACGGAAGTTTATTCCACCTGTCCTTCAACTCTGCTTTCCATAAGCTGACCAACTCACATCTCCAGCAAGACCAACTCCTTGCTGATCAATTCTGACTTGAGCAAAATATATTCTTACATGGAATCCCTAGGAGACAGGTAGGTAGTCATGCAGAAAGAAAGAAATTAACTGCTCTTGGCCACAGCTGCTCCAATTCTCCATGCACCTTAGAAACTGACCACAAAACCATCAAATGGTAGAACATAAAAGAGAGAAAGAATCAGTACCTGACACAACACTGGGTGAAAGAGGTATTTGCCTGCAGTTTCCACCTTGCCTGTTTCCTCAGCCTTCTTTGAAGGGAAGGCTGTGTCATGCCATTTCTGCTGGTTAATGTAATTTACTGCATAAATCAATTAAAACAGAGCATTTTTTATAAAAAGGTTCTCACCATGCCATTCATCCCCATGACCCTTGTCCCCTCCTCTTCTGTAGGTCTTCAGATGTAACTGTGAATTGCCTCACTGATTCTAAATCTGATTCACTAATTATGAATCTAGGTGTTGAATAAATATAACAGGTCAACACAGCTTTCATTTCATCAAAACGGATGAAAGCCAACATGCTTATCTCTAGCCAAGATCTGCTTTTCCCTGTATCATTTAGCATGTCCCTTAGCTGTTTCCTTGCTGCATACCCCATCATCACAGTTGGCAGATTACTAAGCGTGAATTCTTTAAATTAGGCTTCATGACTCATTCCAAACCCAGTGAGAACCCTTGCATGCACAGGCTGCACATGCTGTTCCCAATCCTGCCAGCAGCCTGCCCTTCCAGGTTTCAAAAGAATGAACTCCTGACCACTAAGACAAAGTCTGTTTATGTAAAATTTTCACAAGATCTTATGGAGGAAGATGTGGGCTGATATCATCTACAGGGTAAAATGCTTCCTGTAACAGCAAAATAAGTACAAAAAGGAATCCAAACATCAGCAATTAAACAGACTAAGCCCAGCATAAAAACCTTCAGAGTCTCTAATGCTCAAACACAATTCATCCCTTCCATTCATCTCTACTGCTGAGAGAAAAAAATTGGGATAGGAAAGGCTGAACACCCAATGCTGTCAACTTGCAACAAGGACAATTGCTGGGAGAGTCAGGAACCAATTGTGCTTAGGGGGCCATTTACTTCACTCCTTAATCACCTCAACAGGAATCCTACAGATCCAGCCCCAGGGGAAATCAGTAATTAAACCTTTTTTCCTGTCTATTCGTCAAGTCTATCTTGTTCAAATCACTGAAAACAGTTAATGGTAAATCAGTTTTGAATCACAGAATAACATAAGGCGACAGATAAACAAGGTTGGATACACTAGTTAGAATAACACAGCACATATGGTAGGCGTTCTCTTCTCAGCTATCAGAAGAATAGCAGAGCAGATTAGAATAATCTTTAACCTGTCATATAATTTGTCAGATGCACAAAGACACGCAGTGCCTAACACAGAGCCAATTAAAGAGCAGAGCATTGGCAACATGAAGACAGCACATGGTCTCCCCACTTCCACTGCCGGAGGAGAGCAGCTTCTCCTCTCACACTCTCTCTTTTATGCTCTCCAGGAAACATGAAGGTGGGTGCAATGGGCTTAATTGCCAGTAAATCAGTAGCAGACTTTGGACTCCAGCTGACAAAGTCTTATCAATGTGCCAGCTGAAAATGCCCTATATGACACCTTGCAGTTAAACTGCTCAGATTGGGGTTCCAAGGCTGTGATGCCTTTCAAAAACTGCACGGTGTCCTCGCCACAAGCACAGGTCAAAGAAAGACTGAACTACTATGCTTACAGAGGGAAGAAAGAGAGTGAGCAGTGTATGCCAGACAACAGCTGCAATGCACAGGTTAGGTTATGGACAGGACAGAGAAGATGTCAGTGTCACTGGAAATACATGAAAAATAATTTTTAAGCAAAATAGCTTCACACGAGAAACAGAAAGACTCACATAATCATAGAAAAGACATCTAAATATTTAGCAAGGTGTTGGTTCCTATGAGCTTCTCCTATTTGCTGCAGTGGTGGGGGCACTCATAGTAGTGTACATGAGGAAACCTGCAGGGCAAGACGTCTCCAAGCAGAGCTGACCAAGAACACGCATCAGCTCATGGGTAGAAAGATGATCATTGAGGGGAAAAATAGATAAAAGTAGGATTCATAGAATCAATTTAAAGTTGAATTTATTGTAGCCAGGATTTTTCAAGGCCCTGTTTTGAAATGGGATTTGCAGAGATTTCACAGACTTTATTGCTCATTATATGAAATGCAGCACCTGTCTGTAACACTTCACGTAGTATGAGATATTGCACAGGAGCTTTCTCCAAAAGAATGTGTTCCCTGTTGGTGAATTTAATGGCTACATAATATTGTGTAGTAAGCTATATTAATGAGAATATGAATTTTTAAATTGACTATAAATTTCTATAAAGAATTTAGAGGATGGAAATCCATGTGCATGCATCATTAAGAACAGTGTGGCAGAGAGAGGGCAGGTGGGTTACTGGCCTGCAGGCAAAATACAGCAGCCAAGGTGAAAAAGGAAACTAAAAGATATTGTTAAGAGTGTAAGTTGACTGACATCTGTAATTACATCTCTACAACAGAAAAATGCTGTCATGATACACAATGCCAATAAAAAACCCCACCTGGATTTCAAGCTAAGAGTATGTCTTATTGATGCTCTTTTTAAAATAACTCAAGATATATCCACTACAATAAGCACTGCCCATTTGAGCCCTGGGTCAACTGTGCATATGCACAAACTTGTTTGCTTTACAGGTCCCCACCAAAAAAACCTACCCTCCCTCCACCTTGCCTGGTCTGTTCTCACAGGGCATAGAGCTGCCCTGCGCAAAGCTGGATTGTCATTTGCCTCCAGCTTTCCCACCCACTCCATGTTTTAGTATATCCATTTCTGTGAGTCCCCAGAGATGCTTGTTATTGCTGATAAATTTGCAGCGCTCCCTGGAGAGGTGCTTCCTTCCTCCAAGAAAGGGAAACAAATTGTCTGGGATCACAGAGGAGGAGAGCTCTGCTTAATCATGTTCCCATGTTTTAAAATAGGTGCGAGTTCCTGTATCTATTAGAGCTCATCAGATTTCACAGGGAAAATTGGTTTCTGGACATTTTATGCCTTCTTGACTGTGTCGATTGCCCTCTCTTCCATAGGTAGGTAAAAATAAAGCTGGGTTTGATAGAGGGACACATAGATGCAGCCCAGATATACAGATCAGGCACAAATACCAAAGCGCCCAAGGAAACATTTAAGAGAACATACAAGGAATAAAGATTGACATAAAAAAAAGGCTGACACTTAGATTCAATAATGTAACTTCCCAGCAATGAGTTCAACTCTGTGAGATATCTAGTGATACAACATAACACTCATAAAACAGACAGTATGCAATAGTCCTATGCTGACAGAGATAACATGACCTGGCATGAAATCATTACCTGAGAAACATTAAATGAAAACAATATTGAGAGGGATCGAAGGCGTCAAATTGGTGTAGCCACAATAGACTAATGAAACACTAGGCAGAGGAAAAATTGCATGCCAATGGTTGCCTGTGTATCAGATGATCTTACAAGAGATACTACGTATTTCTTGCAAACCTTGTCCCCCAGAGGGGATGAGGTATTCTTGGATTACCTGATATAACCTAGTAATACTACCTAAAGTATCCATAACACAAACAAATCTTACATTCAAGAAACATCTATTTTCCCTTGTCACTTGCAGAAGCAAAAACGTTTCCATAAACAACAGCCCATTTTATGATTTTTCTTCTTCCCAAAGACTGTATCTTCCACAGAAACCGTATGTAGCTGAGATAGTGAGCTCTTAAGAGACATGTACGAATCACCATAATGGAGTCTATTAATGTTCAAACACCATGTAATATGCTTTATCATCCAGAGCAGGGAAAGAGCTATTTCAACATTTCTCTTGCTACACTAAGGAAGTAACAGGGAAAGTAAAACTTAGGTTATTAACTTCAAGCCAAAAGGATTAAATTTCCATTGCATCAGATTTGCCTCAGTGGTCTTCACAAGAAACAAAGATATATGAATGGCAAGGAGGAGTAAAGAACAGTTTTAAAATGTTGAGACGACATTAAACAGAAGAACCAGAGCTAAGCAAATATTGATTGTATACACTTCTTCAAGTCTCATTTGCTCTGGCAAGGGTATCACCTCCCTTCATTTCTGAGCTCCTCCTGTTCTCCTCTTTTCCCTATCTATAAGTGACTATAGCCTTCCCAGCAATCTTGATATTTCTGTGCCTTCTATTTTTATCAAGTATCACAATGAGTGATCCTTGAGGTCAGAAAGCCTCATTCACCCAATTCTGTGTTTTAATATGGACATCCCACCTTCTTAATCCATCCCATCGCCATCCTTGGAAAGCACCTTTGGGATGGAAAAGACACTGCCCTCCAAAAAACACAATCAGACTTAAAGCAGATAGGTCACTTTGGGCGTATGTAAGGCAGGCTGGGGATAGCGGGGACTCCTAGCAGGGAAGACAGTATAAACTTCAGCAGCAAATCCTACTGCAGCCAGGGGGCTTCCTTCTTCTGCTTCTAGGGAAAAGCCTCACTTACAGGTTACAAAGTGAGTATCCTGGGGGTTTAAAACAACTTGGGATACACATCCTGAGCAACAGGTAGCAGAGTTCATACATAAAAGGACACCTGAAAAAGGATTAAGTAAATGGGATAGATGTTACTGAGGTGCTGGGCTGCACTGCAGAACATACATGGTAAGATAAAACCTGCTTATTATAGTTCTTGGCTCAGTGATGCATGTGAGACTTTTAGAAAGGAAGAGACCACAACAGCTTCTGATTCACCAACAAAACATCCATGCATTATGTAACAGAAGAGAGAAAGTTTTATTTTACCAAGGCAAGACTTATTAACTCAAGTTTTTAGTGATGGGAGACCCTTTTGGTATGCTGGGTTTTACCTGAGGTTTCCAGAGCTGCATTAAATACCTGAGGTCAATGCAGTAAGGAGATGTTGGCTCATTATTTCCTTCTCAGAGAAAAAAAGAACAACCTGTAAATCATGGGATTCCTTGAGCTGGTTAATTTTGTACATGGGACAATTCTTGTTTGAAAGCATTTAAAACCTGAAGTCCTTGCCACGCCGCATATGAAAAGATAAACCTTCCAAAGACAAAGCAACCTCTCTGAGGCCCCACTGTGGAGCAGTCCAAAGTCCAAGGAGTACAACCTGCACTGCCCCTCCCCAGCTGCCAGCAGCCATTTATACCCTCCTCAAGGCCAGCAAAAGCTGCTGACAGACCAGGATCCTACATTTAAATCACTATTTATAAGATCACTCTTGCAGGGAATTGTGGCACGCGAAGTTTTTCCTGCCCCTGCAGCCCTCAAATAAGTCCATTGGAAACACTGATTTAATAACTGCTTCACTAAATTTTATAAAGCTAAAGCTGAATATGAGGCAGTAATTCCACACCCCCTCCCCCTTCCCAAATTTAGGGGATTGTAATGTCAGAACCATCTCTAAATTTTGAAATTAACTACTAAAAACCCTTATTTGAGTGATCTGGAAGCCAAGTTAAATCTGATCTCAGGCTGAATATTCCTAAGAGAACTAAAACACAAGTGACTATCTCTGATTTCAAAGAAATAAAATCATGATCTTGTGGTTTGCAGCTGGGTAGCAACGTAAGCAAAACTATTTCTTAAGAAAATTGCTGCATGGACCATAGCATTCAGAAATTCTCCAGCCAGCTTTAGTGAAAAGGAAAGACTGAAGTGAATGTTTTCATGGTGAAAACAACAAAAAGGAACAGAGAGCTGGGAAGAGATTTGTTTTGTTAAGTGGTTTTTTTTTTTCCTTCCTACAGAAAGCCAAACCTCAACCTCCTTGTTCCGTTGGGCAAGGCAGTCAGAAGGAATTGTGGCACTCATTCATTAGGCCAGTGTACCACCAAGATATGGGAAATAACACAGGAACAGAAGAACCTGCTCTGTGTTCCACTCCAAAGCCTGGAAGCACTGTGCTCCCTCAGGCAGCCACCTCTGCTCCCAGAACTGTACAGAGCCAGGGCAGGAGGATGCCTTGGCCTCCTCACTAGTCCCCCTCTGCCGCCCTGCTGCACATGCTCCTTTTCCAAATGCCCTGCCAGGCTCACTTGCTCCTGACAAACAAATCCTTTCTGCAATTGACATGAATTGTGGCCAGATTAAGACTCAGGGCATATAGCAAACATCTGGATTTCCACTGGCTGAGTAGGTTTCACTGCACACACAGGCCTGGAGTACTACTCTCCTCAAGAAGAGTACAGAGGTGTTCTCCATGCTGTTCAGGGACAAGATTTGCCTCCTGGGCAGGTAAGCAGAAGAGGAGGCTCAACTACTTAGACATAGCTTCCTCGTCATCTTCAGCATCACAGCCTCCCCTCTTTCCTGCACAGAGAACACAAGTGTGCTGCAATTTTATCTCCCCATCTGACACACTCCAGACCTCAGGGGACTGCCCTTTTGAGTGGTAATGATAGACGGCCATTTCCACCTTCCTCCTAAATTGCCAGATTTTGTAAAGTAGATCCCTATCAGCTGAAGAATGAAATTGGTGTCTTAGTATTGATTGGAATGGTATCAAGAGAAAAGCTCCACCTGAGTTGGCATTTAACCAACACCATTACCAGCAATTTCAGAAATAAGCCTTTGAGAAGCTTTATTTCTCCACAGACGATGGAGACAAAGCTGATAATTTGTATTAATCACTAATTCTACTGGTATTGTACAAACTTTACCTAGTTGCTCCTTATCTATCACTTGCCCCTATATGGCAAGGAGGAAACAGGCTGAGTCACAAAGGCAAATCTCAACTTTTCCAAAGAGCAGAGTTAAGACAGGAATGGGGACATGTAGCTGCTTTTCCACATCTGCACTGGAGCCCTCAGTCTGGGTTATCTTCATCACCCAGGCCAAGCCCAAGCATGGACAAAGGATGCATGCAAGACATTTTTGTCATGAGAAGAGGACTGAAAGTCTTCAGGTTGAAGTTCTGGCAACTTTTTCAAACACAATCTGCCTTACAAAAGGAGCTTAAAATTGACTAATTTTCACATCTTTTCATCAATTTAATAAAACGTACAGAATAAGACGACATTTCCCTGTTGCTATTTATTAAGGCAAAAAAAAAGGCAGAACACACCGTCCAAAGGCAAAACAATTAATACCTTTTCAGTGGGGCTCTTGTTATTTGGGAGTACCTGAAGGTGCTTGGTTTGCCTTTGTTTTCCAGAACTAAAACAGAGGAGCAATAGATCTCTTGAAGCACTTACTGACTGAAAAACTGAGAAATCTTACAAAATTTTACAGTTTAAACCTACCTACAATGATCTAAGAGAGATAAAAAATTTGAGATATTTTTCTTCTGATCTTTGTGAAACCCAACAATATTCACTTCATAGAATACTCAAATAGATGTATTTTGCATTCACATTTATTTGTCTAACACTGACTATATAAACATATAACACTAATTAGCAGAAGTAGTGTTAATTTAAATGTCAACCAAGTAAAATAAATAAATAAAAATATCAAGAAAGGGTCCTTTATAAATTCTGTAATATCAAAACAGAAAAAATCCAAACTGTTACAGTAGTAGAGAAATCTTCCCCTATCTGTTTTATTTCATGATGCTAGAATAAAATTAATTACTAATGAAGAAGCAAAATCTTTACTTTAAGCAGTGCGAACAAAAAAAACCAAACCCATTTCCTATTTTCATGCAGTTTTGCTTCCAGGCAAGGATTTGCCAAGCTAGGATGTGACTGATCATGTTAATCACATCTCATTGGGCAGAGATTACAAAGCATTATCGCAAAAGACCTGGGGAAACATATTAAATTTACCCACACAAGCTGGACATGATCAAACTTCACTCAGAAAGGAGATGCAACTTTCTTTCCAAAATCACCTGCCCACATTGGAGTTTATTTACCATTTACTATGTCCCAGAATGAAACAGAATGGAGGGGTAGGAGGGCCCTTCAGAGGGACCTTGACAGACTAGAGAAATGGGCAGACTCCAATAATATGAGATTTAACAAGACTAAGTGCCGGGTTCTTCACTTTGGACATAACAACCCCATGCATTGCTACCGACTGGGGAATGAATAGCTGGAAAGTGGCGAAATGGAGAGGNCTCAGTGGAATGGTCTGCCCAGACAGGTGGTGGAGTCGCCATCCCTGGAGGTGTTTAAGAGAAAACTTGATGATGAGCTCAGTGACTTGGTCTAGTTGGTGGGAGGCTTGGATGGATGGAGTATGGTGCCCACGGTTCCACGCTTGTGGGCCTGATCCCTGGGCGGGCATTCGCTTGGGAGTTGGACTAGATGATCCTGAGGGTCCCTTCCAACTCAGAATAACCTGTGAACCTGTGACTCAGGTGGCCAGGCACACCACAAGATCTCTTGTGCTAGGGAGGATGGTTAAACGTAACTACTACCAAGAGAAATGAATACATTGTAGATTGCAGAACATGACATCAAGATGGAATTTAGAGTGAAAAATATTCAAGTATGCAGTTTGTAAACCTTGGAAGGACATTGAGAGTGCAGGTTGTATCTGATGTACACTGAGGAGCAACAGCAGACGCGACACTCAGGGGACCAGCCAAGTGCTATGTCTCATGATGCAAAATGTTACAGAAAATGTAATTTGTACAGGGTGCCTTCTGGCAGTTTGGGTACTCTCCAGCTGTTCCAGTGAAACAAAAAGAGCAAGTAACAGAAATTCCACTCCCGGTACTGACTAGTGCCAGGGTCTATTGTCAAGCACGGATGGAAGCGGGAGTCAGTTTCAGCAGCTCTGAACACTTGTTTCCTATGTTGAAGCACATTTGGATACCTGCAAGCAGCTTGGCATAGGAATCAGTGCCCTGTCGGTCCAGTTAAGGCAAGTTCACAACTAAAATCTGGGGAAGTCTATCTGACCAAAGTCTGTTTAGTTCCCTTCCTTAACTACTTGGACACCACAGGCCTCATGACACAGCCTGTAAAACTCAAGATTCAAGATCATTCACTGTAAAAGAAACTGCAGAGAGATAATTTGGGAATAGGCTGAGAACAACGGAGAGAGGTGAAACATTCATTGAGTTTTAACCATTTTTACTTGCATTGTATCTATTCTTAACTTACCTAGACTACAAGAGTTCAGTAGCTGAAACAGGATTTTTCCATCTCTATAAAGCAACAACTAGGGTTAAAGCAGTACATGAAAGCTTGAAAGAATTGTAACAGTACAAATATAATAAACAAGATGAAATAAAAGTTCACAAAAATTATCAGTTTCCATTATGTTACCAACTACCTCAAGAGATGCCCACATCTCTCTCCTTGACACATTTTGATGCTGAGATACCGCAAAGCATCTGAAAGCAATTCCAGGTTGCACTTCTTGAAACTTTCCTCACGTGAACATTTCTGAAAGATCTGTCAAATATGAGTATGGTAACCACCACAAGCTGTTGCTTTGCCCTGTGGGCATGGAGAAGAGGAAAGTTAGCACTTACAGCTAAAAGTCCCAGGTGAAGAGAATAATCATTTCAGTGCTTGGTGTTGGCCCTCTGTGAGATCCCCAGATTCTCATATTGCATTTTCAGAAAAATTCTGATGTTCTAAATGACTGTGCTAGTTTTGATACTTCTTTAAACAGCAGAACTAAAGTCCAAAAGCTATATGCGCAGTAACACCCACCCAGGACAGTCAGAGGAAAGAACCAGTTAATTTAGGTATATCAAATGACAGCACTGTCAGTTATATGAGGGTAACTTTGCACAATGTACAAGTTAAGCTTATGCTTCTCCCACCCCTTCATCCCCTCTTCTTCACTTTTTAAGACTAAGTCTTACATAATACATGCAAGAAAGTAAAATGTCAGTTGTGTGGCAGAAATACTGTGCAATGTCAGTGCAGAGCAGCATCCTCTCCGGGATTTTTCATCCAGAGGGTATGCCTTAATTACAAGGGAAAACACATTCCTTCCTGTTTTCCTCCTTTTCTGCTGTAGACTGTTTGGAGTCAAACCATAAAATGAACAATTGCACAATATCAGAAAAAAACCAGGAGACTCTCCAAATATTCTGCTTTTTTAGTTTGCATTGATTTATCAGGTATGTCTCCACCTGATGGTAGAGAGATGACATATATCACAGGATCTGGATTGTTCTTAATGTGTTAGCAGAAAACTTTACTCTGAACAAACGTGGTTTGATCTGGTTTAGTCACAGTTAATACTGCACCTATCTGCTCTCTGGCTGATGGACTCACACAAACAGGTGTAAGTGTTTCAGACTGTAAACTAAAAATTATCTAATGACAACTGATCTGCTGTACCAACTAAGAATGCACTGGTTTATTCACATTTAAACAAATGCTAAAGGAAGATGAAAAGACCATTGATGAATCTGGAAAAAAACCCCAACACCTGGACTGCATAAAGCTACCTGGCATTATATATATCCATATTCATTAATAGGCAGGCAGCTGCTACTTACTCGGTAAGTGTCAGTTTGGAAACCACAGTCAAACATGCGACTAAAAAGTGTTCAAATTCATACACTCGGTTTTGGTAAGCAGATTCCTGTAAGGACATCACCCACATTGTATCCTAAAGCTTCAGTAATGGTAAGGCAATCGAGATGGCCTCTGGAAAACCACTTAATCAAACAAGAGAAAACAAAAGAACAGTGAGATTTCACTGCTACTTTGTAGCAAAAATTATTCAAATTGTTTTTAAAAATACAGAAATATTTTTACTAAGTTCTTCTAAAAGCAGAGGGAAGTGTTTTCCCTGGTTTTATTTAGATAAAACATTCAGAATAAAGTGGAAAGGGACACTGGACAGAAGCTGAAACACCTTATCTACCTGTAACTGTTCCTCCTCAAGATGCAACTGATACCTAGCTGCAAGCCTCACCAATACAGCAGCCCACTGCTGCATGGACACCACACACCACTGTAAAGGAGGCCAAAAGTCTCTTAATCAAAGGATGTGAAATTACCCAGAGCCAAGGAAGAGGACAGAAAGGATGGCTCTTAAAATGCATTGAAGACCTTACAACTCGGAAAGGATCAGAAAATGAGAAGATATAGCAATCTGTGTTACTTTCTTGTAATACGAAGTATTTGCTTATTTAAACCATCTGCCAAAAACTGCCAGTGGAAAAGTCCTCAGAGTCCCCAAGAAACAAACCGTCTGAATGACAGCATCGTCCTCTGCTGCGATGGTGGAAACACAGTGCTTACAGCATGGCAGGATCCCAAGCAGTAGCTCTGAAGACCTCTGTGCTGGTGAATGTATGCAGAAGCATCACCAGCAATACTTGGCCTCTAGCAGAACCAGCCCAAATTGAAGAGGGAAGTTATTTTTCTTTGTTTTTGTTTTTTTTTAAACATAAAATAGTTTTTGTTCCAAGATCCATAGTGGGGAAAAGCAAGGTGGCTGTAAGCCCCTGAAGGTGTTGATGGGCAAGGTCACAGCTGCCTAGGCAGCACTACAAGACTTTGCTCCTCTCTGTTGAAGTGGGGTCTGCTCCATAACTAGCGAGTTCTTGACCTCACTGTGAACAGCTGTGTTTCTCTGCTCTGCCCTGCCCTGCTGCACCATGCCATCAGACTGGTAAGGTTTGTTTGTACCTGTTCTTCAGCATATCCCAAGCACCCTTGGCAGAGTCAGGCTCTTATTACCCTCCAGTACTTGTCTTCAGCTGGGCTAGATGTAGTCACAGAGCAGCTGGTCATCCCTGCTTAAGGCTATATTGTGAATTGGGACAGCCACTCTCCTCTAAAGAGGCCACCTCATTTAGGGAAACAGCATTCCTGAATAAGAATTAAATTTTGTCTGTCATGGGAGAAGAAGAACACAAAGAGATTGCATCTTTGGAGCAAGGAGACAAGATTTTAATCTCACTGTCTAGTAAGACACAAATAAACAAGGGGACAGAATTCAGCTGGGTTTAGATGTCTCATTAGTTCACGAAGCACTTTACTGGATGCATAATTTTATATGTGTAGCAAAGCTAAAGGTACTAATTAATTGCAACTCATTAAGCATAAGTTGTATAATAATTAGGGAAAATGAATGCAGACATGGCAAGGTTGGTTCAGACAAGAATTCCACACAGCTGAGTGTTGCATTTTCAATAGCAGCCCATCTGCTCAAATAGCAGAGGAGTAATCTGAAATTCAGTTCTCACCCATGGGGACACCTTTTTTCCCCCCAGCTTTTCTGAAAGAAATCTTAAATGACAAAAAAATATTGAATATCTTCACTACAAATGACCAGGTTAGGCAATTAGAGTCTGTCTTCACCCACAAGCTATTAAAACTTCATGTTCCATGTATAGAAAGCATTGGTATCCTATGTAAAGTGCTCACGGATATCCAAATCATCCGCGTTCATGTTTTCATAAGCTTACTAACTTTACTCAGAAGTAAAGGCATACTTATATCTTTGTAGATCATATCCTTCTTAGGGAATCAGAAACAATCATCCTGAGTAAGCTAGGTACTACCAACAAGATTTTCATAGCATATTTTCAAAATTTGAGGGAAACCCAGGGCAAGTTTGCTGAGAGCGAGAGAGTTCAGAAGCCATCGCACATATTAAGACAGCAAAAAGACTGAAAGCAAAGACTAACTAAAGCCTTAGCATGGAAGCAGGTTCTGTAAACAAGACCACCAAGGCATACAGAAATGTCATGACTCAACTCATCAAGAAGGCTAGGAAACTGTAAATATTCTCTACCTTTCTAGTTTTAATCCCATCCATGAACACAAGTACCCTCAGAAAAAACATAAGTATTTTAGCCAATTATTTTTCAATTACAGGAGGCAATGGTCCTAGGCATAGGATTCCTAGAACAGCAACTTTCAGAGAACTCACACAACATTGAATCAGACTCATTCCCTACAACTGTCTGCCAGGGATTTTTAAGTCTTTACCATAGTACTACACAGTGATCCACCATAAAAACCAGTAAAAAGCAAGACAGTCATCCACTCTTTTATTTGTTGGTAATTGTAGAACAAATGATTTTCTACAAAAGCAGGGAAATTTCTGGGAAAGTCTGGTCCTGGAATGTGCAGCTTAGTTATGGCTTAACTAATAACAGCCAACACAAGTGTAAAAGCCACATGAGAAACAGAGTTTCCTTCCCACAGTGCCACTGGTGATGCCTACAAAAAGAAAACTCAAAACGTCTGAAAACTTCACACAAGTAAATTCTTTTCTTTGTACTGAATGGACACACTGTACTCCCACTCCTTCACAAAGGAAGTTAAGAGCTTCTTTATATGTGAAACCTACTCTCTTTTTCTCAACAAAATACAATGAAAGGGCTATGTGAATTATTAACAAATGACAACAGAGAGCTGGTCAGGTATTTCAAGCACTTGTGTTTCTTCCTCCTACATGAATTCCTCAATAGTAATTACAAAGTAAGTCATCTTACTACTTCCAGCATTAAAATCCATAATTAGAGTAAATTAAATAACTTTTTGAGAAGTAAAGGCTTTTTTTACATTCCTTCATCTCTCCTTTCTGTCCTCAGAACAGCATTTGGCCTGACCATCTGGGGTCTTCATGTTCTGAAGGGCACTTGGTGAATCAAGTGGGAACCTTTTTTCCCCTCTTATGTAATACCTTTTCAGTCCCGCAAGGTCGTGTGGGATATCATGCAATCCAGTGGAAACAGAAACACTATTTACTTCTGAAATGGAATAGACATATGATAGGGATCTCTGAAAACAGACTAAAGCTTTAGTAGTGCTACAATGTTAACCATCATCAAATGTTGAAAACAAGTTTATTGTAGGCACTTTGGCCAGGATCTCCTCTCCCATTTTCCCCCCACCTCCAAATTCAACCAACAAAGAGGTGAACAGGACATCACCACATGAATCCAGCACCACTGCTTGACAACATGCTTACAACTTACAAACTTAACACTGCTTCAGTCCATTCACATCATGTAACTCAAATAAATTCTAAATTTGTCAAAGAATCTCCGCAAATCCAATGAATGAAATAAAAATCAAATTATGTCAGTAGTATCAGTGCAACTGAGAGATACCTGAGAACTGACATAGGAAAACCTGTGAAGATTAGAACTAGAGTAGTGAGCTTTAAAATAGTAAACTTGTTGATAGTTTTGAAAAATAATCCAGATGATCCCAAATAAGCATGTACTTTTCTATTTACTTCCGAATTTGAATTCATATGTTCTAAACTTTGGTTAAAAGGACCATTTCAAAAGGTATAATAAAGCACAACATCTGACATAACACAAACTGGGGGAGTCAAGTTACCCACAGCAGAAGAGACAACTCCCAGTGAATCCACAGGGAGCATCAGTTTTTCCTGCCAAAACATAAACCAGAATAATCTCTTTGGTTTGGATTTCACTGTTTTTCACACATACACTGTTTATCCTGACTGCAATAAAAATGGACAAAAACAGCACACACATTAGCAGCAGCTCCTGCTTAAAACAAGAAGCACAGCACATTTGCCCCTCAGCCAGCTCCCCGCTTGAAAGTATTCCAGACTAAGCCACAAAAACTTAACAGTGAGCTTTTGAACGACAGGACATCATGTGCTCCATCAGTCAAGTACTTACAAGGTTTCTTAAACAAATTGATCATGCCTACAATTTCAGACGAAGTCAGAGAAACTCCAGACTTGATCTTCTCTGAGGAAGAAACAAAAGCCACGAAATCACCAAAGAGAAGGGCTTGTTTGGCTTTTTGATCTTGTTTTTAAGAGAACTCTGAAGGATATACTGTATTGTGATACGAAGCTTGTAGGAACAGCCTTACAAATGAAGCTAGGCATGTTTTTCAGCACTCTGTTCTTATTTAGCAGTCTCCCTGTGGAAAATGCTGGGAGGTTTTAAATAGCAAGAGCTAAGGTGATTTCAGACTGCTAGCTAAGACCTCCCAGGTGATCTTTCATTTGGTACATTAATTTATAGTATTGTATATATATATATATATATTATAGAGCTTTTGGCTCAATCTTCCCCAGCTACAAAGCCCCAAATTACTTACTTTTCACACAAGGGCAATAAGGTATACTGGGAATACCAGTCAGTCCTTTACAGGTGCTATGAATAAAAGCAGTGGTTTAAAAAAAACTAAGAAAACTCCTGACATCATACTATTATCCATGTTTTTACCTTTATGAGAACAATTTAACATCAATAACCACCATGAAATCTGGAGGCTGCATTTTCCAAGAAAACCTGTGCGAGGTATTTTTTGAAGCATCCTATAGTACCATGAAACAGAGATAAGCATTAAGCAATCGTTATTATTCATCATAAAAGAAGCAACAATGATGCAACTTCCTCTTAGAAAGCAATATATTTTTGCATATAAAACCTAAAAATGCTTCATTATGTAGCTCTCAGCCAACACCAGCTTAGCCAAAGCCTGCTACAATACTTCTCTGTGCTCTGGATAAAACTTCCCATGGCTTCAGTAGCATCTTTTGCAGAGGTGCCAGTGTTCCACAAACAGATATTTGCAATCAGGATTTAAGGAAAAATATACACATTAAAGTTAGGCTCCCAGAACTGTAGTTTGGGATACAAGTTGGAGGACTAATTTTCAAATCTCTTGTGGACCAGGTAGCTTGTCATGCAGTAAAACCCTCAACAAGATATTAATGTTTTAACAATGCCTTTTTAATTCTTGCATGGTGTTTGTTCAAAATCATCTATTCCAAGTTTTACCTGAAGACCAGCCACAAGCTTAGGCTTTCACAACCTGAAAGTGTTAAGACTAAAAAGTGCCTCTCAAAAAATTCAAGATCTAGAGGAGGACTGTGAAACCGCAATTTATGGTTATCATCCAGTTTCATTAGCATATCAATTGCAGACTTTTGAAGGCAATAAGATAAAGCCTTAAGATGAAAATTTTTATTAACCTATTGTCCATAATAACATCTGATCTATCAAATTTTCCTCTGTCAAGGCAATTAAAAATCGTATTTGGACAAACACTTTAGAATCTCAGGGTGCACAGTGGTCCCTTTTTTTTTCCTAAGCACTGAAAATACAGACATAAAGGATAATTTCCATTACACACAAATAAATGGGACTGTACTGGAAATAAGAGAAGATAAAATAAAACCTTGAAAGTATTATACCCCTCCTGCTTTCTCCCCTGTGGTATCTCACTCCAATTTTTTTTTTTGTAGATATATAATGATTTATGTGTAATAATGATTTTGGCAACTTCTTTCTTTAGGGACACATTTTATTTCACTAATGAAACATTCTCAGGAATCAAGAGAATCACTTTCACCCAATTTAATTTTTAATTAAAAAGAGCTAAAAAAAAAAAAAAAGAAGGAAGAATAGGAACTACTTTGGTCTGACAAAATGAATGACTTTGTGACTCATGTATAAAGGCTGTTACTCCATTCCAGCAGCTGACAGATCAAGATTACAGAATCACAGAATCACAGAATCAGTAAGGTTGGAAAAGACCATAGAGATCAAGTCCAACCTATCACCTATTACCTAACCTAGCCAAACCTGTTACCTAACCTGTTGCCATCCTGCCATTCTCTACAGCAAATACGTGAATTATTTCACCCAGCCCCCTCAAGCTTTCCTCTAACAGCACTACACTAGATCTAGTATCCCTCCAAATAGCCAGAAAGACATTAATTCAGACCATGAGAGCTTACAACACCTGAGCAAACATTCTATGGGTCACAGCTATGGTCACTTCCCTGAGTGACATTCTGCAGCTATTCACGTCCTTTGCAGTCTTTTCACTTCAAACCTCATGTATAAGATCCACCTTGGAGACCAACAGGCCAACACTACAATACTGAAAAGCACAGGTGTCAAGAGGTATCTCTTAGAGGGACTACGTAATCTACCATTAAATAGCTGGAGATGCCTGAATGACCATGAAAAAAACCTCCTAGCTGAGGACAATTAGTAGTGTTTAATCATCAACAAACATCAAACAAGGTTATCAAAGGACTTTTCGTAGCAACAGCTGAGAAGTGGCACCACTCAGACAACAGGGATAAGTGGTAGACAATGTGGTAATGAAGAGGCAGAAATCACTCTCCCTATAACTTCCTAATATCAGCTTTATCTCGGTCACACCTGAACTGCCTGCTACCAGTGCCACAGCTTTTCTCTGTTTAAGCAGGATGAAAATTGAAACACAAGCTTTTGTTACACATCAAAATATTAAATGAAAGAGGGTTAAGTGAAGGGTTAAGGTGAAGTGACAAAATTAAACTCAGTGCAAATTTTAGCAAGAAAAAGGAAGGATTTTCCTTAAATTGACTTACATAAAAATAGTTTTGGATGGCTGAAAAACAATTCAGTAGACAGTTTAAAGGTACTAGTTATTCCCCAAACAACTCCAGTTCAGGTATACCCCCTAAAACATACATGGTGTGTTTTGCTTTTACATTATGTTATGTAGGTATTAATCAAATAATTCACATCCCTAAATTGGCAGCAATGCCATCCTCATGCCAAACTGAAAATTTTGCCCCCTCCTGCCAGCTTAGTCGACTTCAAATTTCATCTTGACCTATTTTCGATGCAATGGGAAATGGAGGCAGTGAGACTGCTAAAAACTTGTCATATGTAACTGTAGACATGCAGGTTATTAATGCAAGCATAGACTTAACTTAGGAAACACCCTTGGTCAGAAAACTTACCTGCTCATTTAAAACCCCACACATTACCAACTCACTCAAGTGCTCCAAAGCTACGTGAAGCCAATGGTGAATATTGAAGCTAGTACAAGAAACCAAAAGAGAGCAGCAGAAAATGAACCAGGCAAAAACAACCGGAGTCATGAAATTCCTTATGGGTGATTAATGATACAAAAGATGGGATCCATTATTTAGACAAGCATGTCCCACAGGAACAATTCAGGAGGTGATAGAGTTCTCAAGCAAAGGAGTTTCAATCTTGTGTCTCGTGTCCCTTAAATGCTGGAGTTCTAAATGGAAAAACTTTCAAGTTAGCATAAAAATTTGTCAATATATGGCATTTGCAATGTGATATGCAGTCATGCACCTCTAATCCCCTTCTTCAAACAAATTCTGCTTGATATGACCAGCAAGACAGCATAGAGCCCACTGAGTGAACTTCACAAAATACCTTTTCCTTGTGAGTGGACAGGTGCCCCATTTCCAGACAAACAGTCCCAACAGCAGAGTACTCAGTGACAGCAAACCCAGGAAGGGCTTACGGGAGCAGCGTCTCCTTGGGCATGTGCACCTCTGCCCCAGAGCAAGCATTGATTGCAAAATGCCAGTGCTCCCCATGACACGCTCTTCTGAAGGCAGAGAGGGAATACCAATTTGCCAGAATTTTCAACACAACACCTCTCTGAAATCCTGACTTTGTGCAAGCAAAGGCAAAATGATATTTTTTTTAATTTCTTTACCAGAAGTCTCAGTTGGAATGAAGCATCTCTTGCCTTAACCAACATCCTTGCATCAAAGTAAAATCCGGCAAGTATTGCTTCTTATTCTGTTAAACCACAAACCCTGTTTTAATCTTGGTCTGTTATTGTCTTATCTATGAGCAGCTAAATTTCTGCCAGGCTGGCTCAACTAACCAACTTATGTTGCTATGATTCTGACACTTAAAAAAAAAAATCTGTTACACAACCAGAGCAGAAATGAAAACACTTGAGCAGCTGAAAGAGCAGAGCTGAATAAGAAGTGCTAGAAAACAGGAACAGATTTAGGAATAATGAGGTCACCTCACACCTTAACACATAGGAAGTTATTCTGTTCACTCAAATAACTTCACATTCAGTAGTAGACACATCACAAAATACCACACCATTTTAAAGAGACAGAAGCATTTTCAATACTCTGGCTAATTACAAAAAAAAAAATTACACATCATCATGTGCCCTTCCAGCTTTCTCCTGGCTTTACAGATGAAGACAGAATTAAGTAGGGTGAAAAATGTTTCCTCTCTCCTCACCTCCTCTAAGCGAGATATCCCTAATTCGAGTGTCTGTTTGCAGCTCCAGAGCATCAAGCAATTGTAGCATTTGTAGTGCTTCAGAAGCATCTTATGCCTGCTCAAGTACTCAGATGCTGCTGTGGTGGCAGCATGAAAGACCTCACCAGAAGGCAGCTTTTTAGTCTTTCTTATTCCAGATACCTGCAGTTTCTTCTTTATTTACAAGGGAGAGATATAGTATTTGCTCCACTCCAACCTGTCAAGTCACACAAACCAAAATTCAGAGCTACGAGGTCAGGCTGTGCCAGTATTAGGGGTTCCCTGATAGCATGGAGGAGATGAGGACTAGTGGGAGGCAGGAAGGCAAGTAGATAGATGTTCAAGTGAATGAAGATGAACGAACAACTGATAAGTGGACAAGAAAAAATGATTAAACCAGTCTGACTACTCATCAAATTGGTGATCTCTGTGCAGCCAAGAGCTAGGTTGTTTGTGTTGGTTTGGTTTTTTTGAAAAGCAAATCCAGACATTTTGTTTTTTCCAATTATAGAGGGGATTGCAGCAGTCAATATCTAAGTTCTAGATGCCAAAATTGTTGACAAAGCATGATTGCCTACTGAGCTAAAGCATGATATTGCTATCCCTAAAGGGGAGTTGGTATCTAAGCAAATACAGATTGGAATCACTGACTCATCCACCCTGGGCCTTTAAGGCAAACAGATGAAGAGTGAATGGCTGACAGAAGGAAAAGAAAGGGAAGGAAAATAAGGGGGCAGAGAGAAATTAAAGAAGATTAGCTACATGTGAATCCTAAATAAAGATTAAAATCACTGCCTAGTGGATTTGGGGATTTCTGAAGTCAAGGTCAAGTAATTAGCAGAAAACTGGAAGTTCATAAGCTTGTATCATGACTTTTATGAGGATGACTTGCAGCAGTATCTTAACCTTTAAGAGCCACCATTGCATATTTCTTCCAAGCGTCTTAAAAAGATAAGGAGAAACTGGTATTTATTGCAAGTGTTTAAAAATTACTATTCCCATTTCATAATTAGCTCAACCATCTATTTTAATATAAACAGAAAGTCTTTTCTCAGTTTCTCTTGTCCATATATCCTGGTGAATAGCCTGAGCCTGTTCTGTTGCACTAATATGATAAACACCATTGGGGAAATGGTCTTGGATGATCTTGCTCATCTAGCTTTTGGTTAGTTGACACAGATTTAAAATCTTTAAAATGGAAGAAAACATTATTGACTTCTGTTTCTGTAACATAGCTCAACATAGGTCAGATTTCTTTGCAGATTAAGAGGTATTTCTGTATTCTTGGGAAAGGTTTTATGCTTTTTAGAATTAAGATTTCTGTAGGATAGTTCAGTATCTCTTCATTTGTACATATTCTTATTCTCTCTCAAAGGACTGGAGGGTTGTCCATTTACAATTTCATATAGACATCACAAAGACCATATAAATTTCCTTTATGTACTTAATATGACTTATAAGCTACTAAGATACAGGTGATGAGGAGTGCCTTTTATTTTCATGTGAGAGTATTCTAAAATATATTTCTGATCTGTTAATTCCAAAGTTGCTGGGTCAGTTCCCTTGGAAAGGTGTTAGTTTCCATGATGGCATCCTAACTTATCATTTCAACAGAAGTAAAATATATAGAAGGTATTGTTTTTACTAACAATATCTGCAACTAAGACACAAAAACCCCAACTGAAGGATTCAACTTAATTTATCTCAAGTAACTTCCCAAACTGGAATCTGAGAGAATCATGTTTTTTATGGTCTTGTTTTCCATAATTCCTTCCTATGTTTCTATCACTGAAGATTCCCTTATTGCAGATTTCTCTTTAAACCTTAACAAAGAAAATTCCATAAGCTTGGTAATAAAAAAAGATTTTATAAAAAAGATATTTGAATCCTTAAAGATAGCTTCCTCTTTCAATACTAAAATTTGATTTTTGCTCTGAGGTGTAGAGGAGTCAATTTTTTAGGAATCTCGAAGTGATTTCTAGGACAAAATGTTGCCAGAGGAAGTTTGGATTCAGTAAGAGGAAATATTTCTCAACACAGTACATTAAACAACTGGACACATATATGAAGTGTAGAAACATTCACCTTAATAAGGTACTCAAATAAAATGAAATTAACATTTACATTTAAAAGAGGAAAGACTATATAAACTGAATACTGTATTGTTTCTTACGGACAGTTTCTAGGACTCTCTTATTCACCGAATACTAGAGTAAAGCTAAACTTACAGCTTGAAATAATGGGGGGGGGAAAGAAAAAAGGAAAGAGAAGTTAGGAAGAAAACATTAAATCATTTCCTGCCGTAAAAGCCTGTAATCTAGAATTCCTAGAATCCTACAAATACTTGGAACTTGCTAGCCCAAGCGATTGAATATTCTCCAGACCATGTAAGAAAGACAACGTGTGACCCACCTGCAGTAAGAAGAACTGCAAGAGCAGTCTGGCCAGAGCTACAGTTTTCAGACATAGATAAGCAGATTCCATGCAGGAATTTATGTGGAAGTAAGTTTCCTCTGTAAATAAACTGAAAATGTGTTCTGTCTCTTTAACTTAGATCCAAAACCCCAGTTTATTTTTACAGTACCTGAATCGTCAGTAACCAGTACCTCGGAGTGAACATTTTGGTTAGTATCACTTTCAGCTGCAGCCATGGGGTTTGGTGGGTGGGCTTTTTTCATATGGTCTTTTTATTTTTTTTTTCAAGTGTTACTGAAACAAGAAGTATAGCACAACACATTTATATAACCGCTGAGATTTTGAAATCAAGTGTGAGGTTAAACTTCCTTTATCTTTAAATCATTATTCGTGCACTAAAATGTATAACATTTTAGGCTGATTTGGAACCATGCAGTAGCACTACTGGAAGGTTACAACAGTCATTACATTACATTAAAAGTCTTTAATATGTGAAAATGATAGCTGTGCTTCATAACAAAACGCAGCAGTACCAATAAGTTACACCTACAAGGAATTGCAGAGCCCTCTAATAAGAAGACAGGACAGGTTTCCATCCTACTCTCTGCATTCCTTCCTCTGATCTCTAATGGAAACAACTAATAGTATTGTATATTTATTCAATAAATACTTTAAATAATATTTTCAGCATTTTTATTTAACACAATAAACAGATAGTGCCATAAATGAATACTGAATGAAACAGTTATATAATTTTTAAACACTATTATAGTAGAAGCACTGCATAATTATTTGCATGCTGCAGAAGCACAGGGAAATCTTTTTACAGGAGAGTATTTCCTTCAGGCTACATTATCTAGTTCCATGTTTTCCATATTCCAAGCTCCACCAAGGAATAAACATCTATATTAATGGGCTCAATAAAATATACTTTTACTGCCTCTTTTACAAAGGACATATAATAGTGCATTATATCTTTCAGATCTAAAAATATGACAGCCATTAAAATTACAGCATTTGCCCTTCTGGAAAACATATAGTTCAGATTAAAAAAAACCCAACAGTTTAAAGTCCTTGAAGAGCTTTTCTTGAGAAATTTGTCTATGGGTTATGTATCTTTTGTACTCTTGCCTCATGTCCAGAACCATTCTTTATTTTTGGGAAGAAGTTTCACTTTTAGAGAATAACATATGCAATGTAGAAACAAAGTAAGACACAAACCAGCACTATATGGCATTGATTTATGCCGAGTTTTATTAACAAAAATTAGTCACCTGAGTAGGATCTTGCAGTAGAAAATATTATCCAACAGTGACAAGAAAGTCTAGGTCCCCTTTTTACTTACTGATAAAGATGATGGAGCTGAAGAAGGAGCTTGTCTTGAAGACACTTCTGCCTACTGCCAGTTCGCCACATGACAGATCTCCAAGAAGATTTTTAAAAGCTGCCTAAGACTCTGAGCTGCATTTCAGTTGAGAGATTCATCCAGGTGGAGTGGAGGAAGGTCACAGGGAATTTTAAGTCTTTGAAGACTGAACAGCTAGTGAGTCCATTGCCATAACTGAATTTAACATGCCATTTCAGATCACAATTAGCTCTGATATCTACTTGGAGGTATTTTCCATTTGGAATCTCCTGAAGAGATTTACTTCTCTCCATCCTAGTCAGACACTGAAGTTCAGGGTTATAGTGAGCTTTTAGCTCAATCAAGCCCTAAATCATATTAAAATTAAACATGTGACTGTCTTTCCCTGAAATAGGGCTTCTAAGATTATTCAGGCACTGCTGAATGCAGGACATCATGAACAAAAAAAATGCTTTAGCACAGTCAAATCAGGATTTGTGTCAATTTTTCTTCTTCCAATTCTACAAACCTGAATTCTTAAATACGCTCAAGATTCATAATTGAACTTTAAAACTGTAATGCAGGAGCAGCCATAAAAAAAAAACAAACCGCAGGGAATACTTTAATTGACCTAGTTCTAAAAGTACTAGAGGAGGCATGAATCACTTTTTGCCTACAGTACTCTTCATTGATATATTCACAGAATTCAGCATAGAAGAAATTAAAAGAACACAGCTTACAGAATTAATAAGCTTGGATCAACTGTATAAGCTCCTGTCATCAGCAGGACCACAAAAATAAAAGTTAAAACAGAAACTAGTCTAACTTTTGTAAATATGGCTCCTAGCCTTGTGAAAATACTGACCTGACACAAGACATTCTGAACACATTGAAAAAACCCTCAAGAACCAGTCAAGTTTCACAGTTTGGACCCCATTTTGAGATATAAATTGCTTCAAAGTACTTTTAGTGGTCCTGAAAATCTTGCTGGAAACTAAAACTGATTAGGAAAAAAACCCTTAAATTCTAATTATAACTTGGCAACTGAAATAAAAAAATAGATTTAATTAGAGCCAAGCTATACTATTGCATTCAAATGACATCAAAATATTAGGCCTGCCTTAGAACCTATTAAATTCATTTTCCTAAAGCTCTTACTGTGTATTAAACACAAAATTCAAAAACATGTAGGCATTTAGAGGCTGAATATGAATGTTGCCCTGATTTTAACATAAATATACCATCCATCTTATCCAAGGGAAGTAAAAGCGGAAAAAACTTGCTTGCAAAATTATCAAGAAAAGTTTTTGCATACTGGGCAGCTTCCTGGGGAAACAGAGCAGATCCAAAGGTAACTAGTTCTGTTATATACATGTATTAAGGAACATGAAAAATGTGACATGACAATTTGTTCTGTTGTGTTGTTGTTTTATTTAAAGTTGTCACATCCTTATTTTGAAGAGAGATGATCAACAATAACCCTGTTCTTCAGCAAGACAGTATTACCTTTCAAAGGAAATTTCTGTAGAAGGAACTTGTGCCTTTTGCTTCACTCTCTCCAGGCTCTCTGGAAGATCCCAAAATTGTCAGGTGTAGCTTCCACATTACAGCAGCTCTACCTACTGCCCTCCCACTTCCCTGACAGTAATAGTTAAAAAATGCCAAACCTCTCAACTTCCAGAAGCTTACAGGTTGGCAACCTGGTAAATATTAGGCATGGATTCCACAACTCTTAGCAAGAGAAGGACTGAGTGCCAAGACTCTAAGCTGGTAACCTCCAATTACCTATATGATGGCCACAGAGCAAAATATACACAGCCAGGAGATTCCCCAAATCTTACATGAAACAAGTGTTTGATATTCACAGTATAGTTTTCAGATCATCAAAATCTTTACCATTTTTACTGTAAATATTGAGCCACAAGAATCAGAAGATGGATGTAACCACCCCAGTTTTCAACTCCTGCTGCAACATTCTGCAGACAGTGTGATATTCCAAATTAATTAATTGCCTATTGGAAAATCCTTTCCATAGAACTGTGAACATCATTTCAGATTGCTGTGACTCTCAGGTCATCTTTTTGGTTGTTCTTCTTCAGTCATGGAGGAGACAAGGACTTCGGTTCTTTCTGAGTACAACACTGGGGAGAGCCACACAGTGGACAGACATGGCTGTGGTAAGCACAGGTGAGTTTAGAGGAATTTTCCACATGGTGCAAGGATGGAGCCATGCAGCTGAGCTTTACTACCCCAGGTCCCTGCCGTGCATGGCCAGAGGCACAAGGTGAAAAAACAGTTCTAAATAAACAGTTTTCTCTGGTGTGTGGGATCACTCCCTTACTGGGTTAGAATGAGGGCATGACATTGTTCTTCACAAAAGGAAGACAAGGCTGAGTTGCAGATCATGAAGTCAGAGCCCATTTACAGCAAAAGACTTCCTGGCTGTGATGTATTAAGTTTTAGAAGACTACCAATTCATTCACATTAATATGAAGGTTAACAAATCAAAGGACTTCTCACATAGCAGCTTACTCTTATTACCACTAAAATTCATTGCAAGAGAAGTCTAAAAATCTAGAAAATTAACCATGAACAAATGCAACAACATAATGTTGACTAAATCAAGGTCTCTGTCTTCTTGGCAGGAACTCTTCTTCATTAAAATAGGAAATAAATTATTTACATAGCTAGTTACTGAGCAGTGACTCATTTCAGAAAATCCTTGCTGTTTTTATTTCCTCTGCAGTGACTGAAAGAATATAATCAAATGTACCCATAGTCTTCAGTTATTTTAAGAAAGAAATCTGAATTGGACAAAGAACAGAAGCAAAATCAAGGGAACAAGAAATTACAAGAATAAAGGGAGAGAAACCAGTGTCAGATGATACAAATTAAATAAAAAACTTTAACAGAATATAAAAGAATGGTTTCCTGTTCCACCATTTTTTTTAAGAATGAAAGCCAAAAGTGTGTCTTAAAAGAAAATTGAAGTCTCTACAGAAGCAGAGTAGGGTCACCAATAATATGATCCTGAAGCCACAAGCATTTTAACCTAGAAAATACGAAATGGTAGAACGAGCTATAAAAAATAAAGTCTGTATTAGAAAAAACCAACATACTAGACTTGCATTTGCTCAAAAATTGGCTAACACTACATTCACAAACTATTTACAATAAAGAGACTTATGGATTAAGCAAAATCTTTAGTCATACAAATTATTTTCTAAAAAAGTTTTTGACTTTTTTCTGCAGTAAAAAGCAGAATATTCTAACAACAGGATATGTGGGTGGGTTATGAAAGAACACTGGGTACACTGTTAGAAAAGAAACCTAGTTTTAATTCTCTTGGAAGAAATATTATATGCAAATGCTATACAGAAATTTACGTCTTACATATTATATTTATGAAATTTGTGTTAGTCAGTCTGGAGATGATACTGTACTTGACCATCCTCATAGATTGGTCTTTGAAAATTTGTATTTTAAGCCAATGAGTATTGTCTGTTGCAAAGTGTAAAATGTGCTATTTAGAAGTGCCATTTTTCTTGCAAGAATTAAGTCTACTCAAAGGAAAGAGAAGATAGTAGAGAATCTGTAATCTTTACACAAAAATGGCATGGAAATATGAGGTTAGACGGCAGACAGGAAACATTCAGCACTCACAGAGCATTTTTCATCGGTGGTGATACACTTCTTATTTTCCTGCTTTTAAGAAATAAGAACATACCCTACCTGTCATACATTAACAGACACCATCTCACAAATAGGTATTTCATAAACACCTGTGCCTTCAGTTGAGGTGTAGTAGGTTTTTATGGCAGAAAAATGCCCAAATGACTACAGGTGTTTCAAGAAAAAAGAACCTTTGTTTCTTAACATCAAGCCAATGTATTTTAGCTGATCATTTCAGAAGAGTTGTTAGTGATA
>WEKX01013685.1:0-31411 GCA_013390025.1 Pitta sordida | reverse complement strand
CACAAAGCAAATAAAGTGAACCTCATTCCTTCGCAGTTCTACTCTTGCAGGTTCACTTCCTCATGGTGATTTTTCTCCATGATGACAGCCCTGTGTCTTACAGTGCATTCACAGCTGCGCATGTGTAAACTGGCAGTCACGACTATGCAAAGTAGGCAGCGCATGAATATGCGAATTAGCCCCACCCATCACATGGCTCACCTCAGTGCCAGCGCGCTCCCAGCAGTGTGTCAGTCCCACTCCACTCGCTGCAATGCAAAGGGACTGGAGGCTCCTGGCGCCTGCAGGGACGGCACGTCCCACTGTGTTCTGGCTTGCATCCCCCCAGGGGGACTCAGCCACCCCACTGGGTCCCACCCCTGGGACACTAGTGCAGCCAGCCTGCCACCAGCATGGGGTGGGGGGCAAGCTCCGTGCTGTGTAAAGGGATGTGGCCAGGCAATGCAGCCAGCACAATTGGGGGACCACGTCATAAACACAAACATGTGCGCTATCCATCCTGGAGGTTGCCCAAGCGCCCAGCAAGGAACCTTCCCCTCCCTGGCCCCAGCTCCAAGGAAGAAGCCCTCTCCTCCCCATCCCCAGCTCTTAGCAAGGAGTGCTGCGCTCCCCAGGCTGAGCTCCAAGGGAGAAACCCTCTCATCCCCAGCCCCAGCTCTGAGAGAGGAGCCCTCCCAGCCCTGGCCCGAGCTCCTAGCGAGAAGTGCTCCTCTCCTGGAGGCATGCAGGCCAACTCCCCCCCATTCCCACCACAGATGTTAAGACATCGTGTAAATCATACATAAGAGATAGACAGTGCAAGTCTTTCTGCTCACAGCATGACTTGCCTCCCCAGTGCCGGCAGTGGGGGCTGGGCTGGTGTCCCAGGGGTGGGACAGCCGTGGGGCAGCTGGGTCCCCACAGCAGGATGCAAGCTGGGACACAGCTGGGCATCAGTGTGCACAGCTGAGCAGTGAAGGGAAGTGAGGTTTATTCCCTGGTGCAGTGTCCCTGCAGGTGCCAGGAGCCTCCCGTCCCTCTGCAATGCAGCAAGTGGGGCAGGGCCGATGCACCACCACAGCAAGCTGGGGCTGAGGGGGGCAGTGCGATGGGTGGGGCTCATTTGAATATTCATGAGCTGCCTATCTTCACAGAGTGAGAGCTTCACAGTACCCTCAGAGACCCGTGGCCCTGTGATACTCAAGGATCGACTGTAATTTAAATTCAGGAACACATGTGAAAAGGATCATTTTTTCCAGATTAGAACGTGCAAGGTAAACAAATACTTTAGTGTTCAATTATTATCTAAATTTTCACTTCTGCCTTCAACTTAACGAATCATTAAATGAAGACAATTCTTACAGTGTTAAAGGATCAGCAGAAAAACCTTTCCTTACCTTTTTTTAAGATAGGGTGTGGTATTCTCTACTTCCACAGAGTCGTGCACTCTCTCTGAAATGGGAATTTTGCTTTAATGTAAGTGATCAGAAGTCAGGATAGACTGCTAGGAACCAGTGGTTATCAGTCTCTTCCCGGACTGCCTAGGTATAAGTGGAAAAGAAAAAATTTTAGTTCAATTTTTCTAGGCTAGCCTTAGAGTGGTGGCGTTTTTTTGTTTTCACACTTTTGAAGGGTACTTATAAGCTGAGCAGTTTCTGTCTGCCACATCTCTTGTAAATGGTCTGAGATGCTTGCAGTCTAAAAAAAAAAACAAACAAAAAAAAAAGGAAGAAATAAAAAAAAGACACTGAGAAATTTTCGTTAACTGTGGATTTCCTTCTGAGACTTTTATACAAAATAGTATCACAGTATTGATAAGGTTGGAAAAGACTTTGAAAGTCATCTAGTCCAACCTATAATCCAACTAAACCTAACATCTAACATCTAGATCATATCATTCAGCACCTCGTCCAGCCTCCCCTTGAACACCTCCAAGGACAGCAACTCAACCACCTCTGTGGGAAACTCATTCCAAAACCGGATCACTCTGTCAGTGAAAAACCTTTTCCTAATATCAAGTCTAAACCTCCCCTGCTGAAGCTTAAGACTATGACCTCTCGTCCTGTCTCCAGTGGCCAGGGAGAAAAGACCAACCCCTGCCTGGCTACAACCTCATTTTAGATAGTTATAGACAGCGATAAGGTCACCCTTGAGCCTCCTCTTTTCCAGGCTAAACAGACCCAGCTCCTTCAGCCTCTCCTCATAGGGCTTATCTTCCAGCCCCTTTACCACCCTAGTTGCCCTTCTCTGAACTCATTCCAGCACCTCGACATCTTTCTTAAACTGAGGGGCCCAGAATTGAACGCAATACTCGAGGAAAATATGTCGCTGGTTTTACTGTACTTTGGCTGAAATAAAAATGTAGTACGTATATGACTAGATTCTCAAAATGAAAAACTGACAACTTCTCAAAATTAAAATGTGAACCTATCGTATCTTTGGTTTTCCTTCTACTAGAGTATATGGAATTGAGTTTTAACTATTTTCCTGGCCAAAAGCACTAAATGCCTTGTTCTAATTAAAAAAATCCACTGCAAAACCTCAAACTATAGTAATCTATTTAAATACAATACAAACCAGAAAAAATCTAAACAAGTGAAAACTGGTAAAATTGTATGAAACAATTACTTTTTTAAAAGATTTTTTTTCTTTTGGTTTCACTAGTTTTAAGTATTGTCTTGACATATTTAACTGTAATTTTGCAATTTTTACCTTGCATAATTCAAAAATTTCCTCAAATGTTTTTTACTCTTCATTTTGCATTTAACTGGAAGTAAGCATCAGATGGGAATTTTGTAGCAACTATCCTATTCCAATATAATAGTATTTGATATATTCCTTCACCTTTATATCTTCAGGCAGCTACAAATAAGAGTATTTTGTTGGAACAATGTCATTAGTGTATCGGCTAAATCATGCTCCATTTAACAAGATGAGGATAAGCACATGTTTGACACTTGGTAATCAAACAGAACAGTTTGCAGGCATTAAATAATGGGGTTATTATCCCCAATACTCAGCTTCTTCTGAAGTTCATGAGATAAGTGTTGGTGGGTGCCCTCAGACTGACAGGACAGGTGATCTAAATCCATGGTTTTCCATGACACCTGAACAAGGCAGTCTGTTGAAACTGAGAAATTATCACTCAATTGACTCTGCACCGCTCATAACATTCAGGATGTCTTGTAGGTGTGAATGAGAGATGAACAAGCACATTAGCTTGTAAGACAAATGTTAAAAAAAACAGGTACTGTTAATTCTTATGATGAAATGTGATGGTCTCAAACAACTCGTACTTGTGTCTAACAGGGAACTCCAGATGTTGGAAAGTTCATATACTCATATCAACCTCAAAGCTAATTTCACATGTAAACTCAGTACTTCATTCTTGTTTCTGGGCATAAGATGCAGCACTGGCAATATTGTGTGCAATGGTCTGAGCAATAGTCTGTGACTTGCATCAGGATATCAGGTTAATGTTGCTCCAGCCAAACAGAGAGGAATGTACTTGCTTTTTCACACACACACACACAAAATCCTCAAAATCAACTGTAATCAATTACCAGTGCAAATACCTGTTACTTTATAGCTGTAAATCCTGCATGCCACCCAAATATCTCTCTGATGTCCCTGTCCTGCAGACATCATTCTGCTAAACTGGCAGAGTCAAGAACATCTCTGCGTGCTAATTTCACATGTTTCCTTGCCCTTTTTGCACCTGAGTGAATTATTCTAATAGCTGTGGCACTGCAGACACCAGGAGTGCAATTCACACCCGTAATAAAGAGCCTGCTGTTAACTGAGAGAATTCAGGTCTGTCACCTTGCCCGCATATCAAGGGATGCAGCAAATCTATCACCCCACTATGGAGAGTTAGTTTTCATTCTTCTGGGTAAGGTTTTGAAGCATGGGAGCAATGGGCCAATTTCTGAATTATTTTATTGCTCTAGAAAATCAGAATTCAAAGCACTTTGAACTCCTGAGTGTAATACAGGCTTTCATTGTTCAAGGTGCAAGAAAAGGAAATTTAAATTAGAGTCAGTGTTAACCACTAAGCTCAAGATGCATCAAGGAGATGCCCTAGCAGTAATAAACAAACAGAAAAGGTCTTCCTTCTATTTACTAACTCTTTTTCTTCTTGCAATGACTAGTTGGTTATGAATCATAACAGCAAAGAATGATGTGAGTTAGAAGGGAACTTAAAGACCATGTAGTTCCAAACCCCTTGCCACGGGCAACTTCCACCAGACCAGGTTGCTCAGAGCTCTATCCAACGTGAACTTGAACACTTCTAGGGACTGGGCATCCACAACTTCTCTATGTGACCTGTTTCAGTGCCTCACTACCCTCACTGTGAAGAATTTCTTCCCAATATCCAATCTAAATCTACCCTCTTTCATCTCTCCAACTCTTGTAAATCCCCTTTAGGTAGTGAAAGGCTGCTCTAAGGTCTCCCTGGAGCCTTCTCTTCTCCAGGCCTAACATCTCAACTCTCTCAGCCTGCCTTCATAGGAGAGGTGCTCCTATGAAATAGAAAAAGTAGTACTACATATTCAGTAGAACATTTTTGAGATAGTCAGTCTTAGGAAAGACTTTAGTGCAAATTGTTTTATTAGGGAGTTATAGTACATTTTTATAGTAAGGTTTAGTTTCGAATTTAACCTCAAACCAAAAGAACATTCATGCACTTCTTTGGTGGCCACTAAAACTTTTCTTGCCCTTTACCAGCTTTTTCTCTGTTGTATATCATACAAATCCATTGCTTTGGATTATCATCTCTGATAATGCATAAAATAGTCTCCACAATTGCTCAAAGATAAGAAAATAATCTCCAGAGATTATAATCAGATCAGATTAACATTTTATCATGGTGCTGAGAGTTTGAATCTCTAGTCCCTGCAGAGAACACAACTCTCAAACATCCACATGTGTATACAAACACAAACTCACACACAGAGCCTTAGAATAGCAGATTAAGATTATCTAACATTATTTCCTTCCCAAAGTCAGAGGTTTGGACTGTTCAAGGGGAACAAATCCCCTCACTGCAATTACCAGGCCTCATCAAGATAAAAAAAGAGATGCCATTGGATATGACCTGGCCTGCCCTTTTCTAGGTTTCTGCAAGTTACACATCTTGGTTAAGAATCAGAGTGAATTTTGTTTCAAAAGGGGCTACCACCACACTAATAAACATACATCTCCTATCCATCCATCCAAGTATGGTGAACAAATCATATTCACAGAATCACAGAATCAGTAAGGTTGGAAAAGACCATAGATGTCATCAAGTCCAACCTATCACCTATTACCTAACCTAGCCAAACCTGTTACCTAACCTGTTGCCACCCTGATTCCATATTCTTACTATATATATATATATACTTACTACTATATGCAGAAAAGAGTACCCACATACGGCAAAGTGTGTTCTCAGTTCTTAGCCAAAATTAAATTCTGTTATGTTTTCTCGAGAGATAAGTCAGAAGTTAAATATTCGGAACCTGCACTTAAAAGAACTGCAAATAACGACAATGCAAAAATCATGCCTAATAAATAATATCTCATAATGGACCACATGAATCCTGGGATAAGAAAAGCTTTGGTAAACTAGCACACCTATTAACATTGATATGTATTGTGTCCCAAAAGTCTAAGGTATCACAAAACACCATTTAATTCATACAGCTGCTTGGTGCTTAATGGAAAAACAAGCAGTAAAAATGTTCAGCTCCCAGTTTTCAATAGATGTAGCAGTGCCAGAGGTAAGAGTGGGGACTTCTCCCAGATCTCCTTGTACCATTACTGTCAACCATGCCTTGCAAGGAATGTCCTTCTAAGGGGTAAATCCAAGTAAGAAAATCAAGAAAAAAAAAATTACAAAAAAGCTCTGAAAAAGAGATCCATAGAAAATCTGACTGTATGTCTGAACAATATATGCAAGGGCATGCAACAAGGTAGAAAGTTATAAAAGGTGCAAAGAAGGCCACATTCTTTCTAGTGATATCAATCGACAGCATAAGGGACTGTGGGTCAAAAAACTGAAACTCAGGCCGTTCCCTCTAAACATCAGGAAACACTTTTTAACTGTGAGAGTGACCTAGCACTGACACAGGTTGCCCAGAAGGGTTGTGAAGACCACATCCTTTGGAGATACTCAGAACCCAAATGGACAACAGGTCTAGGTGACTCCTTGAGCAGGTGGGTTGGACCAGAGGGCTTCTAGAGGTGTCTCCCAATCTCAGTCAGTCTGTGACTCTGTGTGAAAAAAATTACCTTTTTTTTTTTTTTTCAGGTACAACACTATTTATCACAAGTCAAACAATGACATGAGTAAATAGGATAAAATTGGATTAAGAGATATGCAGAACAATTGCTGTTGACACTGTAATTTCCCCAGGCCATGCTGACATTAAAAAGTCAACTCTCCAGTCAAGGTTATATAGATAAAATCCAAATACATGCAAAAGACTGAGTAAGAAGTAAGCTTTGATCTTTCAAACTTCAAGGTAGGAATATTCTCCTCAGAAAAACCTGCCAGGTCTGAATATGAAACATGTAGATTTTGCAGGGCCAACCACCCTCTGCCCTGCAGCTCTGTGCCTTGTTCACCTCTGCACTCCCTCTCTTCCCTCCAGCATGGCCAGGGGCAGTGAAGGTTAATTATATTTGCACAGGTCAGCAGCAAAGCTGCATTAAAAGACATTGGGAAATGTACAGACGGGTAAATGAGACACTTTGACCCACACAATATTACTGCTGATGAAGCATGGAAAAGGGAAGACTCAGTTGGGCTCAGGGAAGTTTGATGGCATGGCAGTACAAAGATGGGTGTATTTTTGCAATGCACTAATGCGCCACAGTCCAGCAGCATACCCTGAGCATGTGGTAGTTTTAACTTCACTTATGTTGAACAGCAATTAAACCAAACCAAAACTGTAGTTCTCCCTGTGTTGCAGGGTGTTAGAATTTCTGTGTCGAGACTATCCAATCCAGCTCTCCAATCATGCCTGGCTAACCTCAACCTGCTCTACTCACTGGGAGCTAGCCCAAGTGTGAACCAAAGTACACTTTCTTGCAGCATTTAGTTTTACGTACACTGGCAGAATTTAAGTATAAAATGCCAAGGAATAAATGGAAACCCAACCTCTCTTTGGTTGGTTTACTTTGGTTTCTTTTCACAGAATCANTTGTACCATTACTGTCAACCATGCCTTGCAAGGAATGTCCTTCTAAGGGGTAAATCCAAGTAAGAAAATCAAGAAAAAAAAAATTACAAAAAAGCTCTGAAAAAGAGATCCATAGAAAATCTGACTGTATGTCTGAACAATATATGCAAGGGCATGCAACAAGGTAGAAAGTTATAAAAGGTGCAAAGAAGGCCACATTCTTTCTAGTGATATCAATCGACAGCATAAGGGACTGTGGGTCAAAAAACTGAAACTCAGGCCGTTCCCTCTAAACATCAGGAAACACTTTTTAACTGTGAGAGTGACCTAGCACTGACACAGGTTGCCCAGAAGGGTTGTGAAGACCACATCCTTTGGAGATACTCAGAACCCAAATGGACAACAGGTCTAGGTGACTCCTTGAGCAGGTGGGTTGGACCAGAGGGCTTCTAGAGGTGTCTCCCAATCTCAGTCAGTCTGTGACTCTGTGTGAAAAAAATTACCTTTTTTTTTTTTTTTTCAGGTACAACACTATTTATCACAAGTCAAACAATGACATGAGTAAATAGGATAAAATTGGATTAAGAGATATGCAGAACAATTGCTGTTGACACTGTAATTTCCCCAGGCCATGCTGACATTAAAAAGTCAACTCTCCAGTCAAGGTTATATAGATAAAATCCAAATACATGCAAAAGACTGAGTAAGAAGTAAGCTTTGATCTTTCAAACTTCAAGGTAGGAATATTCTCCTCAGAAAAACCTGCCAGGTCTGAATATGAAACATGTAGATTTTGCAGGGCCAACCACCCTCTGCCCTGCAGCTCTGTGCCTTGTTCACCTCTGCACTCCCTCTCTTCCCTCCAGCATGGCCAGGGGCAGTGAAGGTTAATTATATTTGCACAGGTCAGCAGCAAAGCTGCATTAAAAGACATTGGGAAATGTACAGACGGGTAAATGAGACACTTTGACCCACACAATATTACTGCTGATGAAGCATGGAAAAGGGAAGACTCAGTTGGGCTCAGGGAAGTTTGATGGCATGGCAGTACAAAGATGGGTGTATTTTTGCAATGCACTAATGCGCCACAGTCCAGCAGCATACCCTGAGCATGTGGTAGTTTTAACTTCACTTATGTTGAACAGCAATTAAACCAAACCAAAACTGTAGTTCTCCCTGTGTTGCAGGGTGTTAGAATTTCTGTGTCGAGACTATCCAATCCAGCTCTCCAATCATGCCTGGCTAACCTCAACCTGCTCTACTCACTGGGAGCTAGCCCAAGTGTGAACCAAAGTACATTTTCTTGCAGCATTTAGTTTTACGTACACTGGCAGAATTTAAGTATAAAATGCCAAGGAATAAATGGAAACCCAACCTCTCTTTGGTTGGTTTACTTTGGTTTCTTTTCACAGAATCACACAGAATCATAGAAAATTATGAGTTGGAAGGGACCCACAAGGATCATCTAGTCCAACTCACCATCTAATACCCGTACAGCGACCGAGAGCACATCCCAGAGCGTAATACCAACCTAGATGCCTCACAGTCTAGCAGGCCACTCCGAGCCGGAAGNAGTCTCTCTCCACTTCACTAGTCTCGAGCCACTCCTCCCCCAGCCGGTAGCGGTGCATGGGGTTGTTATGGCCGAAGTGAAGAACCCGGCACTTAGCCTTGTTAAACCTCATACTGTTGGAGCCTGCCCATCTCTCCAGCCTGTCAAGGTCCCTCTGGAGGGCCTTCCTACCCTCCGGCAGTTCAACATTTGCCCCCAGCTTAGTATCATCTGCAAACTTGCTGATGATGGATTCAATTCCCTCGTCCATGTCATCGATAAAGATGTTGAACAGTACTGGGCCCAACACTGACCCCTGTGGGACTCCGCTGGTGACTGGCCGCCAGTCCGATGTTGCACCATTCACCACGACCCTCTGAGCCCGCCCTTCCAACCAGTTTGTGACCCAGCATAAAATGTTCCTTTCCAGCCCGTGCTTTACAAGTTTCTCCTGAAGCTTATTGTGGGAAACCGTGTCATTTTGCACACACTTTATACGCAACGCTGCCTTGAGAGGACATAAAGTGTTGTTTTTTTCTTTTAAAACAATATATAATCTTCTTTCTCAAGTGCCACAAACATCTTCAATTAGAAATGCTTCTAATACACCCTGAAAGATTAAAATGTGAAATATTACCATTTCTTACTTCACTAACAAGACAGATGTTTTTGCTTCTCTGTTTATTGTGCTGAGTATAACCTCTAATGCCCAGGGATAAAAATTATAAAGCAGGTCATCAACCACCGCAAGAATATTTTATGATGGCAAAATCCTCCAGTTACTTTCTGTCCACTAAAAGTCCAATTAAAAACGTTGTTCTATGTGTCATTCCTCAATATATAAGCACAGTATTTCCAAATACAGCTCGAAAAATTATCTGCAATGTTACGTGACCAGCTGTCATTCCCTTTACTTGATCTAAATTGAATTCTGTGCTACAGGCTGACTTAAATCAGAATCTAAAGTTGTTCATGGAATAGGATCCTGCCCTACAACAGTAAAAGTTAAAAAATCAAAAAAATCCCTCTGTCAAAAGAACTTCAAAGAAAAAGAAAAAAAGAGGACAGAAAAGCCTGAGAAAATCCGTTCTGAGGAATGTCGTATCACAAAATGCCCAGACAGCACATTCCTCATGGAATAATGATGCCTAACCCTGATCTATATCCAAGAATAGAGAGAGAAAGGAGTTTCTTGTACACCCTATGGAGAAATCACTAACATTTCTTTCAGGTACTCGCTCATGCAGAAATAAATTCACTAGCTGCCTTGGAAGCTCTCTGAAGAAAGGCACTATATAAACATAAATCATTAATGAACCAAGTGACCTCATCCTTGGGTAACCAGAGAATCATAAAACCAACAAGCTGTATAGGTAGACATTCTTCTAGTCAGCAGTGCCACGCACCAGTGGGCAGTAAACACAAGAGCATCCATCCTCGTGCCATAGCAGAGTCCTTTTAACAGGCTTTGTGTTTTTATCTCAACCATCATCGGTCACAGGTGGCAAAAAGCAGAAGCTTCTGAGGACAAATGAGGTCACAGTTCAATAATTAAGGGGAGCAACCCTGCCTAATCTCTTCATCTCATCCAAGGCTTGCCTGAAGTAACACATTTAACAGATATAAAATACATTTTCTTAAGTTTAAGAACACTAAACAGTCATTGTGACTGTCTAAGCTGATAAATGATGCAAAGCTGTTAACACTGACCACCAAGCTCCAATTTGTGACGTAGAGCAACATCCTGGGGAAGATGGGGACTAACTGTGCAAGAAGAAACTCTGCTTAAGTAACCACACAGCTCTTGCAGCCTCACAGGGAGACAAACTACTCCTACATGCAACGTAGCAGGAGCAGCCCAGCTTTCTGGGGCTCTGTCTTTTCAGGTCGCCTCTTTCCCCTGTCTACCCCTATGACTGCAGCTGCTCCAGCCAAACTTGCTCACTCGCCCATTTGCATGGTGGTAGCATGGAAGTCACAGGTGGCAAAGGTTGCCACCAAAAGTCAGGACAAAGGGTAGCTCCTGGCACAAAATTAGACATGAAAAATGTCTCTTGCACAGGGACAAAGCTGCTGCTACATGATGTAGGGAGTGCTGACCCAGATCTAAGTCCTGTGAGCTCCCGGTTCCAGCGTTTGTCCGGCACTTTCACAGCCCCTAGAAAAAAAATTCAGTTACTCTAAATTTTCCCAATACAGTCAACCCTCTTCCACTTCACGCCCCCTAGATGGCGGCTTCACATCTACACGGCGTGATTTTTCAGTGATTACGGAGGGCTCTTTTCTCAACTGTGCATGCATGACCTGGCATGTATGAATATTCAAATTAGACAGTCATGAATATGCAAATTACCTCCACCCATGTCCGGCTGAGCCAGCAGGGTGGGGCCACCTGAGCTACACCAATGAGGGGGTGCCCAAGCCCAAGCTTGAGACAATGCAGGGCCGTCTGAGCCAGAGCCCGAGCCGAGCCAGTGCGGGGTTATCCAAGCCTGAGTCAAGTTGATGCGGGGGGGCCGCCTGAGCCAGGCATGCTCTGAGCGAGAAGGCTTTGTGCAGTTATTAAAGATTTACACACGTTCAGGTTAAATGTACTGTCCAAGACTTTCTTGGGGTACACATGTACCCCGAGTATAGAGAGACCAGGTCAACCCACACAGAGAGACACCAGGGCAGTGGCGCGGGCAGCTCCCTGCACCCGTGTCCCTGGCCAAGCAAGCAGAAAAGGGTGTTTTCCCAGCGTGGGGTGGCCACAGGCACCAGAAAGCACCGACACAAACACCAACACACAGCAGAGCAGTGCCGAAACAGCGCCGGAGCGCTGGGGGCGGCCGTTTGAGGGTGCGGGGCAAATTTGCATATTAATGAGCTGCCATTCTACGTGGATGGAGGGCTTCGTGGAGGGGGGACCAGACCCGCGCTACCATGGTATAGGAGACCCAACTGTAGTTATGGGTGTCTTAATGGTATGAGGACTGTAACCCTTTAAAGAGAATTTAAATGAGGCCGGATGTTGACTACAAGATGTTCCAAAGTGGTTGTTCACACACAAGAATCATCACTGAGGGAAAACAAAGGCAAAGCTTTTGGTGGAGGGGGAAAAAGAAAAAAAAAGAGGTTTGTCTTCTGGCAGAGGAGACGTTGTCTCTGGCAAATTTAGCCAAATGAGCCCTTGCTTAAGTGCCAACAACTCTGTGACTGACAGACTGTTTTTTCTTATCTACAGACAGAAATTATAGAGGTGGAATTTCACTGGCATCTTCATGCAAGAAAGCTTTCACTGGCATCTTCATAGTAAGAAAGCTCAACTGCGTGGCATGTAAGCTGCATGCTGTGATTTTAGCTGCCTTTGCTGTACATGTAATTGGTTTTCCAACTAGCTATAGAAGAAACTCAAGCATTGTATTTTTCCAGCTTCCTCCAGATAGTTTTTCAGCCTGTTCCAATAGGATCATTTGTCTCTGAAATCATGCTAAATGGTAACTGGCAGTCCAGCATCTTCATTCTGATAGCTGTTTTGGTGATTGTCATGTGAAATTCACATCTACCTCTCTTATACTGGATGTATTGTTGCTTTGGCGGTAGGAGATGGCACAGAAGAGTCTGTGCTTTTCTCCCCTCTTGTACTCCTGTTATCTAGAAATTAATTAGTGAGATTGCACAGAGGCTTGGCATTCTTTCCCTGAAAGAAATTCATATGCAAAAAGTTATGTTGTCCAGACAGGATTAATACTATTCAGCGATAAATCAATGCTTGCATTCCTGAAGAGACGGTAACATTCTAAATTTTCTGCCTCACACATAAAACGAGAGAAGGCAGAAAATGGAGCGGTGAGGACCAATAGTTTCCTTAATTGTTTCTAGTTATCCTAAGGATATAAAACATGAGGTGTACTAATGTCAAAAGATAGGAAGGGAACGAGGAAAGGAAACAATTTGCTGTGTGAAAGTTTGACAGTTTTCTATCAAATACAAGGATATATATAATTTCTTTTTTAGGACTTTCAATGTTTGTTATGTTCATTTAATAAAGCACTATATGCAGGGAAAGACAGAAATTGTATGGGTGTTTGTGAGAAAACAGTGCTGTAAAACTATAATAAAATCAAAAGGCTCAAAGGCAGTAAAAAAATTCACTTAAATCATGACTAGTTTACCCTCCTCTTGAAATGACCCCCACCAAGTACCATGGAACAATTTTTCTCTCAATTTTTGACAGTTCCATGAACAAAGCACGTAACTTTTCCAGAAAGCACATTAATACCTGTCCACTTGACAGGGAAAACTGCCCCTTATTAGCAGCAAAGTTCCCAAGCTATTACTAGTGGTGATAAATAATACCCACTGTAAATATATATGTGTGCAAAAAGATATATATATTCACCCACTCAGACAACCAACCAACCAACCTTCAGGTTTTTACAGCACATTAAAAAAGCTCCAGATTTCAAAGAATTTTTACTTGCCTTTCACAACATGATCTCACCTGAAAATAAATACAAAGTCCCCAGCACTAGTCAGCAGAAGTAAATAAAACAGTTAATAGGGTTAGAGACCCTTTACTAAGCTTAAAACTAACGAATACCCATTTAAATATCTAACGGTTGACTTGCGAGAAATGACAGCCCTGTTACAAATTCTGTCTTTTTTTCCCTCATCATCTGTTCAGGGGACATTTCTTGGAATGTATTTGAAAAACACCGGTTTGGTATTTGTTGTTTTACTGAATTAAACAATGGAATAAACAAGAAATCATTTTAAAAGCTTTTTCTCGCTCCTTCCCAAACTGCAAGGCCTTCCTGCTAGGTCTTTTTTAGTTTCAAGGAAATGCATGAATTTTATATAGTAGTTTTTCAAAATCTCATCTTTGGGAAATTATAGTGAGCTACCACTCCAGTTCCTAGAAAAGATGAATGTGTGCTGCTTATTATTCAGTGTCATTCTGTTTCTTCACTTAAACAGCTCTGTCTCCCAGCAAGAGATTAATATCTTCACAGTGTTTAATTTTCAAATTGGAAAATGCATCTTTTGTACAAAAGAAATATATATTAGATGTAAAAGAAGTTGTGTCCAAAGTGAAGAACTCAGCACTTGGACTTGTTGAATTTCATACCATTAGAACTTGTCTATTTCTCTAGCCTGTCAAGGTACCTCTGAAGGGCTCTTCTACCCTCCGGCAGTTCAACTTTTGTCCCCAACTTGGTATCATCTGCCCAACTGATGTGAGTAGTTAGATTTGAGAAAACTCTATAGGAAGTAAAAACTTAGAGGAATCGTTCAAAACAACGAGCAGGGAGGCAAAACTAAAGAGACCTGGATGCCAGCTACAGAAGCTGTATGTAAATGCCAAGAGAAGGAAAGGGATCTGCTATGGAAACAAAAGCAGGTGAGCAGATAGGAGTACCAGTGCCAGTACCCCACTGCAAGATGAATCATTTGGCTGTAATTGGGAATGTTCTTTTTAACATCTATTTTTAAATAAGATGTCAAAGAAGCTTTCACAAGATTTTCCAAGTTCTATTTCAGTTTCCAAGAAGTACAAAAATACTACCAGAAATTCTGATTCCAGAAGACTGTTGTCAGGATTTCAGAATAGTATTCCCCAAATTTTTATATAAAAGCATGAAATGAGTATTTCCAGCTTGTTTCATCCTTGTTTTAGGTTCAATGAGCCTAAATAGCCAATCCAGCATGCATGCCTCAGGCAATGCAACTTCAAATCTTTGCTAAGCCCATCTGCCCTTGATATTAAAAAGAAATTATTCCCTACAATGGAAAGAGTGAACGTTGGAAAATACTTAAAATTTTATCAAAAGACAGTTTGAGATTAAGTTCATTTGTTTGAAACAAAAACAACACCAAAAAAACCTGAAGAAATTCTGAAGAAAAATCTGAGAAATCCTATTTTGAAAGTAACAGAGGTAATTTAAAGAAAAGATAAGTATCACAGTATAGATAAGGCTGGAAAGGACCTTGAAAATCATCTAGTCCAATCTATAGCCCAACTAACCTATCATCTACATCTAGACCATACAGCTCAACACCTCATCCAGCCTACCATTAAACACCTCCAGGGTTGGCGACTCAACCACCTCTACGGGCAACCCATTCCACATCTGGATCACTCTTTCAGTAAAAAACCTTTTCCTAATATCAAGCCTAAACTTTCCTCGCTGAAGCTTAAGACTATGACCTCTTGTCCTGTCATCAGAGACCAAGGAGAAAAGACCAACAGATCACAAATAAGATAATAAGATCACAAATAAGAAAAAAATGGTTTCGCTTAATTGTCAGTGTGCCTGTTTTCAGCTTAGAAATAAAAGCCTAAAAATTTGTCCACAGCTTACTGTACACTAAACCACATAATATGGTTTGACATAGCAGGAAAAAAGTCACATTCTTTGTTTACATAAAGGGCTTATACATTCCTATTGACAAATGCTGCAGCCTGCGTCATACCAAAACTAAAGATTACATAATTGTCTTCATCCAACCTAATTTTTTTAAATTCAAATTACTTCCCATTAAATTGTGCTACATTGTGTAAAATTGCAACAACATGTATTTCCATGTTTTAGTTTGAGTGGAAGCAGTGGACTTACTTTACTGTGCTAGTCATGAACAGGGAAGGCACATTGCTCGGTCTAAGTGAAATCATCACACTTCCCTCTAAAAGTCTGATTTGGAATTAATAAGCGAAAGCTATATTTATGTCTTAATTGCATGAGTGCTTAGTTTTAGCCTTTTGTTGGTTAAAAAAACCCCTAAAAACCAATTCCTTATGTGCTTTCTGAAATTGTCATGAAAGAGAAATCATTAAAAAAAAAGTTCACATGAGGTATACAGTCGTACTTTTTAACTGACTCAGAAACTGTTCCCTCAGGTGTCTTGTCTTTATAAATTGCCCCCTCCTGCTTGTATGGAATATCTTCTCTCAGCATGAAGTTATTAATGGAGACTGAACTTTGAAGAAATGCTTTAGAAAACTTCCCTGCCCCTGGAGACTTGTCCCAAGAGATTACACCAACCAAATGCATTAAGGAAACAGTCAAGTACTCTCCAAATGCAATCTGCATGTTTCCAAAGAATTCAGTTGCAGCCAGACTATTTTAGCTCATGTTCCTTGTGCCAGAAAACCTTTGTCTCCTCGCTCAAATTAGCTACCTAATTTTGCGAAGTTCACCACAAAAACAAAGGGAATGTGTGAAACTGCAGAGGAGGTGTTATCACCTCTATTCAACAATAACAGGCTGTGATAGATATCTTCTTGCCAAATTACTGGAACTTAGTAGAGAATTTTTATCTTGAAGCAGCTATTTGGATTCTATGGGCAAGCAGGATTTAGAATTGTAAATACATGAAGCTCCAAACTAGTCTCAAATGTCAGCAAGCTACAAGGAAACAGCTTCCCTTGGCTAAGGCTAGCCTTGTTAGACATTTTTTATTGTTTTATCTTGCTCAAATACAAATTATAGATGCCTTCTAGAGTGCAGTGAAATAACTCTGAATGAGGGTAGTAATGCACAAGCCAATACTTGCCACTCCTAAACCCAAGGTGTTATAACGTAGACCAATTACTACCTATTTCGAAAAATGGTAATTGTCCAAACTTTTTTTCTTTCTTTCAGTGAATGGGTCCACTCTCTTCTCCCTCACCAGCTGCCCACTTCGACCCTGGCAGACTCAATGCCTCCCTTTCACTGAAGTATGATCAAAATGTAGACAACCTTGAGCACAGCGATGGCAACAAGCCATGGGACAGGATGGAGCCCAGAGGAAACCAAGAACATTCAACTTTCCTGTCTTGCCTCCAAATCAGTAACCATAGCGCATATAAGGCAAATCAAACAACTCTTATTTAATTGGAGACTTGCTCTGTTATTTCTTAGCAGACAAGTGTGGCAAAGAAATGAACCATTCCAAGGACACAATTTAGGGAACATAGCAAAAATTTGCAGGTGAGGAGTTGTGTTTGATGCCTGAAAAGGACAGAAAGGAGTCAAATTTTCACCCAGTGAAAATCTCCATGGAGGAACAGTACTGTCCAAAGCTACATCAAATCCTCTAGTGATCTGACTAAACTAGGGGTCTAACATCAAGACTACTTGTTTTAAAAGTGTTCGTTTTTTTCTCATTATTCAGCATGGCACTTTGGTATAATTCACCACACAGAATGTACTCTCAAGAGAATTATTAGATTTTTCAGATCCACTTGTTCTGAAACAAGTTTGCTTGTTTCACAAGAGCTGCCTTTTTTTTTTTTTTTTGCTTACCCACAGAGCTGTCCTCACAAAAATCATTACTGTTGAACAGTTAACATGAAAGTAACATTTTAACTATGGCCTTGGTGGCAAAACACCATTAAAAATATTTTGTTTATTAACTACAGTTAGAAAATTCTGGAAGGTGTAGGAAGCACATCTGAATGCCAGAGCATAACGGGATATTGGGAGAGAGCTCTGCTGAGGCCTCTTTGCTCCAGTGTAGTCTAGTCGCACATCTCATACATCATGAGAAGTTTGAGGAGGCAACTGTTGATGTTCTCCCTGGAGATATTATCAATGTTCCTTATTTAGGCCAGTAGCAAGATACTTCTGCCACCTCATCCTGAATTAATTTTAGCTATCGTGTCAGGGGTACCTGGAAACATCTCTTCAGGCAGAAATCCCCAAATAAACTCACTGGGAAGGATTTAGCACAACCGTGTCCATCTTCATTACTGGAAGCATAATAGGAACTGCAACACTTAAAGACAATAAGTAGGGATATTTAAACAAGCATAGCTCCTGAGTGCAATAAATACCTCATGCTCACATGAGCTGTAAGCCTAAAAATCAGCTGCAGCCCACTGAACCATCTGCTTTCACAACAGCTTCCAGCTTGCCTTTCTCACTGCAGTGCAGTGTGGGTTGTGCAGCTACCAGAAAGGATTTGAATTGAGCTAGATGAGATAAGGAGAGCCTTTAGTGGCTGATACAGTTTAAACTGTTTCTAAATTGCATATCATACTTGTCAAATTACTGTGTTATGTAATTGGAATTACTGAGGTGGAAAAGATGAAGATGGCAGGTAAATGGTTAGGATAGTATTTGTACGTTCCTCTAAAGGTTACTTCTGATGATAAAGTCAGCTCTTCCTGCAACTGAAATAAATAGTCCTTGCATCTTCATTCCTGACATCATCTTGCACCGCTCAGACAAGAACGGATTTTTTATTCCATCACATCTGAGATAAAACTGCAGGGAATGTGACACAGAAACATCTTTGTGCCAAGCTGATTTGTGTGCTGTGTCAGGTATAGGGAGCATGCAGCTGCTCTCAACTTCCGTGGACCCTCACAGAGAGGAACCATACTTTGTGAGACTGCAAGGCATCCACTTTTCCTAAGAGGGCCGTGGCCATGAATCTTCCCCAAATCCTGAGCTGTGACACTGGCAACTGTTGAAAAAGGCTGTTTAGTAGGAGAGGATATCACTTGGAAAGCTGTATGTGAGGAGAGCAACTAACCTTACGCACTTCTGAGTGCCTTCTTTGGATGAGAGGTTCATTGCTCTGGCATAACACTGCTACTGTGAGATGCTGAATGGCAAAGCGAAGATACCTGAGGGGATCAGGGTGTGTATAGTGATGGAAGCAGGAAGGCCAGACCAGACAGCAGTAAAGGCAGAACAAAAAGCAAAGCATGTGGATAAAATATTTTTATTATTTATTATTAAAATATCCAGCTAAGTATTATGGGAATTTAGGTATTGTCCCCAAACTTTCCTGCAGTCAGAAACGTTCAGAAAATATGTTTCAGACGAGCTCATCCAAACATTTCAAACATCTAAATAGTATCTAAAATATCACAAATAATGGTTTACACCTAATTACAACAGATATAGTTGCAAGCTAGATATGGCCCTCCACTAGATGCTGAGCTGCCTTGTTGTGAAGTTTCTGGGCTTCAGATGGGAATAGACTTCAACCTGTGTTCTTTCCTCTCTTAATACTCCACACACTCTCTGGCGTCTGAGGGATCTGTTATCAAGATAGAATTATACCAACAAACTTGACCTTTTAACATTAAATATTAAAAGGCTACTAGAATACCATCTCAGATGCCTTCAGTGTTACAAATAGATTGTTTTGTGCAAGCAAGCCTAGACATTTTAACAATAAAGCATTTCTAGAGGCATCTGTATTTTCTTCCGCCATGTTAATTATCACTAAAGATTCAGGACTTCCTCCTAGGTGAAATCAAATCAAATATGAGTCAGCAAGCTGCAATTCTCCTGGAGCGTAATGCAAATAAAAACATAGCAGATACCACTAATGGTTCCATTTCAGTGCACAATAGTATTTTTCATCAGGTTGTTGAATTTTGGATTACATCTAGGCTACAAAGTTTTCCAGTACTGAGAAAAAAGAAGGACATCTACTTCTACAGGGTGTAAAACCATACAGAGAAAAACTTGTTTCATTGTAGTACAGTCAACCCTCTCTACTTCACGGTTCCCCATTCCCGAATTCAGTTCTTCCCAGTGTGATTTTTCCACGATTTGCAAGGTCTGTTTTGCACCGCGTTCACATCTGCGCAAACTGACAGTCACGAATATTCAAAGTAGACAGTAATGAATACTCAAATTAACCTTGCACACTATGCTGCACGGACTACCGGCGCACTGCTCTCCCTGTGCCACACCCACCCCACTCCAATCGGAGCGAGAAGGCTGCAGAGCAGGTCCACCCACCCCGCATCCTCCCCTCTCTGCTGCAGTCAAAGTAAGGAGGCTGCAGCAGTTCCGCCCGCCCTGCTCAGAGCAAGGTCCGGTCAGATAGAGCAGGCTGTGGTCTGCCCACATCCCCGCCAGGGATGATTTGCACAGTTATGTAAGATTTACACACTCTCGGGGTAGACATGGTGTCTGAGACCAGACACCATGTCTCACCTGAGTATGGTGAGACCAGGTCTACCCACCTGGAGAGATGCCAGGACAGCCCCAGCTTCCCCAGCTGAGCAGAAAAGGGGTTTTTCCCAGAGTGGGGTGGCCGCTGGCATTGGGAAGAGCCCATAGAAACACCCACACGCAGCAGGGTGATGCCAAACCAGCACTGGAGTGCGCCACAGCTGAGACAGGAGGTGCAAGGAGGTGGGGGAAATTTGCATATTAATGAGCTGCCTACCAACATGGACAGAGGGCTTCACAGAAAGGGGGAGATCAGACCTGTGGTACCACAAAGAAAGAAGGTTGACTGCATTAATTTTGGAGACAGAGAGTGGGACAAAAACAAAATTTCCTAATAGTTTCATCAAGTATTTTCCATCCACCTATGTATTTTTTGTTGATAGGAAAATAAAGGCAAAGATCTGTTCTCTCAAAGAGGTCTCTTAACTACCATGATTGCTAACAAGCAGCAAAATGACAATTCAAATATTGGGAAAATAAGACTTCAAAACAGGAAGGTCTTTACAGAACAGATTCTTAACTGCTTGCCCAAATGTTATCAAAAGAAATATTACAGCCAGATCTCCACATCTTAGAATTATGATAAGGACTTCTGCTTTTTGGCAAAGTAGTAATTTGGTTGACTCATTAAAATTGAAAACAAACACATCACCTTCTGACAATAGCAAGGAGAATATTACATTTTAAGTGCCATATTTTTAATACATTACTCTGTTTCTATACAAACACCTAGAAAATATCTGTACTCACATACCTATCTTCATCTTGAGTCACTCATTAATAGTGTGAAGGTTTGAGGTAAATTAGGGACTGAACCAAAAAACACCAGAGGCCCTCCCAGGGCTGAAACACCACCCCAGAGGCGCCCTTCTCAAGCTTCATATACTGCAGCTGTGGGAGAGAGTGTTAACAAGCCCAAAGGCTCTGCAGCTGTGACCTGGGTATTCTGGGGGTATTGCTGGAAATTTCCTTATAGACCAAAGCCAAAGCACAAAGATATGGAATATATATACACAATGGCATCACCCTAGGACATACAGTCAACCGTCGATTATCAGGGAGCCACAAGTTTCTCCCTCCCATACAATGTCCAAGCTCCACAAAGATAGGAAGATTATTAATATGCAAATTAGCCCTGCCCGCTCCACTACCTCGGTCAACCCTGGCATGCTCTGGCACTGTGTCACCACCGCCCCGCTGTGTGTTGGTGTTTGTGTCGGCAGTTCCCGACACCCACGGCCACCCCTGCACTTGGCTGGGGATGCTGGCACTGGGAGCCACCTACGCCGCAGTCCCGGCATCTCTCCGGGTGGGTAGACCTGGTCTCACCACTCTCGGGATAGACTTGGTGTCCAGTCTCTGACACCATATCTACCCCAAGAGTGTGTAAATCTTATGTAACTGTGTAAATCATCCCCAGAGGTGATGTGGGGGGACCCGGGTGCCTCCAGGACCCCACAAGCACATGTTTAAACACAGCTCGGCCCCCTCTGGACCCCTTGCTGGCTGAGATCCCCCCGCGAAGGTGGAAGTGAGGGCAAACAGCTGGCTGCGCCTGGCCAAGTCCTTGCAACAGCCCATCACCATGGGAACGGGGCTGGTGCAGTCAGTGGCCAAGCCGGTGCTCTAAGGACCCTACCTAAAATTCCTGGGGAATCACTGGGGCAGCTGTGGCCACAGCACAGCTTTCAGCAGTGGCAGCAAAATGTGTTTAAACCCAGCAACCAGTGCAAGCCTGGCCCCTGCATGGTGGCCACAGCTCCCAGCCTGAGCAGACACAGCAGCGCGGGGTTGATAGCCCTGGCACCAGGGGAGACACCAAATGCCAGACTCAACAGGCAGCAGGGAACTCAAGTCTAACTTTCCATCATGAAGCCAGTGCTGTGCTTGCGAACAGTTGCCTCGCCTCGTGTCGCTTATGAGTGGGGAGGTATGGTGACGAGCTGCAACAGCGCCGGGCAACCCAGAGTTTGCTGCCTTATGAGTGTTAGGCAGGTTACATGCTGGGAAAGGTTTATAATGATGTGTCAACTGCTTATTACAGCTGCTCACCACTTCAGAGTCATGCTGGGACACTGTCAGCTGGTGGTGCCATTCCCATCCTGTGGCCTGTAAACCTCCTCACCCTCTCCGCCACTTGCAGGACCAGGCTGGGGTTAGGATCAAGCATTCCCTTCGCTTCCCAACCTGTCTGAGGGCATGCGGTGCACTGGGAATGCCCTCCAGCACTCCGTGGCTGAGGCAGGGGGGGCAGGGTGATGGGCATGGCTTATTTGTATATTCATGATGTGCCTCTCCTCACAGATCGGGTGATTCATGACAGGTGGGGAGACCCTAACCCCCCAAAATTTTGCAGTATTATTGTACAACTGTTGGACAACTAGCAAAAAGGGAATGATACATTAAAATTCAGATAACAACCTATGCAATTTTTCAAGCAGAGAGGTACTTATACAATTCTATTTGTTTTTCATGCATCCAATTCCATTCTCATTCGCTCTCTTGAGCAAATAGACTTCGCACATTACCTGTGGTACATGTAAAGTCTCTGAGCAAATGAAGATGAACTCATGTCTGGTACAATGAACAACCCTTTAAAAGAATAATGCATTTTCATTTAATATCAGAATTCTAAATATCATGAGGTTGGCATATTTGATGTATTTCTGCTGCCTTTATGAAGGAACTCCAGGAAATTTTCAGCTGTTCAGCTACATCTACTATGGGCAGAGGCTAAACACCCCAAACTGGGAGTGGTTTCAGAGACTGGGATCCAGAAATTGAGGATGAACCAAAACCTTGGATCAAACTTCACCTCCCACTTAAGCAGGTCCTCTTAGCTGAGATAGTTGCATTTGTTAATCTATGTTGAAACAGTCATTGACAAGACACTTTCACAAGTGGCAGACACAGTATTTTAAAAGAGAAAGAAAAAACCCAAATGCCAGAGGAGCAGATTCCTTGTTGTGTGGGTGGCAACACATAAGCAGCACAAGCCACTTCGGAAGAGAACAGAGCGATCTTGTGGTAGCTAAAGATGTTCCGCTTACACATATTGTCACAAGCAGTGAGAATATATAGGATTTATCTGCAAATTTTGGTGCCACTTTAACCACTGTAGGCTCCCAGCTCTAAACACTGCTTAGCACATCATTCAGGTTAGGGGCAGTCCAGAGGCAGCTATGAAACTCCAACCTGGCCACAACACAAATCCTTGAATTACAGAAAAGGATTACTGACCATGATATATTTAAGAATTTAAAAGGTGATGCAGCAAGAAAGCAAGCAAATCTAATCCTCATGTTATCAGCCTACTTATTTTTAGGAGAACACACCCTTGTACTGCTGGTGTGTCTCCCACATGGAGACACCCTTTCACATCCTTAAAGGAGATATGCAGTAGCATGACCATATGCTTTGAGGAAGGCTTGTCAGCTGAGGCACAGCACTGCTGCTTTGGGTTCTGGAGCAAGACAACTCTGTGATCTTTGTGTGTCTGTTCTGTGCCACACAGTGGAACAACAGCACAGAAACCCCAGAATCTATAGTGTGGTAAAACTAAAGCAAGTAGGGAATTGTAGGGAGGTTCTAGAAACACATAAGAGAGGTAAATTCCATAAGATAAAAGTTAATTTAAGATAATAAGCATATTGAATGAGAACCAATACGTATCCACTGGTCATGAGGAGAAAACCAAGACCACAGAACTTCCTCTCCTCCATCTCTGCCCCTCAAGATACAAAACTGCAAGAATCTGAGAGAAAACATACAACATATGGAAGCAAAAAACTGATCACTAGTTATAAAGCTGGAGTGTCATGAGTTCATGAAAGCACTGCACAGCATAATTGCCCATCACAGGAGTGGGCTGCAAAGCAAAAGCTAAGAAAGGCAAAATGACAAATTACGCCTTTGTAGCACCCTGCAAATTGTACATTGAAAGCATATGAAAACTGAACAAAGAAATCCAATAAGCGAATGAGAAAAGTAAACCAAACCAAACTAAATTAAAATAAACTAAAGTACCAAAAGCTAGAATTTGAGCAGCCTCTAAATAAACCACTGGTAATCCCAGCTATACTGAATAAACAAATACTATGTATTTTCTTGGCAGGCACCTCAAGATTGGCAAAGTAGTGGCTCACAATGCCAGTACTATTGTAAGGCAAAAGGCTGAAATTTCTCTGTGTGTGTCAGCCAAGCACCTTTCTGAGCAGCAAGAGAAACCCTTCTGTAGTTGGCCACTCTGCCTTTATTCTTTTACTATTCACTGCCTAACACTAAAACAATTGATATTCTGCACATACTTACTGCACTGTAGAATGTTTAAGGCTTAGTGTTGTTCCGACACTTATTTGGAGCATTGAAGGAACTTATTCAGACAGTTTTTCTGTTCTTCCATTACCATCAAGGCTAAGCAACAGGATTCTTAGCTCCTCCTGCTGAACTGGCTCAGGCAAAAGGAAGCTTTTTCCATCTCCTGCAGCTCCTGTATCAAGCCAGTATATCATTCCCTGTAACATTCTGTTATTTGCTGTAATAGCATGAAAGGAAGCAAATGCATGCAGGGGAAAGAATTTCACGGAGTATAGTCATCACAGGCAAATTCTATATTCTTCTCTGTTTGTTTGAAGGCTAGAAAGGCAAGCTATTTTAAAGCAATAATTGACTTCTATTTCAGCACTATAAAGAAAAGAAATGTCATCCATTCTGGGTAATTAATTGCATTACACATTCAAATACACCCACATTCGTTTGGAGCAGGAAAACACAACTCTTTGACAGCTACACTGTCCTAAAAAATAAAAAAACCCCTAACAGATACATTTAGAGATTTCAAAGAATCCAAATGAAACCAGACCTTAGTTTTACTGACTGGTACTGGAGGCAATAAACTTTAACTAATAGTTTTCTTTACAGAAATTTGTTAATGGGCAAAAACCAGTTTTTGCTTCCTTAATTCATAGAGCTCAGTCCTTTGATGTCACTGAGGTCCCTGCACTTCAGTCAAGAAGAGTATGAGCTGTTCTCTGTTTTAGGGCATTGCTGTCTCCAGTTCATTTGAAAGAACTGCTCAGGAGAAGACTAGAACAGTTTTTCACATCTAGAGTGAAGCATCTCTAAACATTTCTTATGGTTAGAAAAGAAGGATTGATAATAGAAATATCAGTTAAGTATATCTGTATATTTGTAAGCAAATAAACAACATCAAATAGACAACATCTTTCTTATTTTTTGGAAGAGGGTAAAATTTGTTTGCCATTAAATTGGCATATTTTAAGAGAGTATCACTGGTAAAATATCTGTAGCTTAGATTTCTTACAAGACTTTCTATATTATTGTATTACACTCTGAGACTCCTAGCATTAACTCTGATATTGACAATGTTTTCCTTTTTGCTGCAACACAAAAGGAAGTTAACTACAGCTGCAAATGAAGAGCAGAGGCCTTGTCTGCTCCTTCTAATGAGCCACCACCTTTCCAGACTCATGTAACTCTGCCACCTCCTCAGCACAATGAGCTACCATGCATGGCATAAATCTGTGTCTGGAGAGCCAACACTCTGTGCAGCATCTTACCTGCTAAGGGGCAAGGAGTTTTACTATTATTACTTTATCATCAAAAGTAAGGCAAAACATAATGACTCTAAATTCTACCTTTTAACGGCAATGGTAATTGTTCATTTTTAGAATTCCCAGCCTTGATCAGTTCTCCACTAGTATTTGCCAATACTGCTGCATGAAGGCCAATCTTTGCTTCTGCTCAGGAGTAGATGTTACCACCACTTTCCTTTTCTCTGGGTGAAGGGTCAGACCATCTTTTCACAGGCCCTTAATTTCCCAAGTCCAACTTTTTCTTTTTGAACCACATGTTTAGAAAGAGACCCTGACTAAATATCATTTAAAGAGACAGTTAATTTATCACATTGAAATAAAAGTAAAAATCTGGTTTTCAAGGCAGCCTGTGTTAAAATACATGAGCCTGCACAGCGCTTTCTATCCTGCTTTCACCCAGGATGCTGTCCAGTGGAGCCAGCTTCAAAGGGGATGATTTGGAAAAGGCCACCACCCTGACAGCAGTCACACATGACCTCCTCCTCCTCACTGCTTTGCACTCTCTGTAAGAGCCTTAGGTTCAAGAGTGCAAGAAGAAGCTAATGTGGTTGTTGAATAACAGAAGAGCAAAAGGGAGCCTGCTTCTCTCTACTTTGTGCACAGACTCAGGCCATGAATTCTCTTCTTTCTGTAGGTCGGGGTCAAACAGCTGCCAGTTCTCCCTGGCCACAGTTGCAGGCACCCAAGACATTCTGTAAGATGTATATGGACAAGCAGTAACATCCAAACTTAGTTCTAACACTACTTCTTTAGAATTCTTTTCTTCTATAAAATCAAGAAAATCTGGGGTTTCTTATTTGAAGGAAAATATTAAAACCAAAAATCATGCTAAAACATCATACAACAAATCAATCTTTCCTTCAAGGAAAGCCATCTCTAACCTCTTCACTCTGGCAGCTGGACCTCAGAGGGCATCATGTACCCAGATGGCATTTTTCAGTATGGCAGGGCTGGACCACATTCTGAGCAATATCAACTCATACATAATTTGCTGCCCAGCCTCTTTTTCACTGAACCTCTGTGCTGTATTTCCCAAGTGTGCTATGGTACAGATCACACTTTGTTTGCCTGCCTAAAGAAGTCTTTCATGCCAGCACACATACAGAGAGCCCCTTCTCCAATTCCTGGAAGTCCATAGCATATTTGATGAGAATGAAGTCAAAGATGAAGGATAAGAAAGGCAACAAAATCCCAGGTCCTAATACAAGGATGAGGCCCACAGATTTACATTTCCAAACAAGAGATGCAGATGTATGCTGCTGCTCAGAGAGGTCTGGGCTTTGGGGAAATCAAAACACACAAAAGCAGCTCAGTGTTCAACACAGAGAATACAGTACAGTTTGGAACAACTACCTCAAGAAGCTGGAAAGGAACCTGTCAGCAAGACAGATGCACTTATAAGACGCATTTATAAAACGCATCTCAGGAGACAGATTTATGTAGATTGAAAGTGCCAGATTTGAATCAAAAGCATCAGATCTGAACAGAACCTCAATACAAGAGTTGAAGTGATACTTGTTCACTCATCTACATATTATTTTATGGTTTTTGCAACTTAAATGAAATCCAAAACTTCCACCAGAGCAGAACAGGATGAAATCTCTAAGGCATTTTAAGACATAATAACCAGGATCAAAGCACCACGTTCAGAGATTGTTGCTTGCCCAAAATCATCTGTGGGTGTAGCCTTGTGAGCAAATGAATGCTGGTCAGCAATGCAAAGGTGAAATAAGGAATGTTTAAGATTCATTATTTGCTGGATATGATTGGTTTATGGTATCTTTTATATAACCCTAGAAATTGTAAGGACAGAACTACAGGAAGGTTTAATCTCAATTTGTCTATTTCCATATTTAAGAAGAAGAGACCTACATTTCATATCTATTTAAATACGCAGATAGATCATTTGCTGTTGTTGTTTTTGATGTTCATAATGCTTCTTTTAAGCAGCAGTCATTTCTATGCAGTCTCATGTAAACATCTTCACTGGAAGACAGCCCAATTAAGCAGATTTTGTTATTAAGTATGCCCCAATTAAGTGAGGTACATCACTATCGGCTCAGCTCCTGTATGATTTTTACATACTGAGCAGAGCACAAAGAAAGCACATGTTTATGTTATTTTTAACAACACAGTATCTAAGGTATGAAATCTAACCTAATAGGAGGACTTCTACACAGGCTTGCAGAGTTTTGTGAAGAAACTACCCATTCTTCCTTTTAAGTATTTTATTGAAGCAAGACTCTGAAGGGAAGCTGACTTCTGGCACCCCAGCACTCTCAGCATTGCATCTCTATCAAGGTGGGAACAGGGTCTCTTTCCCTGAACACTTGGAAACCAACTTCATAACTCACTCTGTGCTCCAACACTGCATAAGAATTTTAAATTTAATACTGTTTAATTACATTTAATTAATTACTTTTTTTTCCCTGTGGTGAAGAGGCCCCATAGTTATTTCCTAAGGTTATATTTTTGTGACTTGGAAAGGAAGCTGAAAGTAGTGCTGAACATGTGCCTTATTTTCACAAGATGACTACACTTAAAATCAACAACCCTCATATCTTTATATTAGACTAGATAGCAGTTCTTCTGCAGCAATTAAATTAAAAATTAAAAGTTGTCACATGCTTTAAAGAGTGTTTAGTGGTGCACTGAGCACTCAATACTGGCATAGTGCTGCACTCAACACTGGCATTAAGCCCTTATAAGTTGTTTCAGTACCAAACGACTTTCTAAATCCATTGCAGACAAACAACTGACATAACTTTGCAAACCACATCTTTCCTACTTTTTTTTTAAATGGGCATTGGAAATGCTAAATAAGTTATGCCATAAAACAATCTTCTGACCTGATTTTTCCATCAGCTGGAAGTTACATAGTACCAAGAAGGAAAGTCTGACATTATATATTGGCATTGTTTTCTGAGGAGGATAATAATTTACAATTTAACATTGTTATGTTGCTATATTAGTCCATTTCCCCCATTTAATTATAACAGCTCAAGTTTTAACTCCAAACATTAATTTATAGTTTGAAAAGATGCAGCCCTGGTGCCAAAAAGTTAAATGAATTACTTTTGTACCATCAGAGGTTGAAACACAACCATCTGGCCCACCAAAACAGCTCTGAATTTTTCAGTATCCTTTAAATGGCACTTGCTGAGAAAAAGCCTGGTCCAACTGAAGTAAGTGGCACAATGCCCACAAATTTATATAAAGCCAGGATTTCATCCATCATATCCTAGTGAGAAGACTTTGCATTTCTGGACTATACACAATTTTGTACTAACTACAACTGCGTTGGTTGAGAGACTTTTTCCTTTCCACAGAAACAATAAAATCAATTTGTGAAGAAATATTCAAGGTGGACAGAAACAAACACTGCCAAGCAGCACGTCTTCTTCCTGGTGTTTGAGTAGCAGGAGATGGAGGATTATTCCCCTGAAGGGAAATGAATACATATGTTAAATTTTTGTCAAATCTGAAGGATTGACAAAACATTGAGAAAAATCTTTTCCTAGCACAATACATCTCATTAACTGTTAGCTATGCATGGATTTCAGGTTTCCTGAACTAGACAACAAGTGTACCACACTGCTTCTTTTAAAATGTACACACAGAGATCCACATCTCACCAAACAATAAGTAAATTTTATGAAACAGATTATATATTCTAGTGCAAGGCAGTGATAGTTTTCAAGAAATACTCTGCTAAAGAGTACTGCTTGCAGTTGTTTCAGGTAATTTAATCTGGCTTTACTTTATTTACAGAAAGAATTCTTTAGCTCAGATAGCAAAAAGGTTAAGTGAACAACGGTTTCACATGCAGCGCCACCATTTCCAGAGATTTTATCCTGTGCTTCACAGCAACAGGACAAAGTCAAGCAGCCAAGCTGGCACTAAATTCTTTCTGTGGAGTCGCAATAAACAGCTGAAGACAGAAAGCTGTGCTTTCCGTGGTCAGTTGTGGCTACTGGCTAAATACGTAGGCTATTTAAAGAAAATTTATGTTGCTGCTTACACCAGAAATAAGGTAGCAGCTGCTTAGATGTATATAACCATGGGTGGCACACATTTAGAAATACATATATTTACACAAGTGGGATTGATTTGTAAATAAGGTTACTCTGAATATTTTTAGATGCAAATCAATTCTATTTTCCACTCTACCAGTAGGATTAAATTTCTGACATCGACAAAATCCAAAGACATCAAGTTTATTTTGGTGATTTCAGAATGATTCATAATGAAACCCTTATTTGTTCACAGGAGTGGGATTCCATCTATTTGATTCTGTTTTTTTCTGAACACAGACATTGGAGTGTATCTATGATGAGTGGTAATAACAGTCAGATTTCAGTAAGCCAACCAAATAATGATGCTTCAGCCGTGCTCTGGGGGAGGTGAAGAGGCTAAAACTTGTAACCACAGCATTCCACATCTATTGCAGAAGTATTGTGAAACATCTTATTTTTACAAGCATACCTTTTTGACATTAACAGTTTCTAAAAAAATACATCAGTGAGTCTTTCACTGAGAAGAAAAGTAATTATCACGGTTTTATGCATTAGAGAACAACAGAACAATCATTTTCCTTGAGGATAAAAAAAAGGAAAAAAACCCTGACTTTTGAGGAGTAATCTGACTTTTCCTTGCAGCATTTTTTTTCTAGTTCATGTTATACATCAAAAATTCCAAACACGTATTTAATATAGTATCATGAGTCTGTACGCATTGGTGAAGTATCTCATAATGAATACACTTACTGTTGCCTAGCAAGTTCAGAAAGTGGGACATCAACATATGTCATCAACAAATACAAAAAGCTATTATATTAATTTTCTCTTATCACATTTTTATATCCTTTAATATCTTCTTTATATCTTCTAGTATCTCCTAGGGGTTTATGCCCTAGTATTAAATACTTATTGCATTCTTTACTTCACTGCTAAATATTAACACCAAGTGAATTTTCCTCAACAAGACAGATAAGCCTGTGTCAAGCTGTTTTTCTCGAGGGAAAAAGCCAAAACCAAGTTAAATAAAAGATATTTCTGTAAACTTATTTTTAATTAAAATAGCCAACAGTTATTTTTCCTGCTAGTTTTCCATTTGAGCAGCATCATATTTCTCCACAGACGACTGTCTTCACATAGAATCATAGAATATGCTGAGTTGGAAGGGACACATCAGGACCATTGAGTTCTATTCTGGCTCTGTGCATATAGTTTAGCTGATGCTTATGGTATCAGAAAATTCAGCCTGAAATCATAGAAACCAAGGGTTTCCAGTCCCCCCTCAATAATTACATTGTATAGATAAAATTTACATCCATTTTTAACATATAATAATGTATTTGTATACATACATACATACATAATCATATATACACCACGTTCCTTTTTTAGAATCTGGAGTTCTACAAACATATGCATATTATATTAGACCAGTTTCCTATGCTTAATCAAGGTATACAAGAATATCTTCTCATGTAAAATATATGGCAGTCCTGAATAATTTAAAAAGGCTCAAATGCTCCACTCCCTTTGATACCTAGATATTGCCTGTCAGAGGAAAATGCAAATAATACTTTTTCCCCTCTTTTAAAGAATAACAATAAAATGTATCTTCAGTGGAACCTGAGTTTTATTTAGACCATGTACGTGAAATTTGAGGGAGAGAGGAGAGGAAGACCTGCTCAGGCATGTTATGATTATACCCAGAACAAACATCATGCTTCAAGAATTTTAAAAGGGGAGAGACCTTTAGTAATGGTCCAGCCACATTAGGACAAAGATACTGATGAGTTTACTGTGAAATGACACAGTAGCCAAAAAATTAAGATACACAGTTATACCTCCTCCATCGCGAGGAAAGGGACAAGCCAATGTCGTCGCGAAAGCCTAACCTCGCAAAGAACTGCAGGTTGTTAATATGCATGCAGGCCACGCCTATTGCCCCACCCCCTGGAACTCTGGAGCTCTGCGGACAATTCTCTGCTCCTTCTCCTTGTCTCTCTCAGCACAGGCGAGCAAAGGGAACCATTTCTGAGCGGCTGCTGCGACCGTGTGGGCTCGCAGCCCAAATCTCGCGCCGTTGCTCCCCCCGCCAGCCCGGCCTGGCCTCAGTGCTCGCGCGGGGTCTCAG
>WEKX01013684.1:19334-56525 GCA_013390025.1 Pitta sordida | reverse complement strand
AGAGAGCGAGTCTGTTTCACTATAGCTTTTAAAAGCTCTTGAGTCCCTTCCCGGTAGTGTCCTCTCTGTCCAATGGGGTAACGTTCCGAGGTGCTGATCTTGTCTGTCTTCCGGTCTTCCAGTAACTCTGGTAGGGCCAGTGTTCTCCGTTCTCATCATGGCCTCCTCCAGCTGCCTTCGCGTGGCCAGGAACTCAGCAGGAGTGCCTCTGTCGCTGCGTGCCGCTCTGCCGAGGCAGTCTGGGACTCGTCCATGTGCCATTCTGCTCTACACCCCTGGCACTGTCCTCCTGCCTGTGCACTCCCGTGGCTCCAGCACTCAGGTGGTGGGGAGGGGGGCAGGCTGGGACGCAGGGAGGGCTGCGCTGCGCTACTGCCCCCCCCCCCAATCCCTGGAGAAAATGGAAAAATTCAAACAGAAAACCAGGTACATGTGTGTTAACCCATGACATTTTGATTGATACACAAATGAAGAAACAGAGAGTAGGTCTTGTTTTTTCAAGTATTTAATATATTTTAATAACAGGTGCATCTACTTCTAAACTATAGTAACAGCAATAATTAATTCCCATTGCATGAAATACAACAATTTTATAAAATGTAATCCAGTATGGAAGTAATTTTTCAAGACTAATACAAAATGTCCCTGTCTTCAATACTATTTTATTATTCCAGTTAGCTACCAAAATACAGATGCTCTTTAGAATAATAATAAAATATGTAATAACATGTATTGTTCATAAAATAAGTAATTCAGTTGTAGGTCATAGACAATAAGATCCCATTGAGCTGATCACACTAGAGTTCCTCAGGCTATTAAGATATTTGAGTTTATCAGAGTTATCCATGTGGTATAGGTCGGTATCTCAGGAGAGTGGACTTATACTGGAGGCTAGATGACAATAGACAATACTGTGAAGCAACTCAATCACACCTTAGGTTTTACCAGATCATAACAGAAGCTTAAATTTCTAGTAGTAAACACATAGAAGCTGCATTGAAATCATAGTCCTCTCCCTGTCCCCAAGTACCACTATGGTGCAAATCTTCCTATGTTTCTGAGTTACAGTTATAACTCCTCATTTGCAAGAAACGGGTCATGTCAGAGCTCTCGCAAAATGTCGAATTCGCGCACATGCACAGGTCATTAATATGCATGCAGGCCACGCCCTTTGCTCCACTACCTCCACTCCAGAGCACTGCAGACAATTTTCCGCTCCTCCTCATAGACTCTCTCAGCACAGGAGAACAAAGGGAAGCGTTTCTAAGCCCCCTCTGACTCGGGAGACCCCTCCAATAATCCCTGGCCTTCTCTTTGGCAATGCTGCCACTTCTGCAGCTGGGGTCAGGCTGCTGCAACGGCGCATGTTTGCACTGCCGTGCTGGGCTGCTAGTCACCCTGCTGCCTCCCCCGACCCTGATGCTCGTGCCTGTGCTGTCCTGGCCCTGCATGCCATCCCGGCCCCATGTAGTGCAGGTAGGCAGCAGCTGTGGCAGTGGAGTCAGCATGTCCTGCTGCTGCCCAGTCCCAGCACACAGTGCTTGCCCCACCACTGCCACGGCGAGCCCCACTTTCCTGGGGCACTTCCCTACCCCGCTTGTAGCCATGGTAACAGTAACACTTGCCCGGGAGGGATGTCAGGTCCCTGACTGTTCTTAGAGTAACAGGGGACAGTGTGACTTGTGGCCCTCCCCAAGGGGCTGGGCCAGTCCCGTCCCACAGGGAGCGCTGGTGCCAGTGTCGGCTGGGAAACTTCACAAATCGTTAAATTAAAATTGCGAGAAAAATTCCTTGCAAATCAGCAAGGTCGCAATGGAGGGGTCACAATGCAGCAAGGATATACTGTATATCTCTGAGGACCNGAGATCTCACTTGGGAGGGGTCATGAAAGACCTTTCCCTCTTGTGAGAGAGAGAGAACTTTATGGAAGGGCAGAGAGATGGTTCCTACCCTGGATCTGTTCAGAAATACCAACTTGCCTGGTTTACCCCTACCCTATGTTCCCCCTTTTTCTCCTGGTGGAAAAGGGAATATTACATCTATTGTAAGAGAAGGAGGGGTGGGGGGAGAAAGGTTGCCTTCTAAATGATGCTTCCCTTGCAGTTCTGATCTTGTTAGTTAGAAATAAACCCTTTATGTTCTTTATTTATAGTTTTGCCTTGCTTCTTTTGCCTGTGACCAGTTTTATTTTATTTTCCAGTTTTATTTTCCAGTTTGTTTTTTTCTTAGTTTTCTCCTTCAGGAGAAGTTGGGGTGGGTCTCTGGCATCCAGCCAGGGTCAAACCACGACATGCATATAGAAATTCATGCAGCCAAAGAGAGCTTCAATCTCCACTAAATCTGGCAGGAATCCAGAGACTTAGCTTAGACACAGAAGTCAACATTTAGATGTTCACAGTGAATTAATATCACCCAAAAATACAAGAATCAGGAAGCTGATCCATATCTCAGGATAACCTCCTCAGCAATATAAATTAGATTATACTTTACTCCTTGAACTGTTTTTTGTTTTGTAGGTAATAAGTAAGGTGTGACCCAACTGGTAAAAATTACAGTAAAATACAGAAAAATTCTGCTAAAGAGAAAAAAAACGAAATGAGTTGTTTCCTAAGTTGTAGTTTAAATGTTTCCAAGACAAAGAGCATGTATAGCCAGCTTCTCGAAATTACTGCCAAGAAATGCTAACTGTACAGCTGGACTGATCCAGATTGACATCAGTGGTAGGAAAGTCCAATAGAACCTTTCAAGAAACAAGATATTCCTGGCAATAAAACTAAAAATATGACTAGTTATACCAGTTCTGATATAACGATGGCAGGTGTTCTTCACATTTGTAAAGACATTATTGTGTAATGGTGATGGGCAAAAAGGACTGCACCTGCTTTTTACTGTGAAACATATACTGCTCAAGACAGTTCCTGCATAAGAACACATGTGTGCTTCTGTAATAACTGCCTATTTAAGAAACGTCTGGGAAAAGAAAATAAAGAAGAATCATAAAAACCTGGTAACATTAAAAAGAGACTTTTGTGCTGAGTATATAGTAAGAAGATAATTTTTTATGCAGTTTTTAATCATTATCAACAATATCTGTTTCTACAGGTCTTCCTTCCTCAGCCCAGCTTCTCCTCCTACTTTATTATTTAGCAAGGCTTGATTTGTAAGAAACTGCTTTTCAAATGAAAGTCTGTTAATGATGGAAAAGAATAATGTTACAAATAATGGAAATTAAGTACTTTGATATTGTACTGAATATGTTCTTTTGTTGAGGACTGTTGCAACTGTATCCTAGTCTGAAATATCTGACAAATTTAACCATAAAATGGAAACTACTATAAAAATCAAGTTAATACATTGTGATTATATGTAACATCTACTGCAAAAGTTACTGAGATCTTTTTATTTCCTTTGCAAAATTTTCAAATAATTGCATATGTGAATTCTATTCAATTTACTATTTAATATTAAGACAAATATTTAGCAAAATATATGAACAGCAGAGTAGCAAAAAAATATTACTCTTCACAGTTAAACTCATGCCCTCAAATTTAAGAGATGATACATGGTGATTAAAATAAATGCAAAAAATATGTACTGAAATATGCATTATGCTTTAAAATATTATCTAAATTTCAATAAATAATCATATTAAAACTCTCAAAAGATATAATTAAAAAAAGTTAGATAAAAATATTGTCTATTCTTCTGGGGTAGAACAAAAGGATGGTTTTAGTACTTGTCATGTTATCAATTTTCAATTACCTTGCCAAGAAAATGACAAAGAATTGATTTCTGAAACTAAAATAAGAATTTACATAACAAATTTTCCTGAAGACTTGTTCCAGTCTGAAACAATGGAGAGGAACAAAAATAGAAAAAAAAATCTTAGAACATGATCAGGTAAGCACTGGGAAGTATAAGAACTCAAATAGTTCACTTTATTTATGCAAAAATATTAAAAATCCTCCCTTGGAAAAAGGAATGCAACTAATAAAAAAACTTGAACAGAGCTCTCCTATCTTGCAGTTGAAGAATTTAGGTCTTTGGATACTTAAATATTTTTTGTCTCATATCGTAATACAGTCAGGTCTCCTATACCATGGTACTGTGGTCTTATTCATGTCCCACGAAGCCTGGTTGACGAGAAAAAGGCCGTGGATGTTGTGTACTTGGACATTAGTAAAGCCTTTGACACGATTTCCCACAATAAGCTTCAGGAGAAACTCTTAGAGCATGGACTGGACAGAAGCATTTTATGTTGGGTTAGGAATTGGTTGGATGGACGAGCTCAGTGAGTGTTGGTGAATGGTGCTGCATCCAGCTGGCAGCCAGTCACTAGTGGAGTCCCACAGGGGTCAGTGTTAGGCCCGGCACTGTTCAACATCTTTATTGATGATATGGACGAGGGAATTGAGTCCATCATCAGCAAGTCTGCAGATGATATCAAGCTGGGGGCAAATGTCAAACTGTCTGAGGGTAGGAGTGCCCTTCAGAGGGACCTTGACAGACTAGAGGAATGGGNCTGCCACTGTCAGGTGCCAAAAGAGACCGCCCCAAGTTGTCATACCCTTTTTAAGCCCTTCCCTCATCCATATGCAAATTGCCTAATGAATATTCATTTCTACAGCATTATGTCACTTACTATGTATCCCTCAACCAATTGGCTCCCATGTTGTTAATTCCTTTCCCCTTGTTTTGACTAACTTTCGATTTTGTTTACCGTCAGAAGGCACAGAACGGGTCTTTTCACCTTTAATATTCAGCCTTAGTTCTCAGGCCCTCTGAAGGATTCTAAAATTAGCCAATCTTTCTAAAATTCCCTAAAAATTTACTAAATTTCCACTACTCCAATAAAATTCCTAAATCTCTATGCTATACACTAAATTTATAATTTCTAAATCTTCAAATCATGACGACACCAGAATGAGAGGACGTGGCCTTAAGCTATGCCAGGGGAAGTTTAGATTGGATGTTAGGAAGAGGTTTTTCACAGAGAGAGTGATCTCTCATTGGAATAGTCTGCCCAGGGAGGTGGTGGAGTCACCATCCCTGGAGGTGTTTAAGAGAAGTCTGGATGAGGAGTTCAGTGACATGGTTTAGTTGGTGGGGAGTTGGACTAGACGATCCTAGGGGTCTCTTCCAACTCAGATTAACCTGTGAGCCTGTGAATGTAATCACCATATAGAAAACTTCTTCTGGTCATATACTTTGCATTCATTTATTTTCTAGAGCATGAAGGCACACATGTATGAATATGTAAGTCTGTGTAATACAGCCATAGTTGTTTGTATTAATCATGTGAATATTAATTTTACTTTTTAGTTTCATAGCCTCAAGTAACTTGTGGTAATAACTAGTACAAGTTAATTAAAAGGATGTAATATTTGGCAGATTGTTTAATTGTTTTACTTTGATGTTCAAAATCTGTCTCAATAATCTTATATTACACTTAAATAGGGAGCAGCTATGGACTGCCATAGAGTACTTCATACGATTGGTTAGTTGATATACTTCCTCAAACCACTCTTTATTGTAGTGCAGTCATGTATGAATACTACCAGTGTTTTCACAATAAGTTTGTTCTTGGCTTAATAATTTTCCTAAAAAATATTCAGAAAAGAAAATCAAAATTCTATTAATTTTGAATGAGGCCGGCTTAAATGTAATTCAGAATTTCAACTGAAGTATAACTTTATAGAAATAATCATACTGATTCTTTCTTTCTTTTTTTTTTTTTTTTTTTTTTTTGTTTCCCCTATATCAATCTCCATTTGTACTAATGCATTTTTGGCAAAATACTCATCCTGTCAGTTTCAGCTCCTAAAGGGATGAAAGTGAAAGACCAACAGTGTGTGATTGACTCACACACTGCATTATTAATATTAAACGTCTTCTGTTGTTGTGTTATTCACCCAGTTACTTGTCTATGTCCTCTCAATGTCCTTCTAATTCTTCTCTGATTTTGAGAATTATAAATTAAAAATCATATTATCTGTAAATATATCTATTTCTCCCCTGTGATTACCTTTCAAATATTCTAATATTCATCCAGTACATTAAATTATAGGCTAGTGATGGACAACTATAGACACAAGCATTAAACAAGAGAGTAATTGTACTGTGTCTGTAGGTTAATCATTGTACTGTGTCTGTAGGTTAATCATTGCCTTACTTCTTTCCTTTCAAATTCAACATCTAATTCCTACGAAAAACCCACCTAGTCACGTTCTATAATAAAGTAACTACCTCAGGGGACAACAGAAGGGCTAGAAATGTCATTTATCTGGACTTCTGTAAAGCCTTTGACACAGTCCCCCAGAACATTCTTTTCTTTAAATTGGAAAGAGACAGATTTGATGGGTCGGCTGTCAGACAGATAAGAAAGCTACTGGATGGTCGCATCCAGAGAGTAATGATCAACACTCAGAATCTTGACAAACATCAAAGGAAAGTGAGGTCTCTCAGGGTCTCTATTGGGATCAATGTTATTTAATATCTCCACTACTGATAAAGACGGAGGAATTGAGTGCATACTCAGTAAATTTGGAGATGACACTAAGTTAAGTGGTGGGGGTTGATGCACGTCAAGGGGACTTGGACAGGGTGAAAAAGTAGGCCCATGTGAAACTCATTCAATTTAACAAGGTGCAAGGTACTGTACCCCAGTGAGGGTAAGCCCCTATATCAATACAGGCTGGGGAATAAGCAGATTGAGGGCAGGCCTGCTGAGAAGGACTTGGGATGATGGTGGATGAGAGCCTGGACATGATCAAGTAATGTGCTTTCACAGCCCAGAAAACCCGTTGTATCCTGGTCTGCCTCAAAACCAGTGTGGACAGCAGAATGAGGGAGGTGATTCTGCCTCTCTGCTCTGGTGAGATCCAACCTGCAGTGCTGCATGCAGCTCAGGGGATCCCAGCATGGGAAGGACATTAAACTATTGGAGAAGGTCTAGAGGTGGGCCACTAAGATTATGTAGTGATTCAACCTTGGCTGGATGACAGGGACCCACCAAAGCCATCCACAGGATCACAGGATCACAGGATATTCTAAGTTGGAAGGGACTAACAAGGATCATCTATTCTAACTCCCAAGCGAACATCCACATAGAGATCGAATCCACAGTGCTGGAGCCATGGGCACCACGCTCTGTCCATCTGAGCCTCCCATCACCTAGAACATGTCACTGAGTTCCTCATCCAGTCTTTTCTTAAACACCTCCAGGGCTAGTGATTCCACCACTTCCCTGGATAGACCATTCCAATGACAGCTCACTCTCTCTGCGAAAAACCTCTTCCTAATATCCAGTCTAAACATCTCCTGGTGTAGCTTGAGGGCATGTCCACTTGTTTTGGTGCTGGCAGCCGGAGTATTTGTGGCAGAATGTGTAATAAACAGCAAGCTTACACCCACCCAACTACAACTTCTCCTCAGATAGTTGTAAACAGCAATGAGGTCTCCTCTGAGCCTCCTCTTCTCCAGGATGAATAACCCTACCTTTCAAAGTCACTCCCCATTGGTCTTGTCCTCCAGTCCTTTCACCATCCTTGTCACCCTTCTCTGGACCCTCTCAAGCAGTTCAACATAGTTCCTAAACTGGGGAGCCCAGAACTGAACACAGTACTCAAGATGTTGTCTGACGAGTGCCGAGTATAAGAGAAGAATAACTTCCCTAGTCTGATTGACCACACTGTTCCTAATACAGGCCAGGATGCCATTGGCCCTCTTAGCCACCTGGGCACACTGCTGGTTCATATTAAATTTTCTGTCAACCAGTGCTCCGAAATCCCTCTCCATTTCACCCCTCTCTAGCCATTCATCCCCCAGCCAATAGTGATGCATGGGATTATTTTGTATGAAGTGAAGAAACTGGCACTTGTTAAATCTTGTACTATTAGAATCTGCCAATTTCTCTAGCCTATCAAAGTCCCTCTGAAGGGCCCTTCTACCCTCTGGCAGTTCAACATTTACCCCCAACTGGATGTGATCTCCAAACTTTCTAACGGTGGTCTCAATTCCCTTTTCTGTATCATTAATAAAGACATTAAAAAGTACCAGGCCTGGTACTGATCCCTGTGGGACTCCACTAGTGACATGCCGCCAGCTGGATGTGGCACCATTTACCAACAATCTGAGCTGGTCCATCCAACCAATTCCCAACCCAACACAGAATGCTCCTGTCCAATTCATGCTCTGATAGTTTCTTCTGAAGCTTACCATGGGAAACCATGTCAAAGGTTTTGCTGAGATCCAAGTACACAACATCTACAGCCTTTCTATCATCAACCAGGTGAGTCATCAGTTCATAAAAGGAGATTAGGTGGGTCAGACAGGACCTACCTCTCCTAAACCTGTGCTGACTACATCTAATGCCATAGTTATTTTACAGGTGCTGTGTAATAGCACACAGGATTATCTGTTCCGTGACTTTACTCAGGACAGAGGTCAGGCAGCCAGGTCTATAATTACCCAGATCATCTTTTCAGCCCTTCTTGTCAATGGGCGTCACATTAACCAACTTTCAGTCTTGTGGTACATTACCAGTAAGCCAGAACAGTTAGTAAATTATGAGGAGTGGTTTTGCGGGTTCATCTGCCAGCTCTTTCATCATCTTAGGATGCATCCCATCAGGTCCCTTCGACTTGTTAGGTTTCAAGCTGCCCAGCAAGTCTCTAACTACCTCCTCCTGAGTTACAGGAGGGTTCTACTGCATACCTACCCCATTCTACAGTTCTGAAGTCCAGTTGTCCTGTAGGCAATCTGTCTTGCTGTTATAAACAGATGCAAAGAAGGCATTAAGTATCTCTCCTTTTTCCTCATCTCTAGTTACTATATTTCCCTCTGCATCCAATAAGGAGTGAAGGTTATTGCAGCCTTTTCTTTTTTCCAGTTCATGTATTTGTAAACATATTTCACAGGTTCAGGTTCACAGATTATTCTGTGTTGGAAGGGAAGCATAGGATCATCTAGTCCAAGTTCCAAGCGAACGCCCTTATAAGGATCGAACGCACCAATTTCGAACCATGAGCACCATGCTCCTTCCATCCATCTAAGCCTCCCATCATATAAGCAATGTCACTGAGCTCCTCATCTAGTCTTTTCTTAAACAGCTCCAGGGATGGCGACTCCACCACCTGCCTGGGCACACCATTCCAATGAGAGATCACTCTCTCTGTGAAAAACCTCTTCCTAACACCCAGCCTAAACCTCCCCCAGTGCAGCTTGAGGCCATGACTTCTTGTTCATGTGCTGCCAGCCTGAGAGAAGATATTTACTCCCACCTGACTGCAATCTCCCTTCAGGTAGTTGCCAACAGCAATGAGGTCATCTCTGAGCCTCCTCTTCTCCAGGCTGAACAACCCCTGCAGCTCCTGCAGTCACTCCCCATAGGGCTTGTTCTCCAGTCCTTTCACCATCCTTGTCACTCTTTTCTGGACCCTCTCAAGCAGCTCAAAATCCTTCTTAAACTGGGGAGCCCAGAACTGCGCACAGTAATCAAGTTGTGGTCTGACCGGTGCTGAGTACAGGAGAAGAATATCTTCCCTGGTCTGATTTACCACACTGTTCCTGATACAGGCCAGGATGCCATTGGCCCTCTTAGCCTTCTGGGCACACTGCTGGTTCATGTTAAGCTTTCTGTCAACCATTACTCCTAAATCCCTCTCCAGCCACTCATCCCCCAGTTGATAGCCATGAATGGGAGAAATGGCTAGTTTGAGCTGGTTTAGACTGGATGTTAAGAAGAGGTTTTTCACAGAGAGAGTGATCTCTCAGTGGAATAGTCTGCCCAGGGAGGTGGTGGAGTCACCATCCCTGTAGGTATTTAAGAGAAGACTCGATGAGGAGCTCAGTGACATGGTCTAGTTGGTCTAGTTGGTGGCAGGTTTAGATGAATGGAGCATGGTGCCCATGGTTCCACGCTTGTGGACCTGATCCCTGGGTGGACATTCATTTGGGAGTAGGACTAGATTATCCTGTGGGTGCCTTCCAACTCAGAATATCCCTGTGAACCTGTGAGTTCCATCTCGACTTTTGCCTCTCTGATTTTCCACCTGCACGACTTGACAACTTCCTTAAACGCATCCTGACTTACTTCCTTATTTTTCCAAAGGCCATACATCCTCTTTTTATCGCCTAGTTTTTCAGGAGCTCTTTGCTCATCAAGGTTTGTTTTCTACCCCTCTGACTCCTCTTTTGGCACATTGGGACTACCTACTCCTGTGCCTTCATGAGCTCATTTTTAAAGTATGTCCATCCTTCTTGGACCCCATTGCCATTAAGGGCTGTTTCCCATGGTATCCTCTTAATAAAATCTTTAAAAAGTCCAAAATCTACCACCCGGAATTCCAGCATGGAGGTTTGGTTTGTTGGCTTTCTCATCACACTGTCAGTTGAAAACTCTATTTTCTCATGGTCACTGCATCCCAGATTACCTTTAACCATAACGTCGCCTATTAACCTTTCCCTATTTGTAAACAGCAGGTCGAGCACAACCTCTCCCCTGGTAGGCTCACTCACCAGGTGTGTCAAGAAAAAATCATCAGCTATCTCTAGGAACTTTCTGGAATGCCTCCTCTGCTGTGTTGAATTCCCAGCAGATATCAGGCAGAATAAAGACTCCTGCAAGAACTAGGGCAGTTAATCTTGAGGCTATCCCTAGGTGCTTAAAGAAAAATAGGTCCACCTCTTCCTCCTGGTCAGACAGTCTATAACATACTCTAAGCAGGATTTCAGTTTTATTGGCTATCCATCTTACCTTAATCCATAGGCTCTCAACCTGATCCTCCTTAATGTCAAGGTCCATTGTATCAAGAATTGCTTTAATATATCAGGCCACTCCCCCACCTCTTTGTCCTCTCCTATATCTTCTGATAAGTGTGTAGCCTGCCAATGTAACTCTCCAATCGAGTGAATCTTCCCACCATGTGACGGCAACTATATCATATTATTCCTGATGCATCAAAACTTCCTGCTCTTCCTGTTTATTACCCAGGCTGCATGCATTAGTATACATGCACTTCAGTTGGGTTGCTGAATTTGTTTTTGACTCATTTCCACCCATTTCAGTGTCCTCCTGAGTGACTGCTTTATCCCCTTCTCCCTTCAAACCTAGTTTAAAGCCCTGTCAATGAGTCCTGTCAGTCTGCGGGTAAAAACCCCTTTGCCCTTATTAGATAGATTCTGCCTTCCAGAGTCTAGTCGGCCAGATTTGACAAAAAGGATGCTTCATGATCATAAACCCCAATATTTTTCTGGTGACACCAGTCCCTGAGCCATTTCTTAATAGCAAGAATTTTCCTATTCGTTTCAGTTTCCAAACCTGCCACTTCAGGGACTGAGCAAAAAACTACCTGCATTCGTGTTCCATTGATCAATTGACCAAGCTCCTTAAATTCCTTCCTAATTTCTGTGGATCCCTTCTTGTTGATCACATCACTGCAGTCTTGGACAACCAGCAGGGGATAGTAATCAGAAGCTAGAATTAGTTCAAGCAACCTCTCAGCAATATCCCTTACCCAGGCCCCAGGGAGGCAGCAGACCTCCCTGTGGGATGGGTCTGGTTGACAGGTAGGTCCTTCTATCCCCCTCAGAAGGGACTCTCTGACAACCACCNTGCCCTTCTCTGGACCCTCTCGAGCAGCTCAACATCCCTCTTGAACTGGGGAGCCCAGAACTGCACACAGTACTCAAGATGAGGTCTGACCAGCGCTGTGTACAGGGGAAGGACAACCTCCCAGTGATTTACCTGGGGGACTGCCTTGTTCCATATAATCCTCCTGAGCCCCAAAATCCAGGACTCCAAATTTGTTCTGTGGGGGCAATTCAAAAGGTGGTATCTGAAAAGGTGGTGGGGGACAGGAGAGAGATTCCTTACCCCTACGGTAGGAGACCTGTTCCCATTTCCCCTTATCCTTGAGGTTTCTTTCTTCTGCCACGTGATGGGGAATGTGAGGTGCACAGGCCCTCAATTCTATTTCCCTTTCACTATCTCAGACATATCTCAGCCTTTCAACCTCTTCCTTCAGCTCTGCTATCATGCAGAGTAGGTAATTTATGAGCTCACACTGGACACAGGTGTTTTGCAGGCTGTCCTCCTGTTCAGCCATCAGGCTCAGGCATTCCCTGCAGCCAGGAGTCTGGACCGCCACATCCATTGACGCAGGGGTTGTTTGGATTTGAACCTCCCTCATGGCCTTGGCCTTGGCTTTCATCCACCTGGTTCTAACCATTACTGACAGGGGGAGGGATGGGAGGATGAAGACAAGGAGAGACACCGCCTACCCCATGTGCCTGCCCTGCCTGCACGAACTGCCACGCTAACTGCCTCTAAGTCACTTACTTACCCAAAGTTCAATTTAACACCCCTGTTTGCCTGCTCCTGTTAGCCATGCTCCTGAGAATGTTAGTGGTTTAAATACCAGCAGGCAGGAAGCCCCAGTCACCAACAAATCCCCTTCCCCTTCTCGGTCTCCTGGAGATGCCCAGCACATGAGGCCCTTGGCCAAAAATCCCTTGGTAACTGCCCATTGATCAGGGAGAGCTCGCCTGGCTGCTGTATTCTCTCACTTCATCCTGCAAAANGTGTACAGGGGAAGGACAACCTCCCAGTGATTTACCTGGGGGACTGCCTTGTTCCATATAATCCTCCTGAGCCCCAAAATCCAGGACTCCAAATTTGTTCTGTGGGGGCAATTCAAAAGGTGGTATCTGAAAAGGTGGTGGGGGACAGGAGAGAGATTCCTTACCCCTACGGTAGGAGACCTGTTCCCATTTCCCCTTATCCTTGAGGTTTCTTTCTTCTGCCACGTGATGGGGAATGTGAGGTGCACAGGCCCTCAATTCTATTTCCCTTTCACTATCTCAGACATATCTCAGCCTTTCAACCTCTTCCTTCAGCTCTGCTATCATGCAGAGTAGGTAATTTATGAGCTCACACTGGACACAGGTGTTTTGCAGGCTGTCCTCCTGTTCAGCCATCAGGCTCAGGCATTCCCTGCAGCCAGGAGTCTGGACCGCCACATCCATTGACGCAGGGGTTGTTTGGATTTGAACCTCCCTCATGGCCTTGGCCTTGGCTTTCATCCACCTGGTTCTAACCATTACTGACAGGGGGAGGGATGGGAGGATGAAGACAAGGAGAGACACCGCCTACCCCATGTGCCTGCCCTGCCTGCACGAACTGCCACGCTAACTGCCTCTAAGTCACTTACTTACCCAAAGTTCAATTTAACACCCCTGTTTGCCTGCTCCTGTTAGCCATGCTCCTGAGAATGTTAGTGGTTTAAATACCAGCAGGCAGGAAGCCCCAGTCACCAACAAATCCCCTTCCCCTTCTCGGTCTCCTGGAGATGCCCAGCACATGAGGCCCTTGGCCAAAAATCCCTTGGTAACTGCCCATTGATCAGGGAGAGCTCGCCTGGCTGCTGTATTCTCTCACTTCATCCTGCAAAAAAACAGGAGACAGAGGGAAAAAAAAAACCCTGGAGAAGATCTTCAAAAGTTTGCTGCTCATGGGTCACTCCACAGGGTGCAGTCCCTCAGTACATGTGCCAGCATGGGTCCCTCACTAAGGAACAAATCCTACTAGAAGAAGCTCTGCTCCAGTGTGGGTCTCCTTCCCTCCATGGGCCATAGGCCCCTGCCAGGAGTCTATTCCAACATGAGCCTCCTGCAAGCTGCAGCCTTCTTCCAACATCCACCTGCTCCAGCATGGACTCCTCCACAGACTGCAGATGGATCTCTGCATCCCTGTGAACCTTCCATGGGCTGCAAAGGGAGGCCTTTTTCATCATGACCTTCACCATGGGCTACAGATAGACCATAGCTCTGGTGACGGGAATATCTCCTCCGCATCCTTGGACCCTGACTTTGGTGCCTGCATTTGTTTTTACATCTTTTCCCAGCTCATCTCTGGTGGTCATGATCATCTCTCCTCCCTCTAACTTTTCTTCCTTCTTAAATATATTTTCACAATGGAGTCTTTATCTCTCCTGATTGGTCCGTCCTTGGACAGTGGCAGGCCCAACCAGGGGTTGTCGAGCATTGATCCTGCCAGCTGTGAGGGAGGCTTCCAGCAACTTCTTAAAAAGCCTCTCCCATAGGTCCTCCGCTACCAAAAACCTGGCCACAGGAAAACTTGATATAGATGACTAGAGCAATTGGGCACCTCTTCTATGAGGAAAGACTGGTTTGTTCAGCCTGGAAAAGAGAAAGCTTCAGTGTGGCCAAGTTGTAGCTTTCCAGTACCAGAAGGGAGCCTACAAGAAAGATGGAGAAATATTATTTACAAGAGTTTGTAGCGATAGGACAAAGGAGAATGGCTTCAAACTGAGAGTAGGTTTAAATTAGATATTAGGAAAAAATTCTTTACTGTGAGAGTGGTGATAAACGGGAACATGTGTCCCAGAGGAGTTGTGGATGCCCCATCCTTGGAACTGTTCAAGGCTGGATTGGATGTGGCTCTGAGAAACCTGTTCTAGTGAAAAGTGTGCCTGCCTATGACAGGCATCTTGGAACATGATAATCTGTAAGGTCCCTTCCAAGCCAAGCTGTTCAATTATTCTATGAAATTTGTTACATTCGCTATTCATAAAACAAAAAAAAATCAACCAACCAACAACAACAAAACCTCTAAAGATATTTAATGGATTCCAAGTCTCTATGTCTTCCATGTCTTCAATTTCTAAGCTTTCACTTAGACATAGTTTGTGAACTTTGCTAGGCTTTGCTCTTGGAAAAAAAATTATAGTACCAGACTTCCTTAACATCAGAAGGGATTTCTGAAAGTCTGAATTGATTAGATTAACTGTTCTCTTTTTTACAATATTCTCACTGTCAAGTAGAATATTCCAATGTGGAGCTTGTCACATGCTTTTGATTGAATATGCTGCTTGGGAGCCAAAACACTTCACAAGCACATATTGCTACTTTTTTTCCCCTTTAATCCTTTCCCCATCCTTTCCTACTCCCATTCCTTTGCAAAATAGATTTTTCAAAACAGATTGTTTTAAAATACATTTATAAAAATTGATTTTTTTAATGGAAATGTTTTCCCATGGATAATGCTTCTAGTAACTGTTAAGTAACTGTTTTAATTTTTTTATTTTCTTTGGTGAAAACCATACTTTTCCTAGTAATCCTTCACATTTTCTGCAGTACAGTCAGTGGCATTCTTTGGATTTTTGCCCATTTATGAAGGCATTATTCCAAAGCTGTGAAGGAGAAGAGCAGAGCACTGTTGTCACACCCATGCTATCTTTCTTAATAATAAATCTTGCCTATCTGAGACAAAAACTTTCCCCCAGTTTTAGTAGAATCATACATGGGTATTTGCAGATTACGGGTCTCCTGGTGGTCCTGTGAATCAGCCAATCTGCGAATAGGAGAACCTGGAAGTATGACTGTATTTTCAAGCTATCCTATATTCTTTATCAAGCTTACATGTACATCTCTATGGAATTTTAAATTCTATTCTGATTATTAAAGGAATTTTTTTTCTTTGTATACTGTCTTCACCTGTCATACGAGAGATCAGAATATAGAGTTAAAAAAATTTCCTTTCAAAGATGAATTTTTCTGAGTTGTAGACATGACAAGAAATCTATCTTTTCTCCTGTGAGTTTAGAAAAGAGGTGTGCTGAGGAATGAACTAACAATATTAATACTCAAACATGAATGGATGAAGAAACAACTCATCAAGGACTACTATATTCAGCTCCTGAAAATCTTGACAGCTCATAGTGCAAAGCTTGTCTTACTAGTTTATATCAAACTTACCTTACTTACTTATTATACAATACATAAGATAGTTGAAACTATCAGCAGTCATCAAATTGGGGAATATAATATGGTCTAATCTTATTTAATTTTACTTTCAGTATGAGAATAGTGGGCTACCTTACTATTTATTTTGTCAGTTTTTATTGCATTATTTTCAGAAATAACTTGGTTTGTTCAATCTTGACAAGTAAATTCAATTTCTTTAAATATTTATAATAATATGGGAGAATATATTTTTAATATCATTTGAGTGGAATAAATTTCTTTAGTTTAGACAGTTAGGGATAGACTCATGTATTTTATCCTGCAATATATGATCAATGACAAGTTTTATAAGCCTTGATTTTTAATTTTTTTTAAATATCAAAGTGATACTAATTATTTTCTTCATATTTGTCCTAGGGAGGTGTGTACATATTCCATATCTTTGTGTTTTGGCTTCAGTTTATGAGGTATTGTGTTGTGTATACTGATCCTTAGGAACACCAAGGTCATTTTCTCTCTCTATCCAGAAGACGAGGAAAAAAATTCAAAAACTGAGAAGCGGCAGTTGAAGAAAAAAAAATTTTGGGGGTAGCTCACACAGCGGTAGCAGAGGCATGGAGCTGGTTGGAGCTCTCTGAGAGCCGCAGTTGAGTGGGGCTGGAGAGGGGATGCTCTAGTGGGTTTTTCTCCAGCTTTTGGGAGAGCACCATATTTTTTCTTTTTTTCTTGATTTCTTTTTTTTTTTTCTTTTTCTGTTTTTGCTTTTCCCTTGGACATATTTCTTGCTGCACTCCAGGTGCTACAAGAGGGAGAGAGGGCCTGCAATTCCCTTCCCCTGCCCCCCGGGGGTTCTTCCTCATCATCTCTTGCTTTCCCCTGGAGTGCCTGCATCAGGACTCTGAGCTCTAGCTGCTTTCTGTGCACCTGAGGAGTTTCTTCTGGGACTGTCTGGTGGAATCTCATCGAGACTGACAGGACTCTTCACATTCGGGACTTTCCACATCACAGGACTCTTTACATCACAGGACTTGTAGGATATCTCAGGTCTTGTTGTTTGATACTGTTGTATCTTAACTTATGTGTTTACAAAAGTAAATAGTTTGTACTTTTCACACTTTCCTTGGTTTTTTTCCAAACCTGGTGAGGAGGAGGGGTGGTTTATTTTGTTTTTTCTTTGGCTCAGCCCCAATTTGCCTCAAACCTCATCAATATTATATCTAATTTGAACACATACAGTGAGAAAAATAGTCCAAGCTTTTTTCTTGTTTTTTGTTTTTTTTTTTTATTTCAAGCATTTTTAAGAATAGTTGAGATATTTACACTGCCCTTTTGACTTAAGAAACAACTCTTTAAAGCAATAGAGATTCAGATATAGTGTTTTTACAGATAGCCACTGGCAAGAGACAACAAAAATTAGGACTTTGACCTGCACAGAGATTCCTTCTAATTTTGTCAAAAGTTAGAAATCAAAGAGAGGAACAATGCAGGGAGAATAATCAAACCTTAAGTTCTAATTAATTTCAACACAGTGCAATGAAACACAGTTTTATTTTCATGGTTAAAAAATATATTTGGGGCTTAGCTGTTACATCGATTGAACTACTCTGTATTCCATTATTTATCATGGTTTCCTTACTACTTTGTGGGTTTCTCCTTTTGGTCAAGCATACTTACTCAATTTTCAAATTCTTCAGTGTATTCTTTTTTTAAATAGATAGTGTTAAACTTATAAAAATACTATAAATAATAATATAAATGAGGCTTATAAATTACTGCTGCAGATGTTCACACTATTTATAGAAGAAAAAGATATGCAAATGTTCAAAGAAAACTTGATTGGATGGATCAGTATCACCACTGAGGATACTGATTTTGTAAGGAAATTAACTAAACATGCACTGAATTATATTTTTATCCTAAGATTTTTGCAAAGCTAAAATACTATTGATATTGGTCCACTTCACCATGATCAGAGAATACCTTTTCTCTCCTTTTTTGATGTCAAAGGTTAAGGAGGTGATTTGTTTGGAGCCCATGTTGATCTGTTAGAGGGTAGGAAGGCCCTGCAGAGAAACTTGGACAGACTGGAGAGATGGGCAGATTCCAATAGAATGGAATTTAATAAGTCTAAGTGTCAAGTTCTGCATTTTGATTATAATAATCCCAAGCAGAACTATAGGCTGGGAATGGAATGCTTGGAGAGTGGTGAGGTGGAAAGAGATCTGGGGGTGTTAGTGGACGGCAAACTCAACATGAGCCAGCAGTGTGCCCAGGGAGCCAAAAGGGCCAATGACATCCTGGCCTGCATCAAGAATGGAGTGGCTTGTAGGTCAAGAGAGGTTATCCTTCCACTGTATTCAGCACTGGTTAGACTACACCTTGAGTATTGCGTTCAGTGAGTTTTACATGATGGTACTGAAGAGAAGAACTTGCTCAGCATACAAGAAACAGTGTAGGAAAAGGACTGGGAAATCAATCATTTTTCAGTTTGTGCAGAAACCCACCCATGTGTGGAAGAAACAGCCTCAAGTGACAGACAATCCTATCTCCTACAACTTTTGTAATCTGTATTCTGTATTTGATTTTTGTATTTTCTTCACTGTTAAAATTTCCCCCCAGTAGCAAGCAGCCAATACCACAAGTACTTTCTACTTTGGTGCTACCAGGAAAATAGTCTTTTATAAACATTGCCTTACCATTAAAAAAAAAAAAAAAAAAAATAAAAAAAGAGGAAATAGAGTTCCTTCCCAATCAAAAAGTGTCAAATTCAAAGTCTCACCTTATTCATATTGGAAGATATTATTGTTTAGAAAATGTACATAAGAGGTCAACAGTTTTAAAACTAAATTTTTCACTGCTAGAAGTAAAAGAATTAGTCAAGTCAATCAGTCCATCACAGTTTCAAGGAACTTTCAGTAAAATAAAAAAGTTGAAGCACTGAATATTTGCTTAAGTCAATATTGTATATTACCAATTAATTTATAACAGAAGGCTTAGTTACAGTCAAATTTCAACCCAACAATGAAACTACACAGCAACTGAAATATGGGGAAAAAAATTAAAAATTATTGACTTAAACATGGCAGTTAAAAGAAGATAGTAAAGTATGGAAAAAAATGCTGAATGCTGATGGAAATAATTTTCTTTCCTTTGAATTTCATAAGCCCTAGTTATTTCAGTGTCAATATTTATTTCCTAATAATGATGCACACTTGTAATATTTTGCTGGATGCAGATCAATGAGTTGGGATACTAGATTAATTTAATCCCTGCATCAGGTCTAAGTTAAAGATAAATTGATAAGCAAGGTGTAGTCAGGCTCAAAGCCAAAAGCAGAAAGTTTTAAATGTAATAAAAGACTCATGAAGGTTGGCAAAGATAGCTTTCATAACTTTATTTGCCAGGTCAAAATCGAGATAAGAGAAAAATCTGTGCGTATAATTTGCACTTCATTAAGGTCCTTCCTCGAGCCTTTCAAAAATTTAAAACAACTCATCAGTAAACCCAGGGAGTGCAAATATAATCCTCAAAACAACTTGTATTTCCTATCTTGCCATTCAACAATAACAATGAAGGAAAATATTAGCATATGGCTTTAAAACACCAAATGAAACCCAAAGAAATTTTTCCCTCATGTTATTTAAATGCCATATACTCCTTATCCTAAGAGAGTTTTTATTTTTGTTAGGATTTGAAAAGAGATTTTCTAGAGAGAAACTCACTGTTTGAACACAGAAACCTACAGGGATTTGGAAACACAGAGAACTTCTATCACTTATGGAAGCTTCAGAAAATGAGTTTTCTCATGTTCAATGTAGAATTTCTGAGCAAGTCTATAGGAACGTAGAGTTGAAGCATATTTAAAGTACAAATAACCCTATGGTAAATCAGATGGTTTGTCCATGTTCAAGTGCTGTACTGCCTGCCTCTATTTCCTGCTTTGTGTGTTAACATCTTAACCATATGCTCTTCTGAGGTGATTTCTGATGGTGTCCAGAGTGGTTTTAAGATAAAAAAAACTATCAACATGTATCAGCTACTGATTTACTGATCTGAATCTAACACCAATCGCCTAAGTCACAGAAGTCTGCTGTATTGCCAAGCAAGTCTGATTTCTCCTGTGTAAGAGAACAGCTCTTCAGTATTCCAAATAGGCAGGTTCAAATCAACATTGTGTAATCTATGAAACTGTATCAGACTTTAGTGAGGACTTTGTCATTACATGTTCAACAGTCTGTAGGATAAATCTAGGAATTTGTATACTCAGCTATACCCTCTAGTAAACTCTGTAATGGTGAGTAATTCCTTTTACTGATTGTGGTGTCTCTTGGCTACTAATTAGTTTTTCACTGTTTCTCTGAACTTCTAGGAGTGACTTTGTTGGAAGTGGTTATATTTTTTTTTAATGTAAAATATTATTTCATAGACATTTTACCAGCTGCATAGAGAAATAGGTGCAATTGGAATAGGCAGGTATCAAAAGCTCTAGTATTTATCATTACGGCAACAGAAACAGCTTTCATAAGTTACCATGAATAAGAAATAAGCAATACAATAAAATGACACCTCAGGTAAAATATGGTTAATTAATGTATGTTGGTGATGACTGAAATCAGATACTACTTATTCAATCACACAAACACACACAGATTATTATGAGTTGGAAGGGACCCACAATCCATGCTCTGAAACATATATTTCCCTTCTTTTTACGTCTAATTTTTGACCGCTAACAAAGTTCTAAGCAGTACACACATTATAATTAAATAAAAGCTAGCAATTGATTGGTATTTCAATATATTATCTGATTGCAGGCTTGTTTCTCATAGGCCAGTAACAGGAATTCAAAACAGTGAAAGGGTCACAAAAATACCCATCAAGTATAAGTCTCTCTCACATTGGCTGCCGGGTGAGGAAGAGAGCAATAGAAAACATTGGGAAAAGTTCCAGAGGATTTTACAATATTAGTGAAGCAATAGCCTGAACAAACATAATTTTATTAGAGCCGTTAAGAACAGGTTTAAGAGGGGAAATTCATGCTCAAGCAAATTAAAAGGCCTTCAAAGATGTTATTGTCATGAAGTTCTGAGTGACTTCGAGTGATGGTAATGGGATATGGACCCAATTACCTGTGTCATTATTTCAAATTTAGCCAAGGTCAACAGCAACCAAACCTTGCCAGTATCTTATGTCTTAGTGACCTGTGTGAAATTAGTTGAGGGTCTTGTTTGTATGCTTCTTGGGTTCTAACCCACATAAAAAAGGCACCATCACAATTGCTGCTGCTGTTGTTAATCCCAACAGAAATTAAGGGGCTAAACGGGCATGAAAAATGCACACCCCTACAAATTGTGGAGGTGAACTGTTTAGGTCAAGACTGAAATATGCTGGGAAGTCAAAGTGGAGATACTCCCAGAAACAGTATATTTGTTTTACCTGTACAGGTATGTGAACAAACTTAAGAAAAAGAAAAATAAAACAGAAGAAAGAAAAGAGATACAGTGCTCAAAGTTTGTGGAGTTTTGTTTGTTTTAGTCTATGTGAATAATTTCCAGAAGGGATTTTGCAGAGGATATAAAATCAAAGAATATTCTGGGTTGGAAGGGATCCACAAGAGTCATCAAGTCTGATTTGTAAATGAATTGCCCCTATGGGGATCAAACCTACAAACTTGGCATTACTAACACTGTGCTTTAAGAAACTGAGCTAATCTCAGGATCAATATATAGTTTTAGGGACAGTTGTTATCAAGGCAAAAAAATCATAGTTTATTTCACTCAATATATGTAAACAGTTGAAGAGTCAATGAAATGTAATCTGTACATATGTGATAAGCATACAATGCATTTTAAATTTGTTGGAAAATATAAACTCTATAAGTATTTATTAGTAACAAAATACTAATGAGCAATTTTTTTTTTTATTTCAAGTTGTGAAAACACTGACCAAGGATAGTGATCTAAGATTCCAGAGACTGGAAAATAACACAAAGTTATGCTGAGAACACGTTTTGCCTAAAGCCTAATATGGCTGCTCTGGGTACTACTTATTTGGTTTTTTTCTTGTTTAATCACTCATCCACTAACTTAGTTCATCATTCTGTCTTTGCAGCTTTGTCTTATTATTCCAAAGTCCAGATATAAGAACTCTCCCTAAAAAACTTACCTCTACCAGCTTTGTGCCACTCTTCCTAGATTATAATGGCTGATTCAGCTATGACTAAGGAGGAAGCCTCCTTCCTGTTTCCACCCCCAGGTACTATCTCTGAAAGAAATGTTCTGAATCCAAAATTACTGTAGGTGCCTTCAGAGGCAGGCATGAATTTATGCATACCACGTGCCATTCAGTATCTTACTGAATGTTATCTGGCAATAGAAAGCTCCTAGCCAACAGGAGCAGTGGTAAGCACTAAAGTCAATCATCCATATAAGACCATTCTAGAAGTAGAGACATTGTACATGCAGCAGCACATTTCAGAAAGAACAATAGCTAAGACAAACTTATGCGGGTTAGAAATTACCTAAGACTGATTGTATGACAAATACAATGGATAGAAAAAACAGTTCACATAAACTTTAAAATAGAAAACACTAAAAAAACAACCTATTGGAAAACAAAACTTTTGCTCCAGCACTTCTTTAAAATATAACAATAAGTTAGCTGGTGGGTTGCAGGTCTAAAAACCTAATATGGTAAACGATAGTGTTTAAATTAACACTTTCAGTCCAAAAATATGCACTCTAATGAATGGGGTTTTTTAAAAAAATATTTACTTATTTTGATTGTGTTAATGCATACATTTGTAACAAATTGAAATATCAAAACAGATTCACAGTATCATAGTATTACAGTAATAGGAAGGTTGGAAGAGACTTTGGAGATCATCAAGTCTAACCTGTAACCCAACACCAACCCATTGCCTAAACCCATTGTCTAAACCGTGTCACTACCCACAGGATCATCCAGTCCAACTCCCTACCTGCTACACCATGTCACTGAGGTCCTCATCGAGTCCTCTCTTAAACACCTCCAGGGATGGTGACTCCACCACCTCCCTGGGCAGACCATTCCAATGAGCGATCACTCTCTCTGTGAAAAACCTCTTCCTAACATTGTCTAAACCTCCCTTGGCGTAGCTTAAGGCTGTGACCTCTTGTTCTGGTGTCATCAGCCTGAGAGAAGAGATCCACACCCACCTGGCTGCACTCCTACCATTTAAACTTCTCATTGCAATAATTCAAAGTAAATGTTTGTTCTTTTTACAATTTCAAAACACTTTATTACTTTAAAAACTTCAAATTCTTGGTAGAAGAAATTTCCAATAATTTTGTCCAACTCTATATAATGTTTTAATTAAATGTTCTTCCTTTGCTTCCCTAAGGAGACAAAAACTGTAGGAAACCTCTTTCATTGCCTTAGGTCAATCCTTGTTTTCACTTGGACAGTGAATTTAAATTCCTCGTTTCATCTATATAAATATATTCATGCAAACCATTCCTCACTCTAAATGCATAAAAAGAGGAGATATTCCAGTGTCACCAGAAATACCTTGTAATAGCACATATTTATGCATAATAATATATATTACTAACACATGCACTAGAAACATATACTATTCTAGAAATAATTTTAAAATGCCTATAAATACATAAATTCAATTTTTTCATTTTGACAACTTAGGGTGAAGGGGGATGTGCCACAATTTTTTTTCCCTTTAGAATAATAGAATTGTTTAGGTTGGAAAAGATCTTTGAAATTATCAAATCAAACCATTAACTCAGCAATGCCATGCCCACTATTAAGCCATGTCCCTAAGTGTCACATCTACACATCTTTCAAATACATCCAGGATTAGTATCCCTACCACTTCCCTGGGCAACTTGTTCCACTGCCTAACTATCCTTTCCATTAAGAGATTNTGGTGAGTTGGACTAGATGATCCTTGTGGGTCCCTTCCAACTCATAATATTCTGTGATTCTGTGATTCTGTGTATATGTATATATTTTGGGAGGCCACAAAATCTTCAGGGGCAGAACATCTACCTTTACAAGGAAATGTTTTTGGAAGTCTGAGAGAATGTCAGCTTCAGTACCTTGTTCCAGCCTTTATGCCTTTTTGTGAGGGGGCCTATTGAGATGAACAAGGCGAGGCAGGTTTGTAACACAGGTCCACAGGTTATTCTGAGTTGAAAGGGACCCACATGATCATCTAGTCCAGCTCCCAAGCAAATGGCCACCCAGGGATCAGGCCCTCAAGCGTGGAACCACAGGCACCATGCTCCATCCATCCAAGCCTCCCACCATCTAGACCATGTCACTGAGGTCCTCATCGAGTCCTCTCTTAAACACCTCCAGGGATGGTGACTCCACCACCTCCCTGGGCAGACCATTCCAATGAGCGATCACTCTCTCTGTGAAAAACCTCTTCCTAACATTGTCTAAACCTCCCTTGGCGTAGCTTAAGGCTGTGACCTCTTGTTCTGGTGTCATCAGCCTGAGAGAAGAGATCCACACCCACCTGGCTGCACTCCTACCATTTAAACTTCTCATTGCAATAATTCAAAGTAAATGTTTGTTCTTTTTACAATTTCAAAACACTTTATTACTTTAAAAACTTCAAATTCTTGGTAGAAGAAATTTCCAATAATTTTGTCCAACTCTATATAATGTTTTAATTAAATGTTCTTCCTTTGCTTCCCTAAGGAGACAAAAACTGTAGGAAACCTCTTTCATTGCCTTAGGTCAATCCTTGTTTTCACTTGGACAGTGAATTTAAATTCCTCGTTTCATCTATATAAATATATTCATGCAAACCATTCCTCACTCTAAATGCATAAAAAGAGGAGATATTCCAGTGTCACCAGAAATACCTTGTAATAGCACATATTTATGCATAATAATATATATTACTAACACATGCACTAGAAACATATACTATTCTAGAAATAATTTTAAAATGCCTATAAATACATAAATTCAATTTTTTCATTTTGACAACTTAGGGTGAAGGGGGATGTGCCACAATTTTTTTTCCCTTTAGAATAATAGAATTGTTTAGGTTGGAAAAGATCTTTGAAATTATCAAATCAAACCATTAACTCAGCAATGCCATGCCCACTATTAAGCCATGTCCCTAAGTGTCACATCTACACATCTTTCAAATACATCCAGGATTAGTATCCCTACCACTTCCCTGGGCAACTTGTTCCACTGCCTAACTATCCTTTCCATTAAGAGATTTTTACTAATATCAAGGCCAAAGCTTCCCTTGTGCAACATTTCGTCTGGTCTTCTCTCTTGCTACATGGGAAAAGTGATTGACCCCCATCTCACTACAACTTCCTGTCAAGTAGTTGTAGAGAGTAATAAGATCTCCCCTCAACCTCCGTTGTCTCTAGTCTAAAGAATTCTCATTCCCTCAGCTACTCTTGATAAGACTTGTTCCCCAGACTCCTCATCAGCTTCATTGCTCTTCCTTGGACGTGCTCTGGAACCTCAATGTCTTTTTCGTAGTGAGGGGCACAAAACAGGATAAAATTCAAGGTGCTGCCTCATGAGTATTTTTTAACAATGTATAAAACATTTTAGTGTGGTTCATCATGATGAATATGAACACAGAAGAAGCTAGTTTGTTTTTCTCTTTTCTTCATACCTATTCATTTGTACAAGCAGAAATCTATACCAGTACAAGTATGTAGAGAGGTACATTGATACAGGGATAGATACGATGAAAAAAAAGTTTTAAACTATTTCAGTGAGTACATTAATTCTACTGCAATAGTTAACCACAGGATTACTCTCATCAGCAAAATGTTAAGAAATTATTAATGGAGAACTGATTGGCTATTGTTGCCATTTGGAGTTGCTATAAGATGTTTCTGATGAAGAACACATCTTCTATCAAGACAGACTGAGAGAGTGGAGCTTTTTCAGCCTGGGGAAGAGAAGGCATAAGTGACTGAACGCTTAAGGGTTAATGAGTCAAACAATTGGCAATTTGCAAAAGCAGCAGAGTGTTTTGTTGAAACCAGGTTCCCAGCCCCCAACTGAAGGGGAAGAGGAGTGTGTTATATGTTGTGGTGAAATCACTGATCTGCATAAGCCTGATAAGGAGGAGTAGACCATACATTGGTGAGATAGTGTTTTTATTATGCCAAATAATAAAAAAATTGGCATATTGACTTAGTTGCAAAACCTGTCCCTAGAAACAGGTATCAGGACATTCACATATAGGAATGAAGGTATTCATCCCTTTTGATGGGGCATAACTGGCTCAACTACACTGCCATGAAAGGCAGTTGTCATGTCTTAGAAAGTGTCATAAACAATCAAGTGCCCCCAAAGTGCCACCAGACTAATTTCTGTGGCCTTCCACCAGAGAACTGTGTATTATTCAGAGTGTTGTAACACATCCCCTGTGTTGTAAAAGACTGTGAAACTCCCCACTCAGGGGAAACCTTATCACTGTCTATAACTATCTAAAAGGAAGTTGTAATCAGGCGGGGTTGGTCTTTTCTCCCTGGCCACTGGAGATAGGATGAGAGGTCATAGTCTCAAGCTTCAACAAGGGAAGTTTAGACTTGATATTAGGAAAAGGTTTTTCACTGAAAGAGTGATCCAGATTTGGAATGAGTTGCCCACAGAGGTAGTTGAGTCGCCAACCCTGGAGGTGTTCAAGGCAAGTCTGGATGAGGTGCTGAGTGATGTGATCCAGATGTAGATGCTAGGCTTAGTTGGACTATAAGCTGGACTAGATGAAATTTGAGGTCCTTTCAGCCTTATTTATACTGTGAATACTGTGAATACTGTGAAATACCTGGGCATTCCATGTAAATATAAACATATATACAAACTCATTGAATTCTATGTTTTGTGGGCTTCCCGCACATCCAATGGATCAAGACTGTGACAATCACTTCAACCAACAAGCATGTAAATTGCAACAATCAAGTCTCATCACTGCATCCACATATGGTGATATCTTTCTACTTTTATCCTTTCTTTTCCTTATATATTTTCTTAAGGGATATTTTTATATTTTTATCACAGAATCATAGAATATGTTGAGTTGGAAGGGAGCCCATAAGGATCATCAAGTCTCTTACCCCTGCACAGGACCATCCCAAAGAGTCACACCATGTCCCTGAGAGTATCATTTAAAAGCTTCTTGAACTCTGGCAGGATTGGTCCTCTGATGACTCCTGCAGAGAACCTTTTCCAGTACCCAAACACCCTCTAAGTGAAGAAACTTTTTTAATATCCAAGATAAACCTCCCCTGACACAGTATCAGGCCATTCCTTTTGAGTTCTGTCACTAGTCACGATAGATAAGAGGTCAGGGCCTGTGCTCCCCTTCCCCTCATTAGGAAGTTGTAGACTGCAATGAAGTCTCCCCTTAGTCTCCTCTTCTTCAGGCTGAACAGACCAAGAAACCTCATCCGCTCCTCATATGACTTCCTTCATCATCGGTGTGGTCACAGGCCCTTCACCATCTGTATTGTCCTCCTGTGGACACTCTCTAATAGCTGAATATCTTTCTTATGCTGAGGCAACCCAAAATGCCACAGTATTCAAGGTGAGGCCACATCAGTGCAGAGCAGAGCGGGACATTTATTTGGTGCTAAAATAAAAAATACATTTAAAAAGTAATCACCCTTTGTAATTTCTTTCTTTCTACTACCCCAATATTTCTGTATTTCTGATATGAAACCGTAAATGAAAACGTTTTTTGCAACTTTTTTCGCATATCTTGCACTTCATTCACCTTACAATCCAATTCCACCTGTTTTATATGTCATCCATTTTCATGACTTGTTGGTGAAAGCAAGGATTCTGACCATTTATGACATATGAAGTCAATGCAGAAACAGTCTCCTGCTTCTCAAATGGATTAGAAAAATATTTATTTTGAGGAATTCAACCTACTTCCTGGAAACTTCCTAGTAATGAAATGCAATGGTGTATTCACAGGTTATTCTGAGTTGGAAGGGACCCATAGGATCATCTAGTCCTACTCCCAAGCAAACACCCATCCAGGGATTGAACCCACAAGTGTGGAACCACGGGCACCACACTCCATCTATCCAAACCTCCCATTGCCTAGGCCATGTCACTGAGTTCCGCATCCAGTCTAAAACACCTCCAGGGATGGCGACTCCACTGCCTCCCTGGGCAGACCATTACACTAAGAGATCACTCTCTCTGTGGAAAAGCTCTTCCTAACATCCAGCCTAAACCTCCGCTGGCGTAGCGTGAGACCATGTCCTCTTTTTCTGGTGCTGGCAGCTTGAGTATTTGTGGCAGAATGTGTAATAAACAGCAACTTATTTGGCAGTGTAACCAAGTCCTAGACCTACCATATCTTTTCCGTCTCTAACCTCTACAAATCTATGACACTCAAAACTATTTCACTCAAGATATTTCATAATGGTATTAATTGTTCTTTCATGCTCTCTCTGTGCCTGAATGTATGTGTGTAAATGTGTATGGTCCTTTTGGCTAGTGTAGAGTTAATTTTCCTCATAGTGGCTGGTATGTTTTGAATTTTTACTGAACATAGGATTCATAATACAGTAATGTTTTTGTTACTGCTGAGCAGTGCTTATACAGAGACAAGGCCTTCTCTGCTTTTCATACTGCCACACTGTCAAGGACGTTGGAGTACATTGGACGTTGCGAGGAGTCACAGTCAGGACAGGTGACCCAAACTGACCAAAGGGATATTCATATCATATGACATCAGTATATAAAGTGGGAGGAAGTAGAGGGTTGTTTGAAGTGATGACATTTCTCTTTCCAAGTAAGCATTATGCATGATGGGGCCCTGGTCTCCTGGGTGTGGCTGAACATCTGCCTGCCCATGGGAAGCTGTGAATTAATTCTTTGTTTTTCTTTGCTTGTGTGAATGGCTTTTGTTTTCCCTGTTAAACTGTCTATATCTCCAGTTTTCTTCCTTTTACCCATCCAATTCTGTTCCAAATCCTGCTGGTGAAGAAATGAATGAGAGACTAAGTTTGGCTTGCTTGCCAGATAGCGTTAAATCATGACAATGCTCTGTTCTGTATAGAAGTAAAGCATCCCTTATTTCAATGGTTCTACCTGAAACTATATAATGCTTAATATTTTGTTATTTTGTCCTCTAATAAATTCAGTATTGCATATTATAATAATCTCAATAGTTCGTTTTTTGACATTGCATCTTATCCCCGAATTATATCTATTTATGTATGTTATACATGCATATCTGAAAGTAAGAAAAGATAAAATACAAAACCCTCAAAAATTAATAATTGCTTACTTATTACAAATTTCATAATTTAATATTTTTTCAATGTTACAGGAGCCTTGAAATGGTAATGATTAATTCTCTACTGGGCGTAGCATATAAAGGCAAATGTTAAATATCCTTGTCATTATAATTGACTTGGTGGTAAATGAAAGAATTTTTTTTTTGGTATTTCTTTATATTTGGCTACATAGTCAATGGAATGTCTGCTTAAAAACAAAGAACCTTTCATTAATGTTTACTTTTTTTCCTCATTTATCTTACATACTATCAACAAGAATCAGCTTTCCCTCTGCAAAGAAAACGTAAACGCTTATCACTTAGATGATATGTAAGAAAAAGCTCTGAATTTGTAGGAAAACTCTTATCTGTGGCATGCAGAAACCCGTGAAATATCTAAAAGAAATGCATCAACATTAACATCAGGACCTGCCACTTTGATTAACAGATCACCTGACAGAACTCCTTCCTGTGCATGGAGAACAAATGTATAACTTTGGCAACCAGGCTGAATTGCTATTTTCTCAAGTTACAGTTATTAATTGCTTTGTAATCTTTGTTGCACCTTACTCTAGTTATCCTGTAACACATAAGACTGAAGGCCAGACTGCTTTGTTTATATTTGCTCTGTATCAAGTCTATTAGAATTATTTCTTCTTAGATGAGAGATTAGCTTTCTGAAACTGTAATTTTTTATGTCTGTCTTCTTGTTTTGTGAAATAACATGATGTATGCAAATGATAGATTTCTCCTGTCAGGGTGACCACAAGTCAGGAACTGTACATGTACTTAAAAAAACAAACATGCAATATCACTATATTTAAGATGTCATTCTAGTAATGCCACTCCATTCTGAATGTTGATTAATAACTTCGCAAATGAGTGACAGTGAAATGGCACCATCAGAAACTCATAATCTCATCCAGTCTCACGAGGACTTAGATGAAACACAGTTCAAGTGCGTCTTCCTATCCTGCTGTTAAGCGTCATTGAATATTCTATCCATCTTGGTATTTAGTTCAGTTCTAGATAGCCCTTGTTTTCAATAAAAGCTTCCAGGAAACACAATAAACTATTTTCTTCTCACTGTAATTTTTCAATTTTACTTCCCTTTTCATCTCCTGTAATCATGGTAAGAAAGGATAGAAAGGACCAAAAGCCACTGACACTCAAGGGTTTCAAATGTGGGACCAGCACAAGTTATGAACTGTCTAAGCTATCAGGATCTTGGTTTATTTCTGGTAAGGAGAGTAACAGACCATACATGATTTAACTCTCCCCCTCAGCAGTCATCAACTCTAGGACTTCTGTAATGCATACCTTTTAGAAGGGATATAAAACCAGATTTTTCTTCTCTCCCCATTCAAAATATAAACAGATCGCAGTCAGAGCCCATGACATTTGGGTATCCCACACTGAGCACCCAAACTGTTTCTGTTGCTTTGCACTTAAAACTCTGAAGGAAGCCTGTAAAAAAATCCTTACAATCACACTGACAATTACCATAACTAAAAGCATTACATTGCTATTGATAAAGGTTCAGTAATCTACTGCTGAAATTGTGCGGCACAGAATATCTTCATCAATATATAATTTCACAGAACACTATGTTTCTTTCCTTTGACTTTCACTGCACCATCAGATTACTTCCTCACCTATAATTTCTGAAATCTGTTTGGCAGCATATAATGGCTTGGGGAAAATGCATGTTGCTTTTTGTGTTCTTTCAGGCTATTAATCATTAGTAACCTTGTATTCAGAGTTAGTTCATTAAATATGTATGCCTTTTGGTAATCTGATGCCTAATATATATTACAAATATTGTGCACTAACAGCAATTATATTCTCTCTAATGGGTTTTGTAATTGTAGTACCATGCTGGAGAAACCTGTAAAATCTGAAATTCTAAATGTATCAGTAAAACAGATTCTGCTAAATAATAGCTCAGTAATGAACACATATACAAAAGTATTACTTTGGAAAATGATAGAATAAACTATTTAAGGAACTGAATTATTAAGATTCATCTTTATGTCCATCTGATGAAGAACAGAGATGAGGGAAGAAAAAAACAAATCAAAAATACTGCAGGATATCACGGCACTATAATGCCATTGTTTAGTTTACATGTTCTCTTTGCTCTAAACCTAGACCACTTCAACACTTTTAAGGTGTTTTGTTTTGGAATTTGACTGGTTTTGTTTGTTTGATTGATTTTCCAAGAAATTATCTTTTTTGAGAGTTAGATAGAGGACTAGTAGAATCTTCTTGGTGGTGTCCAACAAATTTTCCATTTTCTGTAAATAAAATAGACCATTAATATTTACAAAAAACATTTGAATAATAGGAAAACTGACATCTCAAGTGTCTTTAATCTGTCTTATGCTAATAAATTGCAAAAATAAGGGCAATATTATTCAATTAGGTAAAAAATGTAAATAAAAATCCAAATATTTACTGTTATTTATTTTATTATTTACTTGTGCAATTATGCCTTCTGTGCTTGAATGAAATCTCATAGGATAAGAAGAGCTGTCAGAAAATATTTGGCATGCTTCAGATTAGATTTAGATAACTTACCTGGATTGTAGTTAGAATCAGCAAGTTGTATTGTTTAGGTGCATAACAAAGATTTTACATGTTTATAACCTAATCAAAAAAAATATATATTAAAAAAAAAGGGATGATGAGAGTACCCTTTTTTCAGTTCCAAAGGTTTTTACATATTACTTATGACATTCAGAAATACCACTTGCAAAGAGTTAATGAAATTTGAGGAGTGCTGACTTCAGAATTTCCAACTCATTACAACTGGTGAGTGGCTCTGAGATTCCAAAATATATTCTGGCATCTAATATCTTGCATTTTTGTGATGTAAGAAAATCTTTAAGGTTCTTGTTTAGATATACTAGTAAAAAGCTGGTCTCAACACATAAAGGAGCATGGAGGAACAAAGACCTAAAGAGTACCCTTCCCAGGCTAAGCCTATGCCCACAACAGGAGAACCATCAACCCATTAAGGACTTTCCCATTCACACAGAAGACCCACCAGCCTATTAAATGCACTTCCAGACACCCAAAAGAGTAGAGAAGCATGACAGCAGAGGAGAAAACCCAATAATCCAGCCAGAGACAGAAGCCCCCAATCTCTTCCCTCATGGAGTGGTCTCAAAGGAGCTTCCAGCCCCAGGAGCTGAAGCACCATCATCTGCCGCAGCTCTCTAGATAATTTTTTGACTGGAGGGGTGTTACTGCCTACAGAGGTATGAGACACATTGTGGGATGCATGTGAAAAGTATTTTGGGATGTTGTAACACTTACTTGGGAATGTTTAGAAGGTGAACAAAACATGGAGAAGGAGTAGTATCCATGTGGATTAGGAAGGCAAGTGTGATAGAGAAATAAGGGGCTAAGAGGGACAGAGTGCATGAAGACAGGTGACAGGAAAGTGCACTTGTCTGGCTATGTCCAAACATTTGTGTCATGCCTGTGAGGAATACCTTCTCAGCCTCACTACTTGTTGGACTCAGGGGAATGGAACTGCTGTAGTCTTGCCTCTCAGATTGTTGGATTCAACAAGACACTGGTAAATTTAAGCTCTCAGAGTTTTCTCAGATGCATGTTTAGTTTTCTTAGAAGAATATGCAATTTATATTAAGGGCTTCAGCTTGTAAGTGGCCTATGAATCATGAGGAATGTATTTTATATTATTTGGAATTTTAAAGATAATTGTTTTACAAAATATGTAAGTGTTTATATCAGCACTTACTAAAAGGTATTCTTGCCCAACAAGAAAGAATCTGTGGAGTTAGAGAAGGCAAGAGAAGGGCAAAAAATGTATAAGGGAACAAAACAACTACTTTTTAAGTAGAATTCAAAAAAGCTAGGACAGTAATTTGAAAAGGAGACGACTAATTTGCTAGATTTAGAAAAAAACCCAGGAAATTAGTAAATAAAATTATACAGAACTATTACTTGCCAAATCCCACCAAACTATGTATAAGAGGGTCTCACTGAAGTTAGTACAAGATAAACATTTAAAAAATAATTAAAACATGAGGAAATAAAATTCTGGAATTTATTGCTGCAGGGGTTTGTGGATGAACTGATCTCCTTTTATGGACTGGTGACTTACCTGGTTGATGATAGAAAGGCTGTGGATTTTGTGCACTTTAAAATTTTTGCACTAGAAAATAGTGCACTAGATTTGTGCACTAGAAATCCACTTTAGTACAGTGGTAAGTGTCCCCACCTGGCGTGTGGGAGACCTAGGTTCGATTCCCGCCAGGGAGACAATGTTAAGAGTTGGACTCAATGATCCTTGTGGGTCCCTTCCAACTCAGAATATTCTGTGTGATTCTGTGTGCAATTCTGTGTAAGTCTGTCAAGTTTCACTTGGATTTTAGCAAAGCCTTTGACATGGTTTCCCATGGCAAGCTTCAGGAGAAAATCTCAGAGCGTGGATTGGATAGGAGCATTCTGTGTTGGGTTAGGAACTGGTTGGATGGATGAGCTCAGAGTATGTTGGTAAATGGTGCCACATCCAGCTGGCTGCAGGTCACTAGTGGAGTCGCACAAGGATCAATGCCAGGCCTGGTACTTTTTAATATCTTTACTGATGATACAGACAAGGGAAGTGAGACCACCATTAGCAAGTTTGGAGATCACACCAAGGTGGGGGCAAATGTTGAACTGCCAGAGGGTTGAAAGGCCTTCAGAGGGACCTTGATAGGCTAGAGAAAGGGTCAGATTCTAATAGTACGATATTTAACAAGTCCAAGTGCTGGTGTCTCCACTTTGTACAAAATAATCCCATGCATCACTATCAGCTAGGGGAAGAGTAGTTAGAGAGTGGTGAAATGGAGAGGAATTTCAGAGTACTGGTTGACAGAAAAGTTAATATGAGCCAACAATGTGCCCAGGTGGCTAAGAGAGCCAATGTCATCCTGGTCTGTATCAGAAACAGTGTGGCCAGTCAGACTAGTGAAGTTATTCTTCTCCTATACTTGGCACCGCTCAGACCACATCTTGAGTACTGTGTGCAGTTCTGGGCTCCTCAGTTTAAGAAAGATGTTGAACTACTTGAGAGGGTCCAGAGAAGGGTAACAAGGATGGTGAAAGGACTGGAGTAAAAGCCCTATGGGGAGCAACTGCGGGAACTGGAGTTGTTCATCCTGGAAAAGAGAAGGCTCAGAGGTGACCTCATTGCTGTTTACAACTACCTGCGGGGAGGTTGCAGTTGGGTGGGGGTGAATCTCTTCCCTCAGGTGGCCAGCACCTGAACAAGAGGTCATGGCCTTAAGCTATGCCAGGGAAGTTTAGACTGGATGTTGTGAAGAGGTTTTCCACAGAGAATTGGAATAGTCTGCCCAGGGAGGTGGTGGTATCACTATTCCTGGAGGTGTTTGAGAAAAGACTGGATGAATAACTCAGTGATATGATGTAGACGATGGGAGGCTCACATGGACAAAGCGTGGTGCCCATGGCTCCGGGGTTGTGGATTTGAGCCTTGTGTGGGCATTCGCTTGGGAATTGGTCTAGATGATCCTTGTGGGTCCCTTCCAGTTTGGAATACAGTGATCCTCCGCATAGTCGCAGTCCGTAATTTGCGGGAATCACATACTCGTTGTTGATTTTCATGTGAGTTGTGGGACCTGGCGCATGGGCAGAACCTACCACAAACCCAGTCAGCTCATGAATATGTAAAATGGTCCCAGCCGGGAGCCGGTGCGGTGCGGCTGGGATGCGTTTAACGTAAATGTGTGTTTTTGCACCGCTGGAATTGTCTTCCGCTGGGCTACAAGATGGGGTGATGCGTCTGCCATTGTGTGTGTGCCATTGTGTGCCCAGGGCCCATGTCTACGGCTCAGCTGGCACTCAGCGCCGGCCCCGCGGCTCGCAGCTCGCCGCTCGGTGCCAGGCCCGAGGCTCGGCGCTCGGCGCTCACTGTTCGGTGCTCACTGCTTGGCGCTTGGCACTAGGTACCTGGTGCCTGGCACTCACCCTGCCGCTTGCCGCTTGCTCACCTTGGTGGAGCACAGCCAGACATCTGAGACAAGCCCTGCTCTCACGACCCTCCCCCAGACCTTATTAGAGAAAGGGGTGTGGCCATGGGTGTGGTGTACTTGACTACATAGTGAGTTCGCTATCTTTGCGGATTCCACGACTCGCGTGAGAAGGACCAGACCCAACAGCCTGCGAGTAACGGGGGACACTGTATTCTGTGATTCTGTGAAGACTGTATCAACAGCTTCTAAAGAGGTCTGGAAGAATTCATAGCAGGTCCATAGACAGGTATTAAAGTGAAAGTATAGGAATGTGCCTTATAATATCCTTAGTTTAATGATTGTATGGATAATAGAGTTTGCAAGGGAAATGGACTGCATTAGCCAGGGTTCTATGCTAGTTTTAAATGCCATATCTCACTGAGTAAAGAAAGACTAAGTACATGATCGAACATTAGCAACATTTCTTACATTCTTATTTTTATTTACTTCCAACAAGTTTAGACTCCACTTTCTTAAGTCGTACACAGTTATATTCCATAAATTTATGATTGAGGGTACTCGTTCTGCAGTTTTCCACATGAATATGTACCTCTGCAGAGAGTTCCTTTGTTTTCCACTGTCACACCAATGTAATGAAAACAATAACTAGTTTATGGCTTCAGACTGTTAAAAACTGCAGAAAGATAAAATGGTAATTAAAGGAATATGTTCCAAAAAGAAATTACAGTGACAGCTAATCAACATAGCATTAGCATGAATAAAATATCAGAACAGGAAATATTTCTTAGAACCACAATCTTAAAATATAACATTAAAAACATTTTAGATGTTTGCTAGGAAGTACCCGGGTACAGTCAATAGACATTGTATTTTTAGATTGTTTAGCACCAGTTAGTAGAATCTTCTGGTTCAATCTCACTATCTAAAGAAAGCTCTACTCTTATGTCAAATGATTTGAGAGAATGCTGTTTCCTCGGAGCACAAAATAAAATGTTTTATATTTCACCATTTCTATATCAGAGCATATCCCCTTTAGAAAAGCAAGAATTTATAGTAAACATAATATTGTTAAAGGCTAAATTAGAAAAATTATTTTTTCTTGATCTTGGCAAAAATCATTACTTTGTTTATAGATGTCCACCATCAATTCACGAAACTTATCAATTCTCAAAGATCTTACTAAGAACTTACGGGATAAACACCTGTTCTTCATATTGTCTTTGCATAATTGCCTTATTGTTTTTTTGGTTGAAAAGCGGACTGAGTAAAATGTTCAGATAGCTAGTAACAGACATGCTTTTTTCAGTCTAGTTACAAATAAAGATAATAAATACATCTGCTACCCATCCATGAAAATAACACTAGAAAGACAAGTCATCATAGACCTGATGATTCAATACTTATGACTCCTTTATCCGGAGATCACCCTTATTTTACTCATTTCTCTACACAGATCTAATTTAAAGCAAATAACAACCAATCAACACATTTTAAAATAAGTATACAATTAAATTGTCTAAACATTAAAATTTACAAAATAGTTGTACGCTGTGAGGTGTAAAGATGCAAGTGTCTAAGCGCTCAGCATGACCCACCTTTTAGTTGCATGGTAGTGTTTCTGACACTACTGATGGAATATAAGTTTTGGAAACTCACAGAATCACAGACTATGAGTTGCAAGGGACCCACAAGGATCATCTAGTCCAACTCACCATCTAACGCCCGTACAGAGACTGAACACACATCCCAGAGTGGTGAACATAAACCTGGATTCCTCACAGGCACACAGGCCACTCCAGGCCAGGAGAGACCCACAGGACCATCCAGCCCTACACCCCCCAGCTAGACCCTGTCACTAAGCTCATCATCCAATCTTCTCTTAAACATCTCCAAGGATGGTGATTCCACCACCTCCCTGGGCAGTCCATTCCAATGAGCGATCACTCTCTCTGTGAAAAATCTCTTCCTAACATTCAGTCTAAACCTCCTCTGGCATAGCTTAAGGCCATGTCCTCTCGTTCTGGTGTTGTCAGCCTGAAAGAAGAGGTCCACACCCATCTGGCAGCAACCTCCCCGCAGGTATTTGTAAACAGCCATGAGGTCGCCTCTGAGCCTCCTCTTCTCCAGGCTGAA
>WEKX01013683.1:40676-57006 GCA_013390025.1 Pitta sordida | reverse complement strand
TGCTGTTATGACTTCTCATTGCTCTTCTCTGGCAACCACGTCTTCTTCTTCCTGTTACTTTGTTTTCCTTCTTCTTAAACATGTTATCACAGAGGCATCTCTATCTCTCCTTATTGGCCTGGCCTTGGCCAGGAGCAGGCTGGCATTAGCTCTGCCAGCTATGAGGAAGGCTTCCAGCAACTTCTCAAAGAAAAGTCCCCATAACCACACCCCCGGCTACCAAAAACCCAGCCACAGCAAAACCCAATGTATTGCTTCAAACAAAATGGCAGCTTGGTATTAGGAAAATGTTGGGAGTTGTCTGGTTTTTTCCTTTTTTTGTGTATAAGCAATTTTGAGTGGCCTTTTTTTTCCTTTCAGTGTTTGGAAAATTACTGTCATGAGACAGGAACCAGAAACAAAGCTGAAGGTGGAGTTGGTGATCTCAATCAACAAAGAGTTGGAGATGACACATCTGAAATGTAGAAAAGGATGGTTTGAAGAGTAAGAGCAGTGCATTTAATTTTGGGAGAAAAACAGTACCAGAATTCTTAGATTTACCTAAGTATCTGATATTGGAGTTAAACACTGCAACAATGAGGGGACAGCTTTGTTGTGAGCAAGTGGAACTATGTACTGTCCTTCCTCCTTGCATCCTGTTTGCCTTCAGCTGTGGCTTAAGTTGTTCTGATTCTTTAAATCTGGTTCGGCATGTTCTAACTTATGGTCATAGCCAGTTTGTGTTAGCTGATTTTGAACTAAAAAATGGGCTAAGTAGCAGGAGAAAGTAAGAGTATTATGTGAGTCAGGAGTGTATGTTGGGAAGGATCAGTAGGCATTACATATGTTTAAATGTTGAAAAAGAGGAATGAGATTGCTCGAAAAAGTGTGCCACCCTGTTGCTGAAAAAGAACCCTCTAACACTCCTTTTTGAGTACTAGAAAGAAAGCATTCCTTTATTACGCAGCTGGGCATACAGGAATTCCATTTCAAATTGCACACACAGAAATTAACAGATTACATATTTTATAATATAGTTTCTAGACATTATATCATCTTTATACCCACTTTCCGAGTCTATTCCACCCATCACTCCACCTCAGACATGCCTTTAGAATTAGGGTTGGAGGTGAATAGGAGATCTATCACTTTTATATTTTGTAAAAGTATATAAGGTCTTGTTGGTAACATAGAAGTCGCATTATATCAGTGTGGTTATATACAGTTATACCTCCTCCTTTGCGAGGAAAGGGACAGGCCAAAGGCCTCGCGAAATATTAATCTCACAAAGAACTGCAGGTCGTTAATATGCATGCAGGCCACACCCATTGCTCCACCCTCCGGAACTCCGAAGCGCTGCAGATAATTCTTTGCTCCTTCCCGTAGTCTGTCTTGGCACAGGTAAGCAAAGCCACTTGCGTGGCTGCTGTGACCGCAGCCCAAACCCTGCGCCGCTCCCCCCCCCCAACCCCGGCCCGGCCCGACCCCAGTGCTCACGTTGACCCCAGGGGACCTGTGCCAGCCCGCGCATGCACGCNAAAAAATTGCTTCGCAAATGGGCGAGGTCATGAAGGAGATGTCGCGATACAGAGAGGATTCACTGTATATCACTTTTGTATTTTATAGAAGCATATAACATTCTGTTGGTAACATGGAAGTTTAAGTATATTAGTGTGGTTAGAACTAATGAAAACATTTTTATAAGGATATTGGTTTTCTCAACCTTGAGAGGGAATTCAAGAGATGAGCTTGGTAGCAGGCTAGGCTGCAAATTATACACTCATCTCAGCAGGGCTGGAACGGAAACTCCTCTGCTAGATGTAGATGGTATAGGCAATTAGTGGATGGAAGAAGCAATTAGCACTCGGAAAGGATGCCAAACACTGAAAAATCTAGACAAGTTTGAAAGATCATCTGAGGAAGACTTCTTACTTCAGTCTCAGAGACCCCCAAAAGACCCCCAAATGAACACTTGAGAGGTGGAACCAGGGTGGAGACTGGGAGGAAACTTATGCTAAAGAGACACTGGACATTAATCTACATAAACCACTCCTATCCTCGAATATTTAGTGTTTATGCATGTTTTCTTTAATGAATATGTATAATTATGTAGCATATAATGGGTGCCTGGAATGTTAGTTGTTAGGCAGGCAAGGAAAACTTTTTCCCCCGACCTCACAACGTTGCTATTAAAAACATGCCTACTCTAAAACTCTTTGGAGTCTTGGGGTTTGTTCCGTAAATCAGAGGTCTCTAGATGACCCCTAGAGACCAATTCCATCCTCTTCCTCAGCTCACATTCCCCCCGCCCCGGGCCCCTCCCCCACTGGTCCTCCTCTTCTGGCATGAATACAGCCTCCTGGAATAGTTTCAAGGTTCCTAGCTGGCCTTCCTAGTTTGTTAACTATGTTTTCCTTTTCCATCTTCTTTAGCAGCGTCTGTATCCAGGTAGGAGAAGCTTTCTTCTTTATTGAACTTTATGCCTGTTAAAAACTTCTAACAAAGAATGATAAACACCATAGGAACTGCACAGAAACTGTCTAAAAGAAACAAAGGGAAATTTTCAAAATTTTCCTTAAGGCTACAACCCCATAGCCCTGTCTGTCCCTGCTCTACTCATGAGTTAACAAAAATAAATGGAGCTTCTCAAAGCTCCATTCAGATATGAGGGGGCTGGGAGTAGTCCCTTTTGTTGGACAGGAAAAAAGGTGAGAAAAGTGACTCTGTCTCTGTGAAGACTTTGTCCCTGCAGACCTGCTGCTTCTCAGGGTATTACTCCTTTTCACATGGTAGGTTATGAGTTGAAAAGGGAATTTGTTTTTTTGTGTGTTTGTTTGGGTTTTCTGTTTGTGTTGGAAGTGGACTTAAAACAGAAGCAGGCAGTGATGAAGGGAAAGTGTTTAGTGAGTGCAAGCTGTTGTGATCAAACAGTTGCTCCAAATGAGTAATGAGACACATGCATTTTAGTTCTTGCTGTTGAGTGTGGAGTTCTGCCATGTACAAAAGCAAAGGCTTCAGAGTGGCAGCTCAGGTTCCCCGTTGGTCTGAGGTGTGAATGTATTTTATTTGGCTCCTTACTCAACAGAAGTGCAAATGCCAATTGTTGGTGCAATTCCTCTGTTAAGAACAGATGTTCCAATTAGGTTTTTAAAAGGGAATTTAAGTAGCATTCAGCATATGGGTATACCAGAATGAACATATATTGTGGACTCGGGAACTTTCATCCAAGATTTTCCTCCATGTTTTCTGATGGGCTGGAATTGAAAAGCTGTTGAACAAAGGTGTCCTGTTTTGATTCCATGCTTTAACGACTTTGCTACAAAGCAAAAGATCAGGCAATCAATAGGCAGAGCACCTATTGTGTTTTGACTCCAAGAAAACAGAAGAGAAACTTAGGAAAAGGTAGTGATTACCATCTGTATGCTTCTATAATTGGAGCTGGTTACCTTAATAGTATGAGTGAGCCCCTCAACGAGGCTGAGATGAAATCTGCTGCCAGTTCTGAAGAACTCAGATTTGATATCTCTGCTGCAAGGTGAAACTGCCACCATTTTATAAATGAAATGAGAATTAGATTAAGATTTACACAAAGCTGTGGTGTCATTAAATTAGGCATGTTACACCCAATTCCGTGCTTCAGTCAGTAGAACTTTTCTATTGTGTGTTGGTTTGAAGTATCTGTGTCGTTCAAAAGATTTACCTCTCCTAAGTTTCCTTAGGCTTCTCCCCAGTTGTAACGTTATTAACTAGCATTCTAAGAAATAATCCAATTCTGGTTCCTATCTTCAGCTTAAATTTATGGAAAAAAATAATTTACTTGTTGACTATTCACTGTGTATGCACATTAAGGCACCTATGTTCTTGCACCCATGTTGCCTATGGCTTCACAAAATTATGAAAATGAACATTACTTGAGTTGAAATGACATGACTTTGTGACAGCAAGTAATTTGATTTATTAATAAAATACTCAGCTTTAGTGAAGACCCTTCTTTTTTACTGCTTTGCTCATACAGTTTTAGAGAAAACATACATCTGCATAGTTGTACTAAAGCAGGAGTTAAAATGGAACTTATTCCATAAGAACCTACTACAACTGAAGTGCAAGACAAGTCAGTGATTTAAGAAAAAATAGTTATGTGCTGCATACAACCCAAAATTTGCTTTACCACTTGCATTTCAACTCCTGTCTGGCATGGTTGCTAACTTTGTTACCAAGAAAAACTATGACTGGATGTATGCTATCCTAAAGTTTGTATACAGTGAAAGAAACTAAATTGCTAGATAAAACTTGTTTATTTCATGCCATGAAGCATGGGGTTGATTTAAGTAACTTTTAGTTGTTTTTTTAGTAGGTTTGAACTTTTGTCACGGTTTGTTTTTTATTGGAACACTTCTAAATAATGCTCCTTGGGGTTGCAGAGCATATGGTGTGTTAATGCTTTCTTTTTATTTTTAGTTTGCCAGAACTATCTGTTCCTCTCTACAGCGTGAGCTGATGAGCTGGCTTTCCTTGTTCACATTCCTTGCAGTTCATCTGCCTATAAATGTTTTTAGAGTACATCAAATGATGCTGCTAAGATACTGATGTGATAAATCATTAACAATAAAAATCAAACATAAAATTTTGTGATGTGCTTGGCTTGAACACATTCTAGTACCACCACAAAACCATGCAGCCTCTGTTTTTTAACTAAAATCTTATTTGAAAGCTTTTAATCTAAAATCAGCATTGTCATGTTTATTGAGAGCATCTTTGGGAGAAAATCTGGGGGTTTTTTTCTGGTAGAATGATTAATGTTTTGTGGAAAGCAAACAGCAAAAGTTTACTTGTTATTAGGACAGAGTTTGTAAAACGTGTTCTTTCAGATGGGAGAATCTGAGTATGTTTTACGAGACATTATGAAATGAAGTAGCCTGAAAGAGGATACATTATTGTTCAGCTAGCAAGATATATTTTCTAAGCCGTGGGTGATTTTCAGTGGATAATCCTCATCCAAAACAAAACCATTATTTTGGGATGCTGTGGTGTAAAGCACTGTATATTTACAAAGCAGCAGAGATTGCCAACTCTTCTTGCTTTGCCTCAGTGGTTATTGATCTGAAAACACTAACAAGCTTACATTCTCTGTACTTCACAAGTTGCAGCTTCTGCAGCAGGCTCCTTAGGAATTTTGAGCATACTTTACGAGTAATGGTTACGCTGGTGGGGCCTTGAACTTAAACTGCTGTTAAGCAAGAGTCACAGATCTTATGATCCCACGGTGGAAAAAAGAAAACAGGTGGTAGGGCTAGATGTAATGGCTCTTTCCATTTTTACCAGCACTCTGACAGCTTGCCCTAGGAAGCTTTCCCTTTAGAAAAGAGATAAAATAGTAAACAGAACTGGCCAGGCTTACGCAGTGCCTGCCAGCCTCTGACTCTAGCAATAATTCCTAATCCATAAATTAAGAGTTGGTCCTCTGCTTGTTTGTGCAGCAATAAACCATTTTATTCTTTGCTTTCAAAAAAATATCTTTTGTTGTCAGTGTATGGCATGTTTCATTCAGTACACCTTAGTTAAATTTGTGTCATATGACAATGCCTATATATAACCTTAAAAAAAAAAAAAAGCGTAAACAGTTGATTCACAGCAATATCTCCTTAATCTTTACCAGTTCTAGATCAGTATGTAAATAGAGCAGCACACATCCACAGTCTTGTATGTGGATACAGGTATGTGGATACAATACTTTTGCATTTAATATCAGTGTTTTCTAATACAGGTCCTTTCCCCCATGGTATAAAATGTTTTGAGATGAGGATTCTGTACCTGTTGGTGTCAGTATAAACAGCTTTGTGCTAGCAAATGGGCATATTGTTCTCATCAACATACACTCAGATAAGTAGAAAGCACTGTGTTACTGGTGCAAACCTAGATTACATCAGGGTTGAAGAAACAGGCAGAACTGATGCTACTTCATGTGGATCAGCAAGGAAGATACTAAGTCAGGACCCTTCAGCACTCAAATGACTGTTGTATCCACATTTGGATTTTCTTTGGCAGAATGCTTGGGAAAGTGAGTCTTAAATATCTGTGCATAATATGTCACTTCTGGTATGTCAGTATCCAAAACTTAGCAGATTAACCAAACTTTTTGAAAAAAATGTCTATACACACACACACATACACCTTTTATATTAATTTCTTCTATGATGAAGGTTTTTCTTCAAACCCTTGTGCTAATGAATAAATACAGCAATGATGGCTTACATGAGTTATCTCAAATGAGTATTTAAAGGGTTAGACTCTTGATTCAAATCATACTGATTCTATCCTTTAGGTAGTGGGGTGACTCAAAATGCCTTTGTCAGATGTCTTTAACCTCTCCAGCTGTCCTGTCAGTGAGAATGAGTCAGAAGCTGGAATCCTACAACTAACACCCACTAAATCTGGAAGGCTCAGCTGTTACCATAACTGAGTTGGCAGCTTGGGTCAGGATGGGGACTGGTGTGTTACTGAGGTGACAGCAACCTTTCCAGAGTGTTGGTCCATCTTTCAGAGAAGAGAGGAAAGTCAGGGCTGGCAGGGAAGGGAGTAATTGTCCTGGGGCACAGGAACCTTGAGGATGGTTTAAGGAAATCTGTTTGGTTTGTCTGCTTGGTTCACAGGACCTTCAGGGCCTGATAATGAGAGAGAGGGAAAAATACATGACGTACTTGGTTAGAGAGAGTAGCTGCTTGCCTTATAGAATGGTGTTAGTTACACTAACCACATGACTAGAGGTCAAGATGTATATATGCTGGTTTTGGTAGCACTTTTCTATGGATGTTAAATAAAAACAGCCCTCCTCACAGTGAGGATGAAAAAATACTTCATAGAAAGCACAAATTGTGGTTAGAACCTGTGTATCAGATTCATGGCCTTTGCTGCCTTTGAGCCTTCCAAAGGAGAGCTGTGCACTTTGTGATCACCTGGCAACTGCATACACAACACAAGAGAGTGTGATTTTCCACTTTTCAAATAGCCATGGTTACAAACTGCTCTTGTCATAGGTTGTTTGTTTTTTTTTAATCTTGTTCCAAAGAAACTCTACAGATCTAACAGCAATTGTTTAATAGTTATTCAAAATTTTAGGTCTACAGGCAGAGTGAAATATTTTTTAGTTTTCCTGTCTTTTCTTAATGGCTAACATGGCTGCATGTTGAGCACATTTGTGTTCTGATTTTGCTTTTGGTATAATGTTAAAACTATTATACAAACAATGCTTCCATTTTCCTTCCACAATATCTCCTACAGCCTTCCATAGAAATGCACAGAGGAAAAAAGATTTAGTTCTAGCTATTTTATTTGTCTTTAAAACACAGCTTTTACAGGGGTAATAATAAAACTTTCAACTATTTTTAAAGTGGGTTTTTTTAAGCCAGATGGATTTTGAGTAGTCTGCTGAATAGTTGTGAAAAGAAAATGGTCTCTTTAATAAAGTTACTAAGCCTGAGATTTGTTTTAATCAGGATCAAAGTAAAATAAACTGTGATAAAAATGTTCATATTCATTAACTAGGGAAGAGTATCTTGACCAACTTAAATTTTTAAAAACTTAAGGAAACTGGCAAGCTAAATGGGCAGAAAATATAAAGTATATTTAGATAGTCTCCCTAGCAAGCCTCTAAGGATAAAGGCTTGCTAGGGAGACAGTTTATCGGATTGGAAATACAGTGTCTCTTAAGATTAATCTTTCTTCTGGCCTCAGAACAGATGCAACTTTCATAAAAATGGTAGGGCAGGCATATACAAAAATGAGAGTACAGCAGTAGATCAATGGTATTTTAAAACTGATCAACTGTGCACTCTCTAGAAAGTACCCCTGATGTTTTCCATAATTTTAGGGTGCTTTCTAAAACCAGTGGAGGAGCTGTTGTGCATTTGGATTTAGAGTCAGCCCTCGAATACTAAGGTACCGCGGGTCTTGTTCCAGCCCCGCAAAGTCCTCCATGTGCGTTGATAGGCAGCTCATTAATACGCAAATTTCCCCCCATAGCCCCGCCCCCAAGCTCCGGAGGGAAGGGAGGAGCAGGGCTACAGGAGCTGTGCTTGGGACCCTGGGAAAGATTATTTATGTGCGCTGCATGCAGTATCTACTGTGTAGAGCAAGCGGCACCTCTTCATCCTCAACTGGGGACCACTCCCTGCCTCCTTCAGGCAACCTGACGCTGTGATGAGACTGTGAGGATTGTGCCAAGCTGTGCAATGCTGCTGGAACCAAGCTCGGGCCGGCGCAGCCCCTGACAGACACATCAGGACTCAGTGCTGGTCCTGGAGGTGGGGAGGAGGGTGGCATCACTGTGATCCCTCCCTTTGGAGCTGCCACGTCCCTTTTACATGCGCTGCTGCAGCACACATGTTTAAAGTGGTGTTTCAAAGCCTATACTCCACACTGGGGCTCTCATTGGCATCCTGAGGCTTCTGTTCCCTCACCCTCTGGGAACATAGTGGCGGTGCTGCCTTGCTGCCTTTCCTGGCACCGGTGGATGTTAAAGGGAAAGAAACTTCAATACCGAAGACCCTGCCCCGCCATAAGCGCACGGGGTGTCTCAATGTTGCAAAGTTAAGGTTTTTCCAGGCTCTAAGAATGCTGACCAGAGCTCAGGGACACCCCTTCCCCGCCACAGTGGCAGCGCGAGCGCGCGCGGGACGGTGCAACCAGCGGGTCCGGGCCGGGATGGGCTTGGGGGGGGAGCAGCGGTGGGGGTTTGGGCTGGGAGCATGCACACGGTCACAGCAGCCACTCAGAAACGGTTCCCTTTGCTCGCTTGTGCCAAGGGAGACAAGGGGAAGGAGCAGAGAATTGTCCACAGAGCTCCGGAGTTCCGGGGGGTGAAGCAATGGGCGTGGCCTACATGCATATTAACGACCTGCAGTTCTTTGTGAGATTAATGTTTCGCGATGCCTTTGGCCTGTCCCTTTCCTCGCAATGGAGGAGGCATAACTGCATATTAATTATATTATATGGAGTTCTTTAGTAACTAGTAAATCTGCAAGTGGAATTTCATAGTGCTTCTCTGTATGTGACAGGCAAGAAGAATCTAGTATACATCTTTAGAGTAAAGTTTCTGGTTCATAATGCTTGTCAGTACTGTTGCGCTTATATCAGAAATACAGTCAACCCTCTCTACTTCGCGGTTCCCCATATGGGGATTCAATTCTTCGCGGGCTGATTTTTCCATGATTGAGGAGGTTCGTTTTGTAGGGCATTAGCGACTGCGCCCGCGAGAACTGGCAGCCATGAATATTCAAATTAGCCCCACCTGCCATACCACGTGGACCACCAGTCCACTGCTCTGCCCATACCACCTGCCCTGCACCACAGTGTTCGTAGCAGAGAGCAAGCACTCCACCCATGCAGCGCCCCCTGCTCTGCTCAGAGAAGAGTGTGTTATGTCCAGGTCACCCACCTTGTGCCACGGTGCTTATAGCAGGAAGTAAGCACTCCACCTGCGCAGCCCACCCCACATGGGCAGCTGCAGAGCTGCGGCAGAGAACGCAGCGGAGATAGCCCCTTTCCAGCCTGGCCAGTCCCCAGGAAGCTGTATAGAGACTCCCTAAAAGCACGCATAAGTCGTGGCAGCAACTCCAGTCTGAGATTGTACTTCTGACCCCTACCCACCCTGTTCCTTTCCCCAGCACAGGCGGCCACGCAAGGCACAGTGGCAGGGAATGCAGGGAACAAAGGGACTGTTGCTTTTAAGTTTTATTTTCCGCTAAGTCCCCAGTCTGCTCCATACTTTAGTACAGTGGTGAGTGTCCCCGCCTCTCATGTAGGAGACTGAGGGTTCGATTCCCACCAGGGAGGCAGTGGTGCCATTTAAGAGTTGGACTCAATGATCCTTGCGGGTCCCTTCCAACTCAGAATATTCTGTGATTCTGTGACTCTCCATGCAGTTACCGAGTCAAAATATTACAGCAGTATGTACAAACTGTATGTACTTTTCTTGGCTTTTCTTAACATATGCTAGCTAAGACAAGTACCCTGATTAACAAGGCTGTGCTGGCCACTTTACTGCTGAGTTGCATCGCCATGGTAAGGGTGCTGCCAAGGGCACACTGGCCAAGCAAGGTCCCGCCAGCCCCTCTCCCCTGTTAAAGCTTACAGGCTCTGGGACCCCACAACTCCAGGGGGGCCAGGGCCAGTGCTGCTGGCAGATAGAGCACTGCTTTGCAACTGTTACCTTGCCAATGAGACTGAGTTGTTCTGTAGCCAATGCCAGCATGAGCCCGAGCATGGAATACAGCCTTTGAAACTCCACTTTCAACATGTGGGCTGTGGCAGTGCACGTAAAAGCGAGGCAGCAGCTCCAAAGGGAAGGGGCTGGGCTGAATTCCCCTCACTGATCCTAGCGCTGCCACCCTTCCCCCAGCCTTTGGGACCAGCGCTAAGTCCCAGCATGTCTGTCAGGGGTCGCGCCAGCCCGAGCTTGTTTCCAGCAGTGCTGCATGGCTTGGCACAATCCTCACAGTTCCACGATGGCTCGGGCCACCTGCAGGATAAAAGAGGGTCAACTGTACTGTGGTCAGCAGGACCAGGGGAGTGATTGTCCCTATGTATTCAGCACTGCTGAGGCCGTATCTCAAGTACTGTGTCCAGTTTTGGGCCCCTCATTACAAGAAAGACATCGAGGTGCTGGAGCAAGTCCAGATAAGGGCAACAAAGCAAAGGTTCTGGAGCACAAGTCCTGTGAGATGCAGCTGATGGAGCTGATGTAGAAAAGGAGGGTCCAAGGGTTGTCATGAAGTGAGTGTCAGTTTCTTCTCCCAAGTAACAAGCAATGGTGTAGGGATAGATGAATTTGAAAGACTTATTTTCAAGGAGCTTAAGTCATGTTCACAATGGGGAATACTCCCACATGAGAGAGAGCCATCTTTCCCAGGAATGCATTTGTGTTTTTCTGCTCCCACATACCACAGGGATCGGTTTCCTACAATGGGAAGAAGATGGGATTGCAGACTTTTCAGAAAGCTCAGCAGGCAGGGGGGGGAGGAGAAACAATAAAAGCCTTGAGAAGAACAGAGGAGTGTCTTTCTCTGAGGCCCCAGTGCTTCTAACACCATTAAGTTGGTGTTCAGAGTGTTTTCACCTTGAGAAAGTAAATTTTCCTAAATCCTCCCGCTCCTAGTATTTTGGGGGAATGCTTGTGTTATCTTTCCTTCACAGATGGGCCAAGAGGAAATGGCCCTTAAGCTGCATATGTGGAGGTTTAGATTAGATACAAGGAAAAATTTATTCACTGAAAGGGTGCTCAAGTATTGGAACAGGCTCTCTAGAGAAGTGGTGGAGTGGCATAAGACCACTAGTTGTAACATTTTTTAACATACACTCTGAACTTAACCCTCAATCTGTGCAGGAAAGAATAAGCAGCCTACAAAGGAAGAAAACATTGATGCAATTTCAATTGCAGCTGCAGCATAGATAGCATTTCAGTCACCAGCTGTCCGCTCAGCTGTGGTGTGTGGCTGTTACAGCAGTAGCTTTAACCAAACTGGGAAGAAAATAGCAGAATCCTGTGGAAACTATGGCAAATCATTATTTTTCCTAGCATCTCTTACAGTATAGGAAAACTAGTAATCTGGAAATCAAATCATCTATTGTTTTCCTTTACAAAAGCTTACAGGAGTCTGAACAAAAAATTAACAACAGTGGATAAGACACAGACATGTCCACCTGTTCAGATTAAGGTAAATTAGGTTAAGATTAACCAGTTTGATTTGTTTGTTTTCAGTCTGGGGGTTTTCTGGTTTAAACAGGCTGAAGAGGTTTGCTAAATGGTCAGAAATTCGTTAAATGAGGAGAGATACAACATGACAGACTACACAACCACAGAGGAGATGTTTTTTGTCCCTTCAAATCTTGTCTCTGAGTGGCCTTGAGAAGCAGACTAAGCTAACATAATTTATTCTTGAAAATAGCCTTAACTTTAACATTTAATGAGAACATTGTTACTTTTACACGCAAAACATATGGTTAAAGTTGCTCACTGGTTATTTCTACTATGCTCTTGATAAGAGTAAACCAATGTGAGGGATGTTGTTTTTGAAGAAAGCTTGCCAGCCCCTGGAACTGAGCAGGCAGAACAGTTATTTTATGGAGGTCCTCATCACTGGAATGCAAAATAGCATGGAATGGAGGCCTTGAAATAACTAAACCATGTACGTAGTATGTGGTTGCTACAGTCGCTAAGCTTCAGGTGAGATAAAAGTTCCTTTTCAAGATTTACTCCGATTTATAAGCCCTTTTTTGCCACGGTGTTCATAACATTTATGTTACAAAATCCTGCTTGAAGAAACAAAATCTTGAGAAAATTGTGCTAAATTTTTTGTATCTACTTTTCATTTTGGAATAAAGAGGTATTAAGTTTGGATGACTAAATAAGCATGTATACTTAGGTGTTTCTACTTATCATAGAACTGTTTTTCCATAATTAGAACCACATAGTCACAGCAAACTGTTCTAGAAGTTTTCTGTCAGGCATACGGCTCATGAAACATCCTTCCCTTTTATCCTGAATCTACTATCCTTTCAGAAGTTTCATTAAAAGTTTAACTTTGCAGAAAGCCCTCAAAATCAGATAATCTAGTCTGAACTCATTGTTAGCACATTAAGACATGTGTTTAAATTTAAATTTGCTTCCTTTTTAAAGGGGGGCTTTTTATGGTTTCAAATCTGGAATACATATTTTAAGACACTGACTGTAATTAATTGAATGTTATTGTAATAAAACAATGGCTTGTTAAAACATACCCTTTCTAAGTTTGTAATTCTTTTTCCTCCTAGTAGGAGAAAATCTTCCTCATTGATGAGAAAACTGTCTTTTAGTAGACACTAAACATTTTCGTGGACTATAGGAGACCTTGTCAATTGGCAAAAGCCTACATCAAGTATTTCACATACACATATAAGCAAATAAGAAATGGATACCACTTCTGTTCCATTTACATATCTGGAAGGGATAGCAGGAAATATGAATGTAGGCCTTCCTTTCAAGAAAGAAAAACTGTCGATCATGAATGGATGTCGGTTTCAGTTATCATAGCTCAATTTTAAATATACTCTGGGGAACAGGTATCATAATCTAATTTTAAAACTTGCTGTCAGACTTTATTTTATCATTGTCTGTTAGATACCTGATATGCTGACTGTGCCATCTGTTTTTCCTGCAGGGCATGTGGAGAAGAGAAGGAAAATTAACGACTTAGCTATCCAAAACAGTGAATGGTACTTGAATCAGATGCACGAGGATGGCATAAAAACTAACTGAAAGGATATTAGCTATGGAAAAATAATCTCTATAGAAGCTCTCTGAAATTATATCTACCTTACCTACTCTAGCCAGTTTCATCAAGAATGCTGACATCTCAGAACATCCCTGGTTCAAAGAGGATTAATTTAAAGGTCGACCTCTTAGGGCCATTTTTGATTCATGTTGCTCTTAGTATGTGCAGAGCTGAGACTTCTAGGAACACTTTCAATCATTTAAATGGTGTAATAATTTTTTTAAAGGTGGAAGGCTTGCATCAAATTTGGCTGTGAAGTGCTGTGCACAGTGTTTGATACCGCAGACATTACAGGACAGTCTACTTATGCTGCCTGTGCTTGTTCCAGGGGCGATAAGTGCAAACTCAGAGAATGTTTTCTCTTTTGCTTTCATGGGGATCAATATAGATGAATCAATAAATATAACCTTCAAATGCCAGCATTTCAGTCAGGACAAACACTGGCCACAAAAAGAGGAGAGTATTGCCTTGAAATCTGTCACCCAACCTTTGGCTCCCCTGTCATTTTCAGCAGCTTGTTTTGCATCACGCTGTTTGTCTTAAGGAAAATCTGTAGACTGATACTCCTTGGGAAGTTTACTCAGGCTTTATCCAGAGTCTGCTGCAACTGGAGTTCACATGGATTCCACTTCAGACTTACAAAAGCCATAGCAATGACCTGTAAGAAAAGCGGGGCTGTGACATTTGCTGTATGTTCAACTGTGGTGGAAGAGAATCGAAAGTCAGAGAAGACACAAAAAGTTCATATCAGAAAGGTATTGTCACATGAGGGCTGTTTTGTGACTTGTATTTTTAAATGTGCTGTGGAACAAAGAAGCACCATCCTAAATTATTTCTCTTAAACCATACCAAAACTGGACTATCAGTGCCCAAAGCTCCTATAAGAGAGCATGGAACTGCTGTGGGGCTGCCGGCTGCTCGAGCATGAGAGGAAGAGACCAGTGGTGACTGTGATTCTAGGCATATGGGATGTCAAAATAAACAAGTAAAGAGATGAACAGATACCTAACTTTCTTCTCTTGGTTTCCTGCCCAGATTTGAGGGGCTGCTCACTATATAGCCTCTGTAAGCTGTAAGAAAAAGTGCAGGACATCAGAAGTTCCCTTGTGGCTCTTTTAGTCCCCAAACACTAGGTCTTAGTTGGAACTCCTACATGTGGGGGAACTGTGGGCCAAAGGGAGGTCCAACAAGGCTGGGGAGGAACAGGATCTGCTGGGGCTTGAGGTTAGTCATGGTTTATGAGAAGTCTGTTTTTTCCTGAGTTCCCAACCTTTCACAATACTCAAAAACTTTTACAGTGTTATGTTCTTCTGGTGAGGGAAGGGTGAGAACTTGACCGTGAAAGATTTAAACAGCTTGACCTGCCTCAGAACTAATAATTACCAGATTTCTTCAAGCTAAATGGAGGAAAACATTACTGCAGCGTGGAAAAACACTACAGCACTGCTCATGAAAATACTGGGAAGTCAAATAGCTCCGTGTCAAACACAGGTGAGTTCTGCAATGGCTAGCTTGTAAAATAATGTGACAAGATTTAAGAATATGGACAAGTAATTACCTTGTCCTGAGACCTTTTAAGATAATAAAAGAGACAATGGAAAGGTTACTTGAATTGTACATTGCTATCAGTTTATGCTAAGTATTAAATTAATAACTTCCAGTTTCTAAGTTTGAAACATTCATAAGATTTTTTTTTTCCCTAAACTGAGGCTTAGGAAGAAAGATTAAAAGACTTCTCTGAAATGTAAAACATTGGGAAATCAAGTTACACAGTGGTCTTTCTCACCAAGGTGATGTTCAGTGTACTAATGAAATGCAAAAAATAGAGTGCATTGTTCCACTTCTGTCTGAGCAAAAAGGATCCATGCAGTGGTTTACCTCTTGAAATAATTTAGCATGTATAAGCACAATTGGAAATATTGAAGAACTATATGTCAACTCCTATTTTCAAGTAGATGTTGCAAACAAATATAAGATCGTGAGCAATTCTGTGTCCAGATTAAATCACAACTATGTTCTCTCTGCTTATCTGGTATTTGTATCTACATAAATGGAATCTGGTGGGAGCTTGCTCCATGCATGTCAGGATGAAAGTAATTTGAAAAATTACTCTAAATTTGTGTTTAAATTTAAAGGGTATTCTTTTAAGTTTTATCATTCCAAAATACTGACCCCGAAAAGCCAAGCCGTAAACTTAGTAACTGTGACTTCTCTTGGGAATAATCTAGCAAACGTCAGTCAACAACTTTGTTACGAGCTGTTGTAGCCTGCTAATGCTGTGAGAAAAGGGAAGCTGTGTGATATACAGCTTGAAAAAAAAATATTGAAATTAATCTTCCTACAGCCTACCATGATAAGGGCTCTCAGTTATTTTCCCTATGCCATTTCCCTCTTCCTTTTCATGGCACACTGAAACAGATCATGATTTTTTGAGACTTTTTTGAACATTCTCCACAAAGTAAGACATCAGTTATACAGTCAGTGTTAAATTTGCCAAAATACTCATTGTCAAAATACTACGTTTATTTCCATAAAATAATTTCTCAAAAATTATTTGCAGTCGAGTGTGCAATTAAGGTTCCAAAAGGTAGAGTACCAAAAGAAATCACTCTTTTACTGCATTTTCTCATTCACTAGGCTGTTTTCCTAGAGATATCCTTCCGATTTAAATCGGCTTCCTTTCAGAGGCTCTGCAGCCAGTAGGTTTGAAGTCTAAACACAACCTGCTTTAGAGGGGGTCTACTTGGGGCCTGCCTGGGTTGGGGGGGTTATTTGGAGAGTTGGCTCGGATGTTCCCGTTGCTCATATGCTACGTGGGGGTTTTTACTATGTCCTGCGTAGCACGACGTGCTAACTTAAACCTTGCGCGTTTATGTTTTTCAGCTAACCAGCTATTTTTTCACCTTTCTCCTAGACCTCTCTGAAACCCCAGGACGGGGTAAGCCCGTAACACAAGTACGCGCCAGGCGCCCCGTGGCTGGAGCCGGATCGCTCCTCTCCGCCCCTCACCCGCCCCGCCTCCCTCAGCCAGGCCCCGCCTCCCT
>WEKX01013683.1:8373-34149 GCA_013390025.1 Pitta sordida | reverse complement strand
GGCTGAGGGGAGACCTTATCGCTCTCTACAACTACCTGAAAGGGAGGTGTAGCCAGCTGGTGGTCGTTCTCTTCTCTCTGGCTACCAGTGATAGAACAAGAGGTCACAGTCTTAAACTGCGTCAGGGGAGATTTAGACTTGACATTAGGCGGAACTTTTTCACAGAGAGGGTGATCTCTCAGTGGAATGGGCTGCCCAAGGAGGTGGTGGAGTCGCCGTCCCTAGAGGTGTTTAAGAAAAGGTTGGATGAAGTTCTTGGTGACATGACCTAGATATTAGGGTAGGATGAGGTGTTGGTAGTAGGATGGCAACAGGTCAGGTTAGGTAACAGGTTTGACTAGATTAGATTAGGTAACGGGTGATAGGTGATAGGTTGGACTTGATGATCTCTATGGTCTTTTCCAACCTTACTGATTCTGTGATTCTGTGATTCTGTGAAATTCATTCTCAACATTGAAGGAGATGTGTCATAAATTACTTAATCCTCTGGAGAATGTACATACAGATAAGATACATGAACATAAGCTCATGCACTGTAAGTCACACTACCTCAACAGGAAATCTGTCTCAGGAGACCTTAACTTGTGTTGAGAATGTAAGTGATGGTATTCCCCTGTGACAGAGGTCACTGATTAGTTCAAGTTCTAGGAAGTAAATTCTGTCATTTCTAGTCTTCTGTTATGGTTACTTGAGTGATAGAATATTCAGGGGCAAACTTATTTTGCCTTGGAAGAGTCTCCATTAGAATCTGGCCAGTCTAGAGTAAAAATGCCTTATATTCACCCTTTTCAAATTCTAAATGAATTTGGATTGAAATAACCTGAGAAACCTGAGGTCCAAACCCCTACCTGGGGTAGGGCTGACTTTGACTGAAATGACATCCAGTTGCCAATGACCTGACAGTTTGTTTAGATGAGAACTTAGAATGGTTGGTCTTTGACATGCATATTGTTGCCCCAACAGTTTAAAATGATTAAGGTAGAAACTAAAGCTAAATTAGAAGACCTAGTCCTACAAAATATGTTAATAAAGCTAGTGAGAAAGTTCAGAATCCCCAACTTCAGTTGTTAATTTTGTGATGGAACTGTACTCTTAAACTGTATGTTGGACATAGGAGCAGCTTGAGGAGTAATACCATGCATCACACTGCATATGAACAGCTGTTTCTGAAAAGTTAAGGTTTCCTAAAAATCTGAACACCAGTGAAGTTTGTTTCTCTGTGTTGAAAATTAAACTGCAAAAAACAAGGGGTTTATGTTGTCTGTCTTTATTAATTTAAGCTTTCTTTGCTCATTATCTCTTTATATGCAATATGCTGTTGGAAACAAACTTCTCATGGTTACAGTAACATGGGCAGTTTTTCACACTTAGTAACTGGCTTCCTGTGAGGACTGGAGCAAGTACAGTTTGTACAATGGCAGTGTTTCATAAAAACTGCCACCTCTGATAATGCTCCTGTTATTTTTTTAGCACCAACATGCCCCTTTACTGAAGCTCATATGCAGCTGTTTGAATGGCTGCAGCCGAATGTGTGAATTGAGAGCTTGTTTTGTACACACAAGCTGTGTACAGAAACGTGCTTTCAAGGTGGATGGGCAGTTGCTGACAGGTGACTTGCACCAAGCAAGAGGTGTGTGGTGGAGGACAAACAGGATTGATGTAGGTGAAGGACTCTGGCTTTTAGTGGTGAGAGGAAACCATGTTCTTATTTGGTCCCTTGCTGCCAGAAATGAGTTGTATATTTGATTTTTTTCACTTAGTTCCTAGAAGGAAGAAAACTTCGTTTTCATGGGAATGGAAACAAAGTAGTTATTTTTTAAATGCTGGCTGTGTGGGTACTAAGTACTGCCAAAATTTGCCGATTTTTTTTTTTTCTTTCTTTAAAGGGGCTGGAAGTTTTCTGCAGGCCATTTGTTGTGTTTGGGTCACCTTTTTGTAACTACTTTCCAAGGCTATTGACTGTGTGACACTCCCTCTTTACCTCCTATCTAAAAACACATTTCAAAGAGCCAATTAATCTTTAACAAAAATTAATATAAATGTTTTTTAACTTAATTTTAGTTTAACTTTTAAATCATCATTTTTAAACAGAGAGAATGAATCCCTTTGGAGGGAAGTGTCAGAACTGAGAGCAAAACACTTGCAACAACAGCAAGTTATTCGAAAGGTAAGACTTAATTCAGGTATTTGTACATGCATCAGTGAGTGGTCCTGAACTAGGAATACTGTGCCACACATTACCTTGCTTTGCCTTCACACATTTTTGGTATTGTGGAATTGTTTTCATAGAAAAGAGAGTGGTGTATAGTGAAGAAATATTAGTGAAACAGAGATTCAGTATATTTTACTGGATAAGCAGAAAATAAGGCCGTAGTGTCATAAACATCTTCAAAGAAAGAGGTTCATGAACATCATACATCAGTCATTATGTACTCTTTAAATTGTCCATTCAGTTTTTATTGCTTCAGGAATTGGATGACTACTAATCTATTTTGGGTAATCTCAGGAAAAACTATCTCACTGCAAGAATTACCAAGTTCTGTATTGGAAAGTCACTGCTGTCACACTTACCTGGCCTGCTGACCATATATTTGTAAACTTACCGGAGGAATAGATAATTGAATGGAATCCACTGATAAATCTGTTAACTAAGTTACTGTATTATGATCTGCCAAACTCATGTAAATGCATTGAGTTTACAGGTTTATTTTTTATATGTCAGAAAGTGTATCACTGAAGGCAGCTTTGTAGCAGACTTACTGATATTTTTCCTAATTTGTTCAAGACTGATATATATATATATATATATATATACATATGTAAGTCCTTAAATTTAAAAGGCAAGGGAACAAAGTCCAATATTTCAAAAGGAAAAAGCTGATAAATCCTGTTAATTGTACATGTAATTTTTACTGTATCTGTCAGAAATGCCTTTCACCAGAGTCAGTATTTGCATATATAGGTGGTGCATATGATCCATATCCCTGTACGCCTTCTGCCATTGCTTATTAGAGCTCTTCTCATCAGTTGAGTTACTGGATGTATTTCTGTGTCCTGTGCAATGTAGTGTAAAAGTTGACTTTTGCCACCTAGTATGTAAAAAGCCTTTCTTGGACAACTGAATAGCTGTTTTTTTGAGATATTACCAGTAGTGTTTTTACCATGATTTTTAACTTTTCTGAACAGTTCTATATAAAGGTTACTAGACTAAAATAAGTGTTTTGCTGTTTTTGTGTAGGAGTCTTCTGCTGTAAGATACCTTGGTGGTCAAGAGAAACAGTTACAAAGTAAAGTAACAATAGTGTTCTTTCCTTTACAGATTGTACAATTCATTGTTACCTTGGTGCAGAATAACCAGCTAGTGAGCCTAAAACGCAAGAGGTAAATATGATCTTGAAAACTTGCTGTCCAGTCAACAAACTGACATGCCTTGTTGGCTAAAACCAAAGAATTGGTTTCGAGGTTGCTTTCTTCCTTTACTCTTTCTCATGTAGGCCTCTACTTCTGAACACTAATGGACCTACGAAGTCAAATGTATTTCAGAAAATTGTGAAAGAACCAGCAGACAGTAGCCACCATGTAAGTTTTCAATTTTAGGTACTTTCTGTTATGATGAAAGGAGTGGGGTGGGCAGATGGATCAGGTAGATTGCTTTATGAGGAATAAACCATAGCTGTGTACTGAGAGCTGTCAAGTTGTAGAAGTGATGGGTCATGTTGTGTTTCCTTCAGAAGCTAAACGTGTTGATAGTCATCACTTTTCAACATAAGCATGTGTAAACCAGCTGCCCATGTATTGAATACAGCTTGACACGAGCCCACTGAAAGCAGTTTACTTTTAATAGTAGTGCTGTTAGGAATAGCACACATAGATTACCATGTTATCTCTGGGAGTGTGGTACCCCTGGCCCCATACAGGGACAGGGATCTGGTGTGTTACTCTGCAAGACAGCCTCCAAACCAGCAAAATCGTGGCACGTTCCTGTGCCATTTCGATGAGTCACACCACTGAATGTTGGTTTGAAAAGTTGGTTTCTGCTGTCCAAATAATGGTTGGTGGGGAAATCACTAAGACAAGTGCTGTAGTGTGGCACCAGAATTACGTAGTAACTTTATAAGAAAGTACTGTTTAAACAACTGTTACTGTTTTAATATTTTTAGGTTTTGTGTGGTCCTGTTTTTGCAGCTTTTCTTTGTTGCATTTGCTGACAGTGCTAGAATATTTTTATTTCTGTGCCTGTAGTATTTGCCAGACTGTTTTCCTGTAGCTGGTGCTCTCCATCTTGTTAATTTACTTGTATGGCTTCTTTTTTTCCTATTAAACATAGAACTGTACAAGCATCTTGTAATCTCAGAGGTGTAGGAAAGCTCTTAGACTTCCTCAGATGTGAAGCATTGTAAGATAAAATGATAACTGTCAGAATGCTGAAGCTTATCCTTCTGTCCCCTGACTCCTTTAAAAATAATTTTCAGGTGCCTCTCAACAGAAATGAGGGCTTAAAACAAAGAGAACAGATTTCAGATGACATTGTTATTTATGATGTCACTGAGGATGTGGCTGATGAAGAAAATCCTATGGGTGATGAAGAAAATCTTCCTGTTACACCAGAAACAAATGAAGACACCACTTCAGATTCTTCCAAGTAAGAAGTCTCTAGAAGTTATATGTAGATAATGGCTTTCAGTGTTGTATAATATGCAGTAATTCAGATGTCTTAGGTAATTTGTTCTCATGAAGTGGTCAGAATTATTCAGAACTCCAGCATATGTAGAAGCTTCATCTGTGAATTCAAATATTTATTGACCTCTGGATTTGTTCCACATAGTTAATGGGCTGTTGAGTTGGCTGATAGATAGACACTGGTGAAAGCAATCTATATTATTGCACTCTGGTTAAATAATGTCCAAAGACAGAGTAAGTGATGTCTTCTTACAATACAGACAGAAATGACTTGCCATGTTTTTACAGATTTTTGTGATGAATAATTTGCATGTGTTTGTCAGGTGTTGGTGCAAGTCTTTGAACTTCATTAAGCCAGTTAATTTCAGGGAGGGATTTCCACTCCCAAGTGTTTTGTCTGTACTCTAGTACTAAAGAAGTAGTTAATCTTTCAGCTACAAGCAAGTTGAAATTTGGTCCAGGGATTGAGGTGCAGTGCTTTCCCTGAGCTGCATTGGATTGATAAGGCCTGTATTATTCCCTAAGGAATAAAAGAGATATTTCTAGCTTACACTTGAACTGGTACCATTGTTCTTGCTCAGCTGATGTCTGGGAATGCATTCTCTGATAGAAAACTTTCTTGAGGATAAGTCTGTGGTAGAGAGGCAGCGTAACTAACAGCTACGTAAGGGTTAAGAGCCAGAATATGGATGAAAGCTGATCAGTTGAGGCTCACTCTTGGTTTTCAGGTTGCATTCCTGGTATACATAACAAGATCAATTAACTACAAACCTGTTGATTGAGACCCTGTGTTATGGGTGCTCCAGAATTCATTCTGTTCAACAGGAGATGTGCACAATATATGTTGTCTGTCTAGTTTGATGGCCTTGTATGCTTTGGTCCACTTTGTACATACTTTATATGCGAGCTTATAGTTGTTCTAATACAAAAAATATCAATGTTCCTATAGCTTTTTAGTAGTTGGTTATTGGTGTTTAGCACAAGTGTGTGCTTGCTGAGCTCCATTAATTGTATTGAGCATTACAGAACTACATAAATGGAAAATAGATATTTAGAATATCTTTCTGTGTTTAGCACTAAAAAGCAGTAGGAAAGTTTATGTCCTTATAAGTGAGCCCTCGACTACCACAATACTGCAGGTCTGGTGTTGCCGTCATTGTCTCACCCCCAAAAGCCCTCTGTCCGCATACATAGGCAGTCCATTAATATGCAGATTTGTCCCACCCATAGCCCTGCCCCTACAGCTCCAGAGCAGCTGCTGGGGGTTCCCAGAAGCTCCTTGCACAATGTGGTGGTCGGGGAAGGGAAGGGCTTCTCCTCTGGCCCATTTCTACTTGGGGAGTCCCCAAGAATTGCGATGAAGGGATCCGTGAGCCCACACCGCTGCTGCAGCAACTCCCGTGCTTTGGCTGCCGCTGCCACACGGGGTGGGGGGCTTCAGCTGCGGCAGCAGAGTGAACATGTCCCGCTGGCCGCCGCGGCCCCACTTTCCTGCGGCACTGCCCTTCCCCGCCTGTAGCCATGGAAACAGTAACACATGCCTGCAGGGGGGTCAGTTCCCCAGCTGTGCTGGGGTCGGGCCAGCACCGCCCACGGGGAGCTCCACCACCGCCCCCTGGTAGAGCAAAGGCACTGCGCATGTGCAGGCCGGAAAATTTCGCAAATGGTGGAATCAAAACTGTGATAAATTCACATCGCAAATGCGCAAGGTCGTGAAGGAGAAGTCGCGATACAGAGAGGATTCACTGTAGTTACAATTTAAATGGGTATGAAATGTTCTAATTAATTTATCCTGTATTACAGCTGCAGTTGTAACTATCATTCTCCTGATATTGTAATTGTGGAGGATGATAACGAAGATGAGTATGGCCCTGTAATTCAAGGGGATAAAAGCACCGAATCAGTTGCTGTCACAGGTGATGATCCAGTCAGCCTTGCCAGTGACAGCACAAGCCCACTTATGTCAAGTGCTGTACAGCTGAATAACCAGTCGACTTTAACTGCAGAAGATCCAGTCTCAGTGATGGATTCTATACTCAGTGAAAATGGAGTAATTTCACAGAACATAAATCTTCTTGGAAAGTGAGTATTCTTGCCTTTTGTTTTTTTTCGAGTATTAGAACAGATTATTTCACTGAAGTAAAAATAACTGAATAGCTGTTTCTACTAAGAATGTTAAATTTATAGTCCACTGTTAGTGAACCAAGTTTCTAAAGGTCCTTCTATTTTAAGTATTCTAAGATGTGACCTTATTTTCATTGTAAGGCGAGTGACTTGGGATGCATAATCTGGCAGTGTAGTGTTGTGGATATCATTGTTTAAACTGTCAGGAGTTATTTGTGTCACTCCTGCAGGCAGATGTGACTCATTAGCGCTATGTGGGGCTAATGTCATGTCACAACATAGTGTTAAGTTGCTGTGATTCCTGTGAAACTTGTTTCAGAGCCCCTGTCTGCATTACTTGTGTTCTCCTCTAAAGAGGAGTTTTCATTTTTTTCCAGAGGTCATTTCTGATGAAAGACTTAGTTCATTCTAGTTCTGGTGAAGATTTTTAGATGTGTATACTATATATGTGTAAAGCCTACTTCAGGATTTCTCTTACTTTGTTAAATGATACAGCAGTAATATAGCGTTTGTCTTCTAGGGTCGAACTTCTGGATTATCTTGACAGCATCGATTGCAGTTTAGAGGACTTCCAGGCTATGTTATCAGGACGACAGTTCAGCATAGACCCAGATCTCCTGGTTGATGTAAATTTTGACTTTATTTTAAATATTTTGGTAATAGGCCTTAGAAGAGATTTGTGTGTGTTGTTACTATTAAGAATGGATTTAAGACAACTGGTATTTTTTTCCTTTCTTACCCTTACAAAGCGAAGTAATACATATTTATGAATATGAGTTTCTGGAACACTGGTATAATTCTTAGTGCTGCACGATTGCTAAAACGAATGCTTAAGTTTTTTGATGAAGAATGGTTTTCTTAATGAAAGAAGTCATGGTTATAGATTGCTACATGAACTTGGACATCAAGTAGATCAATAGTCTTGCTTTGAAATAACCTAGCACATCCATCTGTGGCCTTTTCAATGAAAGGGGGTAAAAAAGGCTCTTGGCATTTACTTTACAAGTTTCCCTGCCATTTCAGGTTATTTCCTTCAGATTTATGCTGACTAGAATGGTCTGGGTTGGATGGGGCCTGTGCATGTGATCTAGTCCAACCTCCTTGTTCAAAGCAGGATCAGCAACACCTGTGGACCTCCAGACACCCTTTAGTTTGAAAACTCTGGTACTCAAAGGCCTAAAACTGGACATACTTCCACAAGTGTGTTCTTAACCCTGACCTGGGCCAGTGTATGCAGTTACTGAGTCCTGAATTATGGCTGTTGGTCCTGCTGGAGTGTCTGTTGGCCCCTCTCTTGCTTTGGCAAGATCCCTCTTGAGAGCAGTGCTGCTCTCATATGTATTGATGACTCCTTCCAGTTTGATGTCACTTGCGAAGTTGAACAGGGTGTGTCGTCCATTTTGTGCAGCAAGGTAAGAAGAAATTGGTGTGTTAGAACTGCTGCCAACTGTGTAGTTAGATGCAATGTAGTTGTTTACTTTGTGACTGAGGTTTGTGGAATTCCAAACCATTGTTCTCGAAAACTAGATTTTCTTTGCAAAAATGGGAATTGCATGTAAATCAACTCAAGTGCTGATAGATGATGGAATAAGTACAGAGCAGATGTGATGGTCTTCTGTTCTTAACAGTGATATTGAGATATCTAAAACTTGGTGTGTTTTGTCTCATTCAGCTTTTTACAAGCTCCGTGCAGATGAATCCCACAGATCATGAACATATTGCTAATACCAAAGTAAGTCTTAAATCCATTGCTGAATGTACACAGTAGTGAGAAATGCAAACTTCACTCACATTTTGCTGTTTTCTGTACTGATATCATGGCACTTCATGCTTTGACTTTGAAGATTTTCAGGAGAATAGGAGGACTACAGCTGATTTCATTCTGTTTGTTAGGCTTTAAACAGCAAAGAAGAAAAGCACACTGATGAATCATGTCCTTTAAAACCTGTGCTGTCTTGAGGCCAATATCTGTACGTTGTGCCAGTCTCTAGTTAGAATGTCTAGTGAGAAAAGAAGCACAAGAATAAGCAGTGGAGCAAATGTATAGCTCTTTGAATTTGTCCTGTTCATTTACAAGCATTAGTTTGGGTTCTTGCTTCAGAGGCTGTGTCACCATTTCACATTTCTGAGCCAGGGTCTGTTAGCATGGATAATACTGATAATGCCACTGCATCCCTTCACAAATAAAAGCATAATTTTTTTTAATAGTTGATTGGCTGTGTTCCAGTGGGATTGGTACAGGCTTTAAGTGTGTGCTTTTGTTCCCAGGCAGAGTCAAAGGGAAAAGAAACTAACAAGAATAATGCTGGTGCAGCAGCTTCACAGGACACAGAAGCTTCTAAGCCCAGATCAGGTTAGTAGTATAGTCAGCCCCCAGTTTCCATGGGTGAACAGGTCTAGCCAGGCTTCGCAAACCCAGCGAATCACAAAGAGAGCAAACTCATGAATATGCCATTATGCCCAGCCCATAGCCATGCCCCCTCCACCCTCAGCTCTAGAGGGCTGTCCTGGGAGCTCCATGTGTCCTGTTGCATCTCAGGAAAGAGAAGGAAAAGCCTTTTGTCACTTCCTGGGCACGGAAGCCTGGCTTCTTGACTGGAGCCATGTTTGCAAGTAGAGAAACCTCTGCAGGAGCCTGCGCTGCTGGGAGCCCTGGAGCTGGTGCCCACCCCCCCAGTGGAGCCAATCAGGCTTGGAGCCTCCTGCCAATGTTTATTCCCTGCTGTGTCTATGCTGGGGCTTAGCAGGGTTGCTGGTGTGTATCTCTTGTGTTCAGACATGGGGGAGGCACCATGCTGCTCTGACAAACTCAGGGCAGCTTACCCTAAGTTGCCATCCCATGCCGCTCCGGAGCAGAACCCTGCAGGAGGTTTCTGGAATGGCAGTGGTGCTGGGCACGGCAGTGGCATGGGTGCCCTGGCACTCCAGGATGGCAGCCACAGTTACATGGGTTGGGACACACCTGCCAGTCCAAGCAGGCTAACACAGTCGCTGCTTGCAACCAGGTTGTGATGCACCCAGCCAGTGCTCGGGAGAGACCTGTGAGGCAAGCAAGGCTGCGACACATCTGCCGGTCCAGAGTACACAGTCGCTGCTGCTTTGTTTGTGGGGCAGGTGTTTTGTTTGGGTTTTCTCTTTCTGAGAACAGAACAGCACCAGGTGGAGGCTTTTTGCCTCTTTAGATTTCTCTTTAATAAATTTCCATTATTAGTTTGTGGCAGGGGTGGCAGTGCAGGCAGAGCTGAGTCAGTGCAGAGTCAGGGTAGCTGCAGTTCATCACCTTGCAACAGGATGTGCAGCCATGTTAGCAGATGCAAGGGCTTCAGTGACCTTCACCATGCATGCGCAATGAGCAGTGGTTGCCCCCCCAAGTATTGCTGGTGGCTCTGACCCCCCCTTTCCCCAGAACAACACTCATTTTCCCTCAAAGTGCACGTGGTTAGCAGCTTCACTGCTTGCTCCCTGCTGTTACATCATGTGAGGCTGCCGTTCTGCCAGCCTTGAAAAGGAGGGCAGAAGGGGAAACCTCTGCCACGCCAAGAGGAAATGGCTTGGCACGGCAGAGGTTTCCCCTTCTGACTAACCCCCTGGAACAGGAGCAGACTAGCTATACCAGCAGCGGGGTGGGATCAAGGCTTTCAGGCCAGGAGTGGTCACAGCTCCAGGGTGATGGCAGAAGTCCCCCTTCCCCTTAAATCACCCCTGCCTTGAACCCGCAAGCAGCAGCACGGAACAAAGGGGATGTGGGTGGGGGCAGGCTGAATGCCTTCCCACCGATGGCATCCCTGACCCCAGCCTCCACTGTGGCACAGGGGAACAGCACAAAGTCCCGCCATGGCTGTCAGGGGCAGTGCTGGCCTGAGCTTGGTTCCAGCAGCACTGCATGGCTTGGCATGGTCCCTCACGGTCCCACAGCAGCCTCAGGCCACCTGCAGAAGGGAGGGAGCCCTCCCTAGTTCCGGGCTAAGTGATGCCGCTTACCCAACACAGTAGATGCTGCGTGTAGTGCACACAAAGAATGCTTCCCAGGCTCCCAGCAGAGCCTAGTATGGATCCTGCAGAACTGCTCCTCCTTGCCTGCCCCTCCACAGCTCCCTGCATCTCCTCCCCTCCCCCCAAGTTCCAAAGGAGATTTTTACACAAACACTGTATAAAAAACACAGTACATAGTGCTGCCATGAGGGAACTTTAATTTTGGTGCTCGCTCCCTCTCTGTTGTCGTGGCAGCCCTGGGGCCTCTGCTGCCATGCCACTGTGCCCAGAAGCGGGACCGCAGCAGCGCCAGCTCCAGGGTGCTGGCGGCGATTCCACGTCCTCTTAGTGGTGCAAATTAGATTGTGGTAGAGGACTGCAGGGGGTGGTGATGATGGGTGGTGCTCATTTACATATTCATAAGCTCATTAAATATTCATGAGCTGCCTGAGTTCATGGTGTTATCTGCGTGTGTACATAGGCCCACTTTTCTCTGAAAAATAACTTGTGAACAATTGAAACCGCAGAGGTGCAGGCTGCAAATAAGTGGGGGCTTACTGTAATGATTTGTTGAAATACTTGAAAAGTTAAACATTCATTGTTTTGAAAGCCATCTCAGGTACTTGTTCTTTGTCTGGTTTTGTGTTATGCTGATAAACAAATAACCCAAACAAAGTACTTTAGTATATTGGATTTAGGTTTTGGCCACCACACCAGATGTGGATAAATGGGTGTTTTGCAGAAGAATCTGCACAAATAATATTATACAGGAGTGTCACAACACTTCAACACATTTAAAACAAACACCTATAATATTTTCTATTATTCTTTTAAGTGCTGTGGATTGGGTTTTGGTTTTTCCTTCTGTGTATAGAAAGGTATTTGAACTGATGTTCTGGGCATTTTTTCCCCTTAGATAAGCAGCTGATACATTATACTGCATTTCCACTCCTTGCATTCCTCGATGGGAACCCAAGCTCTGCTGTTGAGAGTGGGAGCTTCACAGCTGAAACTCCTTCCACTGTTGACAAATCGCTGGAAGGGGATGAGCTCCTGGAGAGCAGCCTGGATCCCGAGCCCACCCAGAGCAAACTGGTGCGGCTGGAGCCATTGACGGAGGCAGAGGCGAGCGAAGCCACACTGTTCTACCTGTGTGAACTTGCTCCAGCACCCATGGACACAGACATGTCCTTTTTGGATAACTGATGTGAGGGGGGACTCTGTATATAGTCATGAAGATGAACTATTTATTTAGAGTATTGTTTGGTATGAGAGTTTTTTGTAAATCACTGTTTTATGTAACCAGATATGTGAAATCTAAAGTACTTTTCCTACAGCCAATTGTTTAGCTACTCTGTTAGAGAAGCCACGAGGCAGGGCTGGCAGTACTGAGGTCACTGAACACTTGTGTTGCACGCATCGCTAAGTACCGAACACTTGTCAATAGTGAGCTTTGTTTTATGGTTTCTTATACTTCTGGTCTTACATATGATGGCATAAACTAGTAGTGTATGGTTAGGGAGCACTGACTTTCTGTATTTTGGTTTTGTTTGGTTGGTTTTTTTATTTTACATTTTGTTTAACACACATGAGGCTTTTTTGGGGTGGGGGGACCAGGACCTGATGTAGGCTTTTTTTTTCCCTGCTTGAACTGGGAACAAAGTGCCTTGGTTCTGCCTTACTTTCACTTCAGTAGAAGTGCTCACACATAGCACAAACTGGGGAAAAGTTCTTGACAGTTGCCAGGCCCCATGACTGCATGAGTACTTTTAACTTGGACCATCTATACTGACAAAATAAATGTTACTTAAGTGTGATACTTAAGAGTTTGTCTCTTATTCTGTGTGCCAGGTGAGTAGGTTGGATATAGGTTGGACTACATGATCTTCAAGGTCCTTTCCAGCCTTATCGATACTGTGATAGTATGTATTGAAGAGCTTCTGGCTTTTGTATCTTAGTAGCTGTGCAAGGTTTGCTTATGTCCACAATTGGTGGGAAATAGTTTAATTATCTCCAAATTTAAAAGTTTCTTCATAAGCCTCCAAACAAGTAAAGAAATCAAGTAAGTAATTTCAGTAAGAAATCAAGGGGGAAATACTACTACTGTAAAACTGCAGAAAAGCCCCATAGCTTTCCTTGCAGTGGAGCCCTACACCCTCTTCAAAGGTGTGTGTCCATTGTGGCATTCACTGAAGCCTGTCACAGCTGAAGTGACTTTCTTTAGCTGTGTCCAAGAGCGAGAGGGTTTTAAAGGGGCAGCTCAGCTGACATCTCACCCTGAGCTCCTGATCCCATATAAACTGATGAACTGCTGTGGGAGGACTGATGTTGACATGTTTTACAGAATCTGAACAGGTGCAATCCAATGCAGCAGCAGTTGATGAAACAGGAATGCACTCAGAGGTGCAAGACATGTCTTATGTTTGCAGAGACAGCTGCAAAGGGCACAGAGGGAACTGTTAAAAAACTCCACCCAGGGAGTTACACATGATCTCCCAAGTTGCTGGGGTCCTGCTATCTTGCAGGAGTGTTCTGCAGCACTGTCAGCTCTTACTGCTCAAGAGTCTGACAGTGCTCTAAAGCATCCCCAGAAGAGGGGTGAAAATGTAACACAATACTTTGCACTAGCCACACCGCGCTGCAGTATAAGACACCAAAAGTCACAGGATATCTTCATCCAAATTTATTTATTAATAAGGTAACAACATATTTCAAATTATTACAAGCTTTTACTACTCTTTTCATTACCATCTCAAGTTTGACTGACATGTCAGACTTTTGTAGTAAATGTCAGTGTTCAGTGCAGAATTAAAATAAAAGCTTAGAGAGTAGCAACAGGAAGTTACAGTTACAAACACCACAGTAAGACGTGTACATGTGCTCCAGGCTCCAGGATCAGTCCCAGTCAGGCTGCTCTTGCCTCAAGTTGTAACAAGTAACAGAGCAATAATTGAGGCTTATATACTGAAGATACAAAGCAGCAAGCACAAAAGCATTTACGATTTTGTAACTGCACAGGAACTAGAGTACTGTTGTCAAACAGATTAATGTCTTACCTCATGCCTAGCTTTAGACTTTCTAGACTCAAGTCCATCTCTGACAATGGATGACAAGCAAAATACCTAATACAGTCAGAGATTCAAGACTTAGAGCTCCAAATTTTAAGAAACACTTTAAGTTCAAGCCTCATTAAATACAAACTCACTCCTTTAGTTTCTGTAATTTCAGTGCTCCTTTTCCTCCACCTTTTTTTTAAATCACAATACTAAAAAAATTTCTTTGAAGGGCTTACACAGCTTTCACCACTCGGCTCCTTGCAAATGCCATGATTGTAGCTTAGCCAAGAATAAAGTGGCACACAAACCAGCAATAAATTACAGCACAGCTATGCAATTTAAACTACTTAAAAAAACAATAATACATAGATGCACATTGTAAACAGGTGCCTTAAAAACATGCTTCTGAGCGTCGGATATGAGGATATTTTTCCCCAGGGTTCTCCTGTCTGCAAAGGGACACATGGGACCCAGCAGCCCCATGGAGGACAATGGCTCCTCTGCAGCTCCAGGTGCAAGTTTCCCATCTGTGCTAAAGTTACTGCTGCCCTCAACACAGGAAAGGTCAGGCTGTTTAGTGCCTAAGTGCTGCAAGATGTCCGGTAAACTCCCAAGGTGCTCCGTTTTGAGTCTAACACTGCTTGCTACTCAAGGCTTACTTTGGAGTCAAGGCAACAAGGATCATCAAAGGCAGCCCCTCCTTTATTTGCAAAGCCTGGCCTAGCACTGTTTAGTGACCCTAATTAATACTTGCCCTTTTTTCCTACAACTACTTAATGCAATTGAGGGGAAAAATGTACTTTCAAAGTTTCTGATATTACATCTCATGCTTCCAAAGCATTCAATCTAGGAGTAATCCTATGAAAACCACCATTACAGCAATTATCATTGAGCTCAGCTAGAAAAAGTCATTTGGTGAAATGACAAAGACATGATTCAAGGTAATCATGCAGAATAAAGCAGTCTCTACTACATGGACAGCACACGCACACACATACATATTTACAGCTGCACTATTATCCAGAATACTGTTTGTTTCAAAGACACAGTGAAGCTGACACAGTCTCCCTAGAGAGAAGCATTGCTTAGTCAAAGTCACGGTTTGTAAGAACCAGTGGAGCCACTAGAGTCCAGACATACAGCACAATGCCAATCCAGCTGGAAGATATCTTCACCCACACAGACGGCCATTTGCTGGTCATTGTCTCGTAAGTAGAATCCGGACTGTGAAAGAAAGAAAAGTAATTTGCAATTTTTTTTTAAATAGAACACACTTACCTACTAAGCCACATTTCAACACTTTTCACAGTACAGTGAATCCCCGCTGCATCATGACCTCTCCATTACGACCTTGCACATTTGCGATGTGAATTTATCGCAGTTTTGATCACAGAATCAGTAAGGTTGGAAAAGACCATAGAGATCATCAAGTCCAACCTATCACCTGTTACCTAATCTAATCTAGTCAAACCTGTTACCTAACCTGTTGCCATCCTCCTACCAACACACCATCCTACCTATAACACACTACCCTAATATCTCAGTCATGCCACCAAGTACATCATCCAAGCTTTTCTTAAACACCTCTAGGGACGGTGACTCCACCACCTCGTTGGGCAGCCCATTCCACTGAGAGATCACCCTCTCTGTGAAAAAGTTCCGCCTAATGTCAAATCTAAATCTCCCCTGACGCAGTTTAAGACTGTGTCCTCTTGTTCTATCACTGGTAGCCAGAGAGAAGAGACTGACACCCAGCTGACTNACTGTTTCCATGGCTACAGGCGGGGAAGGGCAGTGCCCCAGGAAAGTGGGGCTGGCCTGGCTGCAGTGGCCAGCGGGACATGCTCACTCCACTGCTGCAGCTGAACCCCCCCGCCCTGCGTGGCGCTGCCGGCGGGGTGCAGCACCGCAGCTGAACCATCTGGCACGGGGCCGGGCACAGGCTGGGGCGAGGGAGTCCCAGTGTGGGTTGCCAGCATGGGGCGGGGCCGCACCGCGGGGCTGGGTTGCCCGGGCGCGAGCGCAAGCGCCGGGGGAGGGGGAAGCTGCGAGATGGTTTGTGCTGTGAGCACACAGTTGTGGCGGCCCAGAGAGGCCCACAGATTCTCGGGGTGGTGGGGGTCTCCCAAGTCAGAGGGGGCTCAGAAATGGTTCCCTTTTCTTCCCCGTGCTCAGAGAGTCCGAGGGGAGAAGCAAGAAAGTGCCCGGAGCCCTCCGGAGTTCTGGGGGGTGGGGCAATGGCGTGGCCTGCATGCATATTAACGACCTGCAGTTCTTTGCAAGTTTAGGGTTTTGCGAGGGCCGTCGCCTGTCCCTTTCCTCGCAAAGGATGGGGTATAACTGTAGATCGTTTTCACTTCACACCTCAAAGGACATCTCTACTCTTCTTCCAGGCAGTTCACACCAGTCTGTACAAGAACACCATTTGTAACTTGGTGTCACAGGAAGGTGGAAAACAGCAGCAGCACAAAAAATACTAAGAAAGGCTGTCAGGAAGCAGAAATGGTCACAAGGACTCTCAGGAAATCTCCAGGAAAACAGTAAATGGATAGCCCTCAGAGATACAAATAATCTGTTTTAACTTGCCAAAAGACAACACCTAGAAAAATAATCATCTTGATGTCCTAGTGACCCAAGCAGGGCTACAAAACCACAGCAGGACTATTTACCAAGAGTTACTTCTGAAGGAAGTACCTCTCTAGTATTCCTATTTTGATACAAATTGTCCTTTGCCAAATAACTAGAGACATTATTTTATATTTTTAAATTCTGAAGAACATCAGGTCTAGCTGTTAACAGCAATTCCCACCCAGGACAATTTTATTGTAAAGATTTTTTTCAGGGAGCAGACAATTTTCTTCCACCAGGCCCTGTCACAGAATGGGTGAAGTTGGCAGAGATCTCTGAACATTCTCTGGTCCAACACCCCTATTCCAGCAGACACATAAATCCAGCTTCCCCAGATGACTTCTGAGTACCCTGCTTCTCAGTACTCCAAGGATGCAGACTCCACAACCTCCATGTGCAACTTGTGCCTGTGCTCAGTCACCCTTGCAATGAAGAAGTGTTTCCTGATGTTCAAAGGAACCTCACACATTTCCATTTGTGCCCTTTGCCTCTGGTTCTGTCACTGGGCAGACCTATCTCTGTTTTATTTGTACCCCTGCTTCAGGTTTTTATACATATTGATGAGAAGACGACCCTGGGCTTTCTCTTGTCCAGGCTGAAGAGTCCCAGCTCTCTCAGCCTCTCCTAACGGATGCTCCAGACCCTTCATCATCTTTGTGGCCCTTTGCTGGACTCTCTCCAGTATGTCCATGTTGCTCTTGTATTGGGAAGCCCAGAACTGAACCCAGCACTCCAGGTGCGAAATCACCAGTGCAGAGTAGATGGGACATCTCTTGATCTGCTGAAGTAACATGTCCTGTTTCTACTTCTTCTAGCTCTCTATACCATGCCTAGTGTTTACTGATTTTTAGTTGTTATAGAATTTAATACTATCCTGTTCACTTCAGCAGGATATATTTCAGCAGTCCAGCGAATCACAACAATTATCCTAGAAAATACAATAGGTGCTTGTGGACAAGGTTGGCTGTGCCTAATTTTGAAATAAAATTCACTAAATATAGCTCAAACAGTACACTCCCCTGAAGAAGGCACATTCAAGACCGATATTCCAGAGCACATAACTTGTGCCTCCTTGTCCAGCAAAAATGGCATCTTGTATGCTCATTATGAGCACAACATATTATCAAACATAAATACCTGTACCAGTTGGTAAGTGTCATCATGATATACAGTGATGCCAGGAAAAGCATGAAGTGAAAGAAGGAGTAGCTGTAAGTAACTCCATCCCTCTCGTTATCTATGGCTCGGTGAACATCATCTCCATCATCAAGGGAGCCATCACTCCTGGGCATTCCATCCTCTATCAGTGTTGATTCATCACTGGTCAGCATCAGCTTGTTCACTTGACTGTTGTTGGATGTTCGGATGCTGTTATTTAACAGGAAAGGACACGGTACAGTTACCCAAATAAACACAAGTCAGTATCCAACAACAAAAATACCAATTTTTTTTCTAAAGGAATCTTACCTTGAATAGAGAACACACAGCAAAAACAAAACCAGTCCTACAATTCCTTGTGCATCCCACCACTGCACTACCTGACCTTGGGTTGGAATGGTGGTGCTGTTGTAACCAATGATGCTCAGCAAACTTGGGTTACAGCGCCTATCTGTGAGGGAAACTGCATTAGAATTTACATAAATCAATAACAGGACAAGTATTTAATAGCACATTTCCAGGCTGAATGCATGATAATATAAAGGAACTTCATGACTGTGATAATCTTGAAATAAAAAACCTTTGAATCTAATTTTAGCCTATGGACTCTCTCTAAAGCAGGAAAATGACAGTATGTGGCACAAAAATTTAGCAGATAAAAGGATTTCAAACTTATGTAAGATATTCATCAACTGCTTTACTGTTTCATCGCATGTAATTAGATGCAACAAAAAGCTCTGCATATTAGGTTTTAGAAATTCTACCACTAGAAAGCAATTTTGACAAATGTATAGTCTATAGGTGGGGTACTAGAGTCATCTCAGAGCTGGAAAACAATGCTAGCAAGTTGGTTTCATGTCATCAGTGGTTCCCAAACTACCGCATCCACAAGTAATACTGATGGATTCTTCTTGCAAAATAGGTGAAGATACAACTTACTGCTGAACCGGTTACCCAAAAAGCCGTGTGTTGCTGAACATACCTGGCTCATTGGTCATAGCTGACCAAGTCAAATACATTGTATAAACTGTGATCACAGAAGACTGCAGCAAACCAGACCGTGGCTGAGATTCCTACACAAAGGAGTCACAGAACAGCAAAGTTAGGCAGTTAGAAGTCTCAGGCACAATTATATTATGATAACAGAATATTATGATAACGCACACCCAAAACCAAACAAAACTAAGAGGTACCTGAATCCTTGGCAGAATTGACATCACAGAAGCACCAATGCACAGCAGCATATTGACACTGATGAATGTCTTGTTTTCAGAACAACCTTCTGGATGAGTGTAATAGACATAAAACAAGACAATAGCTACAAGAGACAGCAGATAGTTGACAGCTGTTGCTGAGAGCAGAGCTGTGAAGAGACAAAACCATAGTTAAACTAGTTAATTCCAGAGACTATTAAAATTGAAGTAACATTATGTGATTATCAGGTTTTTGATATGGTATATAATGAGAGCCCTGGGCACTGAAATGTAAAAGAAGTTCTCAAAAGTCTGAAGTATTAAAAAGAAAGAACACAGTAAGTACATAGGAATCCTGAAACCATACTTGACTCTCCAGTGGCCTAACAGCAACCAGGAAGAGCAAGAAACACACTGGGGCTAACAGCTTAAAAAAGAAACTGAAGAAATACTTCTCCAATAGAAGGCAAAACAAAATTTCATTTTCAAATTGCATCTTAGTAAAAACATGACCCACAATGTTGCATCAGACAGTGTAAAACCACCACCCCGGAGAGGTACCTGGGTGTTCCTACCTGAATCTCATCAGATATTAACAAATTGCACTTCGCGTTTCATGGGCTTCCCCCACCCCCAGCAGATCAAGACTGTGACCATCACCTCTCGATCAAGGACACACACGGACACCTAAATTGCAATAACCAAGTCTCCATGGATGGTGTCATCTTTCTACTCTTACTTTTTCTTCTCCTAATACATTTTCTTCAGTGTTTTTTTATGCTTTTGTATTGCTATATTTCTACAGCTAATAGCCAAAATGGCTACATACCTCCTTTCCATTGCAACCAAACTCTTCTGAAATAAACCTTTATAAATATATTTATAAACACCAGTTAGCATCCTTTCACTCTAATCTGCCTCAAGGGATCTATTATTAACAAGAGTTTCAGTTACTCCACTTTCAGAGGAGGGTTCTAACAGAATCCTGTGCAATGTGCTCTAGGATGATGCTGCATGAGCAGAGGTTGGACCAGATGAGCTGCTGTGGTCCCCTCCAAGTTCACTCATGCTGTGATTCTGTGAAACTGATGCCCATCTACCAGGGATCAGATCTTATTACTCAGAGGCTGGTGCTCCCCTCCCTACTACTCCTTATTTAACCTGACGTCAGAAGGACATCAGTGGAACTGAACTACACTATCTGAGAAAACGTAGGCATAAAGCAGCCCTTCTGCACTCTGGTAAAATGCACTATTCGGTGAGTAATTTATTTAACATCATACATGTTTAAATGAAATGTAAAGCTTGATTGTGTCCTTTACCTGCATACCAGCATCTTGAATTCCCTTCCTCCATTTTTTCAACCCAAGATTCATTCCAGGAGTGGGCAAAGTCAATGAGCAAGACCAGCTGAATAAGAATAAAGCAGAATGCTCCAGCCATACCTACATAAAACCACACTAAAAGAAAAATAAAACAAAACCAGTCAAGAACAATAGATAATTTACCACTCTGCCTTAACGTCCCAAAACACAGAGAAGTGGTATTGATACATAACTAAAAAAAAAAAGTTAAGACATCAGCATGCACTTTTGTTCTAAAATCCATTATAATTGCATCATGATACAGTGGATGACAATACTCCCTTACCAGTTGTAAATGGTCCCTCTGGTATGAAGAAAGCTCCAACACTAATTGCAAGTGCCGTTGCAAATTTGAAGAACCAGAATCTAATGAGAAATTAAAAAAAAAAAAAAAGGTCAGGCAACTGCTACATCTGGTTTAATTCACATAGAAATGCATATCCTTAAGAGTTATTTTTTTAAATTCACTCATTCTTAACTTGCTTCTTTTGAAATAGGATAAACATCTTATTTTATCTGTCCAATATTTTTGTTCTCCAGAAAATCATGCTTAAACCGCGCTAGGCTGACATTGAGTTTGACACATTTCCCAGAGATACCACACTCACGAATTACAAATTAAGCCAACTCTGACTTAAGTTTTTTTACCCTAAGAACTTTCTTAACCAGAACAGTGAGATTATTGAACTACCTGCATATCAGGTATGGATTAAAAAAATCCTATCAAAACCAAAAAGGTGGAAGATGTAGTTGGTGCCTACACTGACAAAAAAGATTGTGCTGGAGCTCCCTACCAATCTCAGTTGGCTTGAGATGTAGCAAAACCTCCTTTCTTCCCACCCAACTTCAGACTCTTTAGGCCCACTGATGAGGATTTATGACAACAACAAAAGTAAATGATTTATCCTTCAAAGAAGTGACACAATCAAATTCCAGTGCAGTAGCACTGGAATTTTTTTCCAGTAAAAGATATGCCAGGAGGCATACAAGGAAGCATCTTCCATCAAAGATTCACCAAATTCACTCCAAATACAAACTGTATAGGGAACTTCAAACTGTTATACCAATAAAACTGTAAGAAGGTGAAGACTATTTTTCATGATCACAGAAACAGGCACAGGTATGGTGCCATCTACATGTACGTACTTAAAAACTGAATATAACAGCACAAAGACACCTACCACACCCCATAATGTCAAACACTTGGTCAGTTTTCAAATTTTCTATTCCTTTGCATTTCTTCCCATACTTTGAACAAGTTTAATCTCTCCTGCCAGCTGTTACAATCAAGTGATGGAGACCAGAGGAACAAGTTCCAATTGTGTGGAAAGGAACTATGTGAGATGACAGTGTGTAGAATATTGGAAAAAATTAACTAATTCCCTGGGATATAGAGAAGCAATTAAACTCAGTTTGAAAGCTGAATTAAGTTATAACATTTATGTGCAATATACACGCCACTAAAATTAGGCTTTGAATTCACACAGGGAATTATTTTTTAAAAATCAATGTCATTTTCAATTATAGAAATGAAAACGGATTCAAGTTTGTATATACAGTTAAATCTCAGTACTTCACAGTTCCTCTCTCATAGGTTCAAGTCTTCACGGGGTGCATTCTCCACGGTAAGGGAAGTCTGTTTTGCGGTGCACCGACAGTCGCATGAATATGCACTTTGCACTAAACTGACAGTCATGAATATGCAAATTAGCCCTGCCCACTGCACCGCCCCACTCAGCCCTGGCACACTCTGGTGGTATGTCGGCAGCTGCCGGCCCCCGCCACCCCCCTGTGCACAGAAATGGTGAGCGCTGGCCCGTGTCACCAGCCTGGGACCACAAGCAGTGGCTGCCAGGCCCCTGCTGCCCCCTTGTGCACAGAAACAGCAAGTGCCAGCCCCACCACATAAGCCAGGAATCCCCACGCCCTGGTCCCTGCTGAAGGGAACCCCAGGGATTCCCCAGGCCAGAGGAGGGGTCAGAAGAGATTCCCTTGGCTCCCCTGACCCATCAGAGGGTGTGGAGAGGTGCCCGGACTGCCCCCCAGGACTGAAGGGAGTGGTGTGGTGGGCAGCGCAAATTTACTTTTCATAAAGCTAACTGCATTGCATTTTATTGAAGCAACTAGTTATTACAGAAGTATTGGAAATAACATTATTAAACAGGATACCAGTAAAAGTTAACAAACTTCATTTTTCCTTTATCTCAGTGCTGATGCTAGATTGGCTAAGAAGAATAAACTGATATGGGTTGGATAAACAGTACCAAAATTTGTACTGGAAAGCACAACTCCAAATAAGGGTATCAAGAAGATCCCAAATACCCTTGGGTTTTCCGGGTCTACAGGAGCCGCAAAGTCTGTGATTGGCGAAGATAGTAAACTCAGGAATATGCAGTTAAGCATTGCCCGTCACCCTGCCCCTCTCAGCTCCGGAGCAGTGCTGACCACTCCATGCCCTGAGCCAGCTAAAGGAGATCGAAGGGAAGGGCCTCTGCGTGTCCATGCTGGGACTTATCAGTGTGTATGTGTGTGCATGTTTAAAGGCAACTCAATTGTGTAAAAACATGCAGCATGGGCTAGGGTTGCCATAGCAGTGGGGGTCCCAACCGCCACAACCCAGTGCCCCTCCACACCCTGCTCCCGTGCTTTACCACCACAGGATGGGACCAGGATAGGACATCCCCACCACTGCAGCTGGGCTGCACCACTCGCAGCTTCCTTCCCTGCTCCCTCTCCTTGCCACTTCTCCTTGCCACTGCAGGATGGGATGGGGCCAGGACAGGATGCCTCCACCACTGCAGCTGGGCTGTGCCACTTGAAGCTCCCTTCCCTGCTCCCTCCCCTTGCCACCATGAGATGGGATGGGACCAGGATGAGGACGGGACACCACCGCCGCCGGGCCATGCTGCTCCCAGATCCCTGCCTGGCTCCCTCCCCTCACCGCCTCCAGTGGTTCCTGGGTGATACTTATCTACGTATTCATGAGATCATTTACATATTCATGAGCTGTCTGCCTTCTCAGTGTTTTCTGCGCATGCACACAGGCCTCCTTTTCGCTAAAAAATGAACAGCGAAGGGCTGAATCCGCAGAGAGCTGAACCATGGCTAAGTGGGGGTTTTGTGTACTCACAAAAAGTTCTGGATAAAAACATTCCACATCATGTAAAGGGTGCCTTTTGCTGTAAAAACTCTACAAAACACTCATATAGAATGTACTCAAACCGTTTTCTTCTTGGTTGTAACAGGCATGTTCTCCTGAACCAAGTAAGGTGGAGACGAATGCTGAACTGAGTTCTGGTGATAATATATCTTAACACAGTATTCTATCTCCTTTTCTTTCGACCAAAACCAGCAAAAGAAATAAGCAAAGCAATATTAAGCTCAGTCTTAATGCATTTTATTTTCCCCTACAGAAATAATTTGAATTTTCTCACTTTGTGTTAGACATCCTTAATCTTACTATACTGAATATAAAACAAAATTACTTCATCATTTTTATGGCTTAGCTGTTCACAGCTTCAATTAAATATACAGTCAACCCTCTTCCACTTTGCGCTCCCCAGATAGCAGTTTCACATCTTAGAGGCATGATTTTTCAGCGATTAAGGAGGCCCCGTTTGCAACTGCGCATGTGAAACCTGACACGCATGAATATTCAAATCAGGCAGTCATGAATATTCAATAAACCCCCACACCGTGCCGCATGGACCATGGGTGCACTGCTCTGCCCACACCACACCTCCCCCGTCTTGGCTCCCGTCCCATGGTGCCGGCCCCGCCCCGACTCTGCTCCCATCCTGTGGCGCCCGCCCCGGTTTGGCAGTGCCAAAACAGCACCAGAGTGCCTGGGGGCATTGTAAGGGTGTGGGGCAAATTTGCATATTAATGAGCTGCCATTCTACGCGGACAGAGGGCTTCATGGGTAGGGGGCAAGACCCGCGGTACCATGGTATAGGAGACCCGACTGTATTCACCTTGAAAAAACAGTAGTTTAAGCAGCCACAGTGACCACCAAGACTAGGCACCATAAATGGTTTTAGGCTTTTTAGTGTCATGCCCTCCTACAAATATTTGCATTTCCTTCATTCACGAAGCAACATTACAAAGAGAGCCTGGATGAAAACTACCACTTGCATTAGCCTACAAGCTGAAATCCCACTATATTCTTCCATCTGATAATTCTAACTGAAATGAAATATAGAAGAAAATTTACTGGACAGCTAAATATGTAACTAAATGTATAACTAATTTCTTTATGCAGAGGAGACTGAAGAAAAGATAGCAAAAAGACAAAAGACATATACCCACAAAGATGTACCAAATGTATGTTTAACTCTCATAACCTTTAAAACATAACTCTTCAGAAAAGCTTGTGCAAACTTCATAGTTAGAGGAACAGAATTCCTAGAGGATAAATAAGGCTTTTTAATCTATGTTTTAAGAAAATCTCAGTGGAATGAAATTTATTTATTTTTATGCCATTATTTATCTCTAAATTTTGTCATCTTTGGGCAGACAGAATTTCTAACCTTGGGAAACCACTGGACAGATTATCCAATGTCCTAGTTTAGGCTCTGAAAAGCAACAGCCATGTCTATCCTTTCCTTTTACAAAAATTAATCACTAACTTATCTCCGTTCTCATTGCTGCATCTTACCCATTGTGCACTGCAGCTCTTGGGTCATTGCTGCTCTTCACTTTGATCATCAGCAAGGAGAAGAGAAGGAAAAACATGGCCATGCCAAAGCACACACGGTACACAGCTTTGTAACCAACAAGCACATCGCAATTCACGTGGCCATGCACACCAGGAATATTTGTTCCCATCCCTCCATCACAAAATCCGGGAATCTGTGATAAACACAAGATATTTAATGATCTTTGAAAGGGAGTAAATGTATACTAATAAATAGCCAATATGCAATTCATTCACATTGTAACATTATACAACTATCATGCAATATTGTTAGAAAATGTGATACTGAAGAACTGCATCATTAGTCACAGTCCAACTGGAATATTAAACACATTCACGGAAAAATCCTGCATAGGTAAATTCTAAGAAAATGAAAAATAAATCTTATCATAGAATGGTTTAGGTTGGAAGGGACCCTTGAAGATCACCTAGTCCAAGCCCCTGCCATGGACAGGGACATTTTCAACTCCATCAAGTTATTTAGAGCCCCATCCAACCTGACCTTGAATGTTTTCAGGAAGAGAAGAGGGATCTTATTAACAGAAGGGAGATGTATGTTATTAGCAATTATGGAACCTCTCAAAGAAATGCAGTTTTTACTTGTTGATTTGAATCAAGAGATAAAAAAAATATCTGGGAACTGGCAAATTTGACTTGACAGTGACTATCAGGCTTATGACATAGCTGGGAGGTAGCAGTCTGCTTACATTTCTGTAAAACAGACAGCTCCTCCCCAAAAACGCAACATCATCATCAATTTGGTGTATCTGTAACTTCACAAAATCACAGAATATTCTCAGTTGGAAGGGACTCACAAGGATCATCGAGTCCAACTCTCAAGCGAATGCCCATACAGAGATCGAACCCACAACCCCAGAGCGATGGACACCATGCTCTTTCTATCT
>WEKX01013681.1:12935-51053 GCA_013390025.1 Pitta sordida | reverse complement strand
TGGGGCGGGACGAGCAAGCGAGCCGTACCGTGCCGTGCCGTGCCGTGCCGCCCTGTGCCGAGGCTGGGCGGCGGCACAGGGGGCGGTGAGGCTGGGGGATCGCCCTGCTCCGAGGGCTGACTGCGGGGGAGGAAAATCCGCGTGCCGTGTGTGGGGAGGCGGTATCTGGCGCGGTGGAGGGCCTCGGATTAAGGGACAAATCATGTAGGTAATGGCTTTTTTGGATGGACCAAACCGTCGGCCTCATCATCAGTCCGGCCATCACCTCTTCCAAGTGCTGCGTGCGGCCCATCCTGAGGAAAGCCAGCACAGCCAACATTTCTCCACCGCGAGGGTGGTCACAGACACGGGCGGCCGCCCCTTGCAGATCCGCTGTAGCTTGTGTGAGCACGGAGGCCTCCGCAGAAGACCATCCGCGAAGGTGGAATGTCACACTGTAGCTCCGCAAGGTTTGCCGGCAGCTTTCTGTTTGTCTACTTTTGTCTACATGTAGAGAAAGGAACGTGGTCAGCTGCCATCTGAGAAAGGTGCGGCAGTGAGGCAGAGTCCCACTGAGTTTCTGCTGCCTTCCCTATGGAAGGGAAATGAGTGAGGAATGGTGCTCTCCCTGTGTGAAGCACCTGTGGCCTTGTGTTTGCCTAAGGAGCACTGGAATGGGGTGGAACGTCACTCCAAAGGGGACGGTATCAATTCACCCACTAGGTTTTCACATACCAGAGAACTTTTAAATTACAGCGGTTGAAGGCTGCACATCAATAAAAGCTTTTGGATTTGCCTTTAAAAGTTTTAAGAGCAGATTAAAAAGACCTTTGTCTGTTTTAAAATTAGAGAAGTTAAAAAAAATGTACATGAATCACCCACTTTGTCTGATAAACTGAATTGGACACAAATTTCTCCTAACCAAATAGGCTACTGTTTATTAATTATCTTGGCAAGAAAATGCTTTGGTTAACTAAAATATCAAGTTGAGAAATGAGTTCCTGGCAAACTGTTTTACAAATTTAACATGAGGATTTTTATTATGCAAATTTTATGTACTTACATAGCAGCTGGGTTGGCATAAAGTGTAATAACTCCTCTTAAGGAGTCGTGTTACTATATATTGAATTCATAGTCCCAAGTGGAGAAGAAATACATGTTTGGAGCAATAAAAACCTAATGTGACAACACTCAAAAGTGTTATGACACTTGAAAAAACTTTATTACAGGTATAAAAGAATCTTTAAATAAACTAAGAGCAAGATGCTAAGTAAATTAGCCAACCAAATTGCTTTCTATATAGGATTTTGTAACACTCAGACTTGCTTTCTTAAAGAGCCATCTTGCAAACAGACATTTTGAAGCAAAATACTGTTACAAGAGTAACTTTTCTACCAATATGTAGTGTTAATGACAGATATATAACTTCTTACAAACATGCAACTTCAGAGAGGTCAGTGTTTGGGCTTGCACAACGTGCTTATGAAAAGCAATAAACTGCTTCTGGGCTTTTTCTGTTTTATCTACCACTGGTCAGATTTTGTGTGCCACAAGGACTAATTGGCACTTGGATGAAAGACTTGAATGGAAATATTAGCTGCACTGAAGGAAGATGAAAAGCAGCATTTGCTGAAATTAAACATTTTCTAATCAGCATAGCTGCATAGTTAATTCTCAAGAATGTTAAAGATCTAGCTGAGGAATACTTTAAGCAATTGAACTAGGAAAATTGCAGAAGTTGTACAGCTGAATTCAGTAACCAGAGAAAGGGGGTGGAATGAGGCAGAGAGCTACACAGTACAGTCAGCCCTCTTCCGCTTCACGCCCCCCATATTGCAGCTTCACATCTTAGCGGCGTGATTTTTCAGCGTTTAAGGAGGCCTCTTTTCGCAACTGCGCATGCACGAGCTGGCATGCAGGAATATTCAATTAGGCAGTCGTGAATATGCAAATCAACCTGCACAGCCATGGCGGCAGCCCCCCTGCTCCAGGCACGGTGGCGGCGGCCCCCCTGCTCCCAGTGGAGTGGGTCGCCAGCATAGCCGCGGTGGCTCTGCTCTGGGCACAACCGTGTGCCTGCCCCACTCCAAGAGAGGAGGCTTCCTGCAGTTATGAAAGATTTACACTCAGGTTAGACGTGGGGTCGGAGACTTTCTCGAATGACTCTCTGAGACATACTCATCTACCCCGAGTATGGACAGACCACATCTACCCACCTGAAGAGACACCGGGACAGCGGCACGGGTGGCTCCCCTGCACCATTGTCCCCGGCTGAGTGGAAAAGGGGTTTTTCCCGGCGTAGGGTGGCCATGGGCGCTGGGAAACACCAACGCAAACACCGAAACGCAGCAGAGCAGTGTCACAACAGCACCAGAGTGCCGGGGGGCAATGTGAGGGTGCGGGACAAATTTGCATATTAATGAGGTGCCAATCAATGTGGAAGGCGGGCTTCGCGGGAGATGAATAAGACCATGGTTCCGTAGTGTAGGAGACCCGACTGTATCTCTTGCTTTGCCAACTCCCAGGAAAAACAGAGGACTCTAGTAGCAAAAGTTGGCAGGGAGAAGGAATGAGTACCAGCCAGCTTGCTGTCTTAGAAGTTGTATCATTTTGGACATAAGCATCTAGTCTGACTCTCAGTCTTCTTGTTGATTCCTTGGACTGCATTGGAGCTTTTAATTCAATATTACATGTTGTTTGCAGAACCAATGAAATTAGACTGAATTAACAGATTTTATATCTGTTATGTGGGCTATAAACTGGTTTACTGACACACCTCTGACAGGTAATCAGTGGTCAGGTGCCAGTGCACAAGGCTATTGCTAATAAGATACCTGTGGAGTTTTCTGTCAAAATTGTTAAACTAAATTCAGTATTTTGTTCAAAGACCTAAAATGTGGACATAAAGGCTTCCATGGCTATGCTTTTAGATAATACAGATTATATAAAAATCACCATGAGAGTGGGCAAACCTTGAAAGATGCTGTCCAGAGAGGCTGTGAAATTAACTTGATGGAGAAAGGACCTGGGCAACCTGTTCTTACTTGCTTTGAGGAAGAAATTAGGCTGGATATTTTTCAGGTCCTTTTAAACCTAAATTATTTTATAGGCCTGTAATAAACTGTCCAAATTACAAGTAGGAATTATCTGAATAGCTGGATTCAGTTGTTAGATTTTGAAAAATAGTGTTTTTTAATGCTGCTGCAAGCAAGTGATGAAGAGCTCAGGGGTTGCTTCCAGGACGGAAGGATGGGAGGAGTATTATGAAACAGGTTCAGGTAAGTTATGTTGCCAAACGGGCAAATGCAATCCTTGAATATATTAATGAAGAACTGAAAACATAAATACAGAAATTATCTTTCTTATATACTGAGCATCCATAAAATAACTGACTGGGATGCTGTGTCCAGATCTGATCTTTGCCTTTCAAGACAGAAAATCAGCTTTGACATGAGGTTTAAGGACCGCAGACAAAGTTTATCAAAGAAAATGGGAAGAACAGTGGTAAGTGTCCCCACCTGGCGTGTGGGAGACCCGAGTTCGATTCCCACCAGGGAGACTGTTAAGAGTTGGACTCGATGATCCTTGTGGGTCCCTTCCAACTCAGAATATTCTGTGATTCTGTGAATCACTGTGTGTAGGAAGAGGCATAATAGTTGAGGGATTTGTAATCTTTAAATTTATAGTGTTAAGACCTAAGGTGATCCCATAACTGGAAGTTTAACAAATGCAACCTTGAGTAAGCTGTGCTATTCTAGTAATAAGGATAACATAGGGACCAATTATTCATGTTTGTTTGAAATCTTATCAAAATCAGAGGACTTTCTAAGTGACTTATTTTGATCTAACTCCTGAAGAAAATAGAATGGCTGAGGTGTTCAGGAGGTTAGATGATAATGAATGTGATCTGTTACCCTCATGACTGTTATGACCGTTGGCTTGCCTCAAGAAATGATGCTACAAGGGCCAGAGAATTATTTTTACATAGCACAGTGTAATGCAATGTGGGAACACCCACCACCACTCTGAATGCTCTCATTGACTGCCAGAGTAGCATGTCTAAGATTTGCATGGGATAATTCACAGAGTCATAGAATGTGGTGTAAAGGACCTTAGAGGTCATCTAGTTCCACCCCCCACCAGAGTGAGGGTCATCTTCCACTACACCAGGTTGCTCAAAGCCCCATCCAACCTGGCCTTGAACACTTCCAGGGATGGAGCATCCACAGCTCTGGGCATCCTCTTCCACTGTCCTACTACTGTCATAGTGAAGAATTTTTTTCTAATATCTAATCTAAACCTGCCCTCTTTCAGTTTGAAGCCCTTGACTCTTGCCCTATCACTACATACCCTTGTAAAAAGTCCCTCTCTAGCATTCCTGTCAGTCCTCTTTAGATACTGGAAGTTGCTATAAGGTCTCCATGGAGTCTTTACTTCTCCAGGCTGAGCAGCCCAAGCACTCTCAACCTGTCTTCATAGAAGAGGTGCTCCAGACCTCTGGTCATCTTCATTACACTTCTCTGGACACAGTTCCAACAGGTGCATGTACTTGGTGTAGCCTAGGATAAGATTGGCCTTCTGGACCACAAGCACAAATTGCTGGGTCCTGTTGAGTTTCTCGGTTAATCAAGATGCTGCCTCATGACTGGAATTCTGTGGTAAGTGTAGCTAGTTGCTTCAACCCCCTTCCACTTCGCGCCCCTCATATTGCAGCTTCACGTCTTAGTGGTGTGATTTTTCAGCGATTAAGGAGGCTATTTCACAACTGTGCCTGCGGGACATGACATGCATGAATATTCAAATTAGGCAGTCATGAATATTTAAATCAACCCCCATGCCATGCCACATGGACCATGGGTACACTGCTCTGCCCGCGCCACGCCTGCCCCAAGGCAGCTGTGGCAGTTCGGCTCTGGTGGAGCTGCAGTGGCTCAGCTTGGGCAGAGCCGAGCCAGGCGTGCGCCACTCCTATGGCAGCTTGGCTCAGGTGGAGCAGAGTTGGGCTCACGCCGCTCCCATGGCGGTTCAGCTCATGCAGAGCCGTGGGAGCGGTGTGCGTTCGGCTTGGCTCCACTCGGCTCAGCTCCAGCACACGCCGCTCTGCCCAACTCTGCTCAAGCACGAGCTGCCCCCGTGCCCTGCTCCACTTGAGTGCAACCTGCCCCCCGCTCTGAGCGAAGTGGCTTTGTGCAGTTATGAAATATTTACACACTCTCAGGTTAGACATGGTGTCCAAAATTTCTCAGGATAGACTTGGTGTCTGAAACCAGACACCACGTCTACCCCGAGTATGGAGAGACCAGGCCTACAGACCCAGAGAGACACCAGGCTCCCCCGTACTCGTGCCCCCCGCCAAGCAGAAAAGGGGTTTTTCCCAGCGTCGGGTGGCCGTGGACACTGGGAACACTGACACAAACACCAATACACAGCAGAGCAGTGCTGAAACAGTGCTGGAGTGCCGGGGGGGCAGTGCGAGGGTGCGGGGCAAATTTGCATATTAATGAGCTGCCATTCTATGCAGATGGAGGGCTTCGCGGATAGGGGACAAGACCCGCAGTACCGTGGTATAGGAGACCTGACTTAAATCCACTTTAGTACAGTGGTAAGTGTCCCCACCTGGCATGTGGGAGACCTGGGTTCGATTCCCACCAGGCAGACAGTGTTAAGAGTTGGACTCGATGATCTTTGTGGGTCCCTTCCAACTCAGATTATTCTGTGATTCTGTGACTGTATTCCGAGTTGGAAGGGACCCACAAGGATCATCTAGTCCAACTCCCAAGTAAATGCCCACACAGGGATTGAACCCACAACCATGGGCACCATGCTCTGTCCATCCGAACCTCCCATCGTCTAGACCATGTCACTGAGTTTCTCATCCAGTCTTTTCTTAAACCCCTCCAAGGGTGGTGACTCCACCACCTCCCTGGGCAGACCATTCCACTGAGGGATCACTCTCTGTGAAGAAGCTCTTTCTAACATCCAGTCTAAACCTCCCCTGGTGTAGGTTGAGGTCATGTCCTCTTGTTCTGGTGTCGTCAGCCTGAGAGAAGAGATTTACACCCACCTGACTGCAACTTCCCTTCAGGTAGTTGTAAACAGCAATGAGGTCACCTCTGAGCCTCCTCTTCTCCAGGCTGAACAACCCTAGTTCCTGCAGTCACTCCCCATAGGGCTTGTTCTCCAGTCCCTTCACCATCCTTGTTGCCCTTCTGGATCCTCTCAAGCACTTAAACATCTTTCTTTAACTGGGGAACACAGAACTGGACACAGTATTCAAGATGTGGTCTGACCAGTGCTGAGTATAGGGGACGAATAGCTTCCCTAGTCTGACTGACCACACTGTTCCTAATACAGGCCAGGATGCCATTGGTCCTCTTAGCAACCTGGGCACACTGTTGGCTCATGTTAAGTTTTCTGTCAACCATTACTCCCAAATCCCTCTCCATTTGACCACTCTCTAGCCACTCATCCCCTAGCAGATAACAATGCATGGATTTGTATTGCTACCTACATTTCCCATGAAATTTCAGTTTGCTGTAGGATTCTTCACATCCAGCCTTACACTGGGAGGTTTGTTTGTAAGCTACTTTATTTCAAAGTGAGATTACAAAATAGCTACATTTTATTATAGGATATAAAATGTTTATGCCCATTTGATTAAATGCAAAGTGATGGTCCACTATTCTTGTATTGACTTGATGGCTCTGGGGAATGTCACACACTTAATTTGCAGGATGACCAGGTGTATCTGTTTTTCACAGTTAAACATAGTTTGGTCATGTTTGCACACTGTTTGAAACTCCAGTTTATTTCAGAGAATATTTGGAGAACAGAGAACTTTCAAGACCCTAGGTTACTTCTTAGTACAGATTCAGAATGTGCATTCAGCCTTTTGTCTTTTTGTGTTTCACTTGTGCCTTGCAGTTCTGCACAACTGAAAGCAGTTTGCGGTAGTGTTGTAATAAGTGTTGTGTAATCTCAGAAGAGTGAGGATTTTTGTCATCATTTATATCTGCTTTTTGAGTGGCATTTTGGATCTAAAGGAGAAAGAATCCTTCAATTTAAAAAAAAATCCAATTCCATTGGTTATTTGACATGCTATTTCCATGGTAGAACTTGCATTTGAGAAATTTGACAGTTTAAGAGCAGTTTGTTTATTGGGCAAAGAGCTGCATTGGTTGCCCATAAGAAAAGTGATTTAGTGCTTTCTGAGAAGTATATGCATTACTCACAAGTACAGTTCCTTATATCCCAAGAGAGCCATGCCATCTCAAATAATATTTCAGGTGAGCTGGAAAGTCCTGTGGATGCACATCTGTATATAGTTCAGTATTTTTCCACCACTGTATTTCCCTGTACTACAGAGCTGCACTTCCTTGCAGGACTCGTTTAACATTCTAATATTGTGGAATGGATTACTTTTTGTAGATTGTTCAGTTACTGTTTGCTCAAACACTGAAATCAATTTGCTCTTTAAAAATACTTTATTTTTTTCTGGGTTTTTTTAAAGATTCAGTTGCAGTTGACAACTGGGAATAGAGGCTCAAACTTTGCTGAAATTCTCCTTGGGCTACAGTGAAATTCAGGTCCAGTGAGTTTCTCCCTATAGTCTATAGAATCCCATAGCCTATTTAAAAATAATTACTGCAAAAGCCAAGAAAAATCAATCTGTTGCTAGTAGGGTTATTTTTACTGTTTGGGGAAGTGGGCTGTACCTTAGTAGGCAAGGTTCCCCCTTTTGTTTAGGCAGGGAAGCAGTTTAGAAGCAGTTATAAGTCAGATTTTCCATCTATAATGGCTTTTGGATACCCATGAAATCTGAAACTTGAATCTATTTTTCTTTGGTACCATGACTTTAGTTATTTTGACTATCTTAAGAATCAGATCTTGACTTTGTTTGTCAGTACTGAGGCCACAGTGGAGGAAAGTGTAGATTATCCTCTGTGAGGCCACAGACATCTTCAGTTGGTTAGTTTAATGCCAGTTCAGGCTTCACCTGCAAGCATCATACCTGTAGTAATAACATATCCATAATGAATTGTGGCAAATTCAGGCACAGATTCCGAAGGGGTTAACCAATGAAGACAGTTTATTAACGTGAGTTACCGACTTTGATACATCCTGCTGTAGCTGTTAATACATGTGGCTTTATGCCAATGGCTGCGTTGTAGTTGCTTTTCTTTAAACTGTTTGGCTACGCAGCATCATGTGTAGCAAACTGGGTACATGACCCGTCTCTGCATTCTTCTGCCTGTAATTCAGGCCTGAAATTCAAACCTGCACAGCTTTCTCCTACATATCCCCCTTTCTGTTTGTTTGTTTGTTTTAAACAGGGTTTCTACATAGAACTATACCATGCAAACAAAACCAATCACAGTTAAAATTTTTATCAACCTTATTTGGTTAACCTAAAAGAAAAGAACTCCATAACTAAATGCTTCACTAAAGTTGTCTTCACAGTCCATGATTCAATTTCACATTCACACTTTCTCATGCGTTCAGTGGCCACTTTTTTCATTCATTCTAGCATTCATACTTATTCTCTCTCAAAACATGGTCTTCTGAAGTTTAGTGATGCAAAATTATACACTTTTGTAGAAGTGAAGGAAATTGGAACTGGAAATGCACACATTGAAAAATACAAGACACAATCTCTAATACAATAACAGCACACCAGTGCAACAAGAGCACGTATGACTATCTTGAACTTCTAAGTTATTAACATTACAATAACTACAGTGTGCGGCAATAAACCTACAATGCTGTTTACATACGGGATAGATAGAGGTGCCAGTCTCAAATTTGCAGTGAAGGCAAAAGAAATGCTGGTAGAATGAGCAGCTCCCATCTACTCAGGATGCTTATTTTTCAGGCCAAATTATGCAGGACGAATGCTTTGTGCCGATATCCACTTTGTTCTAGAATCTGTTAAAACACAACCATAGCCTCTCCCCCAAGTAAGCAAAATGGGAAAAAGTAACAGGGGAATCTGTATCTTTTGAGGACAAAAACTGAGTGTGTACAGTGCTTTCTGAATGTTACCATGTGGACTAACCCCTTGCATTCCCCCTTTTTGTTTCTGCAATAGTTTTTCTAAGTCGATGATATAGAAAAACCCAGTCTTAACAATACAGTTTGCTGAAGGAAACAGTACTAAGTAGTCAGAGGATCACGAAACTGGTTTTGGAGCTTCGTATAGTACAGTAATCTGTTCAATCATAAGGAATTATTGCAATAAATATCTATATAATATTTGTGTGCTTATTAAGGACTACAGTGTAGTAGCATTTAGAATGAAGCCAACAGTGAATTCATTTTACTATTCAGACAGAGAAATTTTAAAACTGTCAGATGTTATAAACCCGGAGAGGTTGAAAAAATGTTGCATTACTAAGGGTGCTTAAGTTTAGCAGAGAGAGAAACAGGTAAGTGCAATTCTGGTCAACTGCAGATGTAATAAAGTAGCTTTAAATGTACTTGAACAGGACAGGCAAAAGTAAATACATTGGTTAAAAAAAATCCTACATTCAGTTTTTTACCAGACAAAATTTCACATGAAAAGTATTTGTGTGATTCCAAAGGTTTTGGAGTAGAAATATAGCGATTTGAAATGTCGAAGATCCCATTGTTTTGCACAGAAATGAAAATACACCTCTAATTACATGTGTGAGCAATAAAATGTTGCATTATCTACCAGTAATTGCATGCGTGAGTAGTTCTGAAAGGCGTAGCGGTCTGCCTTTGTTCCCTTTAGTAATATACAATCATTAAACCAGTCACACTAAGCGTTATCATGCTGCCTTTACACTGTCAGTCCAGTCCTCAGTCCAGGACTACATAATCTGACAGATCCTGTTACAGCTGCAACCCCCAGCCAGCACACAATCCAGTGAGGCAGGAGGAGAGAGGGAGCAGCCTTTAAAACAACACAATTCTGCAGTTTGACTTTAAATTTCCAAGTTTTGAAGCCAACTGTGTAGGTTTTGTTTCAGTGTTGAAAGTTGAAGTCTGATCACAGGGCCCCTTTCCCCACTGCATGAGAACATGTTCCAACACTTTAGGTGTTAAGATTTAAGTGTCTCCCTTTGGCACCATGGAATTATTTTGTTTTTTTGTTTTTGTCTTTTTTTTTTTAAAGTGTGGTTCCACTGGGTGTTTTTCCTTGGGTTACTTTTTGTTTGATGGCTTTTTCTTTTACCTTCTTGTTTCTTCTTGCTGCCGAAACAGCAGCGCCTTCTCTGCTCTTGGTCCTGGTCCAGGTCCAGGTCTTGTTCTGAGCAAGGATGGAAGGGCTGTGGGGGCCTGTCCTGACCCTGGTCTGCTGTCTCTGGTCTGCTGCCACAACTGGCGGAGGGCGCCCATCTGCATCACTCCCCCCACTGCCACGGCTTCTTCTCCTTTTCCTTCCACACCATTACCAGAGCCGCTTGGTGACTCCATTGCCAGTGCTGCTTGGCCTTACAGGCCACTCGGCCACCAGCCCATGGCTGCCACCATCTTGCTGCCACCTGGGACCGCCCCCCCTCAGAGGGATCCCGCTCGCCCTCCTTGTGCTCTGCTTCCTGCTGCGAGAGCAAACTGGAACTGGCTGTGCATCCTCAATGGGGTCTCCCCAAGGCTCCACGCTGCCGGGGCAGACAGCGAGAAAATGCTCTTGGCCATGGTGAGTGGAGCACTGGACAGGTCCATGGGGCAGCTGACCGCAGGCCCTGGCACAGCGCTGCAGTCCCACCCTGTCTTGGAACGCCACTGGCAGCTCCAGCACGGCATCACCTCCCTGCCTACTTTGCTGAGCTTCATGAAATTTACAAAGAGTGATAAAAACAAGGTTCATCTGCCTCTAGATGTTCCAACGTCAGGCTGTGTTCATGTCCCATGATTAATATAACCTCCCTAGCTGCTCACCTCAGTTCCTTAGAGGCGTTCAAAAGTACATCACCACTTTAGCAGCTCTCTCATCCTGCTGCGAGTATCTCTAGCTTAGCTGGGCTTTGCTGCCGTCCACTCTCAGGCCTGTGGGTACATAGACTCACGTAGTGGTCGCCATTTGTGGAAAATTAAGGCACAGACTCTGAAGGGGTTAACAAACGAAGACAGTTTATTAACATGAGATACCAAGTTTTATACATCCTATTGTAGGTGTTAATACACGTAGCTTTATGCCATTGGCTGCATTGCAGTTGCTTTTCTTTAAACTGATTGGCTACACAGCATCACATGTAACAAATTGGATACATGACACACCTCTGTATACTTCTGTCTGTAATTCAAACCCTCAATTCAAACCTGCATGGCTTTCTCCTGCAATGACTTCACACAATGTTTTTAGTTATTTGAACAAATGAACAAAAGCACTGATTTGCTCTCCTCAGAGACCATCATAATGATGACCTGCACTATTTGTCCAGTCTATTAAAACACATTTTTGGATACAATTTTTGGATCAGTGTGATTTCTTAACAATAAGCTATTTAGTGAAAAAGAAAAAAGAAATAAGCAGACTTGCCCAAAGGAATATGTTTATTAATTGTGCTTCACTGGATTTCTCATTGTTTCCATCAAAACATCCCTATAGATAATGATGACAGAAAAAGATTATGTGGTTGTGAAACAGATACTTACCTTTAAAAGAAGGTAAAACTGCAGAACATGCAATTTAAAAAAAATTAGAATTTTCAGTGGTGAACTAATAGTGATAATTACAAGAAAATACATATTCAAGTGTGGAAGTGTAGTAAAAAAAAAAAGAACTGCAAGGACAAACCATAATTCCATAAAATTGCCACAGCTAATTAATCTGGGAGTGTGAAAAGTGCAACAGATAACATTGTCTACAGGCCTTGTATTTCCTGTTAGGCTTGTGTTAATTTTGTGTTAATAATGTCACTGTGGTATCAGTGACATTATGTTATGCATCTGAAAATGGGTGGGACCTTGATTGCAAGGAGTTATTGTAATTACCACTGACTTTATTCTACTCTGTAAGTACCTTTTTAAGCCATAAAAATTAAAATGTGATTAAAAAGCCCTTTGGGGATCTAAAGTGCATTTTCACATTTTAATTGGGAAGCGAAGAAAAGTAAGCTGCTTCTAGAGTTGATGTGTGTATAGCCATATGAGTTAGGGGAGGTTTAGGTTGGATATCAGGAAAAGGTTTTTCACCCAGATGGTGGTTGAGCACTGCAACAGGCTCCCCAGGGAAGTGGCCACAGCACCAAGCCTGACAGAGTTCAAGAAGTGTTTGGACAATGCTCTCAGACACATGGTGTGACTCTTGGTGTGCTCTGCAGAGGGTCAGGAGCTGGTCGATGATCCCAATGGGTCCCTTCCAACTCAGCATATTCTATGATTCTGTGATTCTACAGAGTGCCCCTGGAAGCGTGGGAGGACAGGTCTGGGCAGGTCCCATGAGTTATGCAATCCGTGACTATACCGAACCCATGAATATTCAATTACCCCCTGCCTGTAGCCATGCACTCTCAACTAATAAGGTCTGGAGGGCAGTCCTGGGAGCGTGGCTTGCACTGTAACATCTCATTAAAGTGGAGGAAGCATCTTTTGGTGCTTCCCGGCTGTGAAATCCGGGGTCCGCGATGCTATGCACATGTGTGCGGTCATACAACTCGCTGAAAATCCAACCGTGACTAATTGAATACATGAGTATGCCAACCATGAATATGCGAGGTTTCTCTGTATTTAAATGCATCCAGGGACCAGATCATCAGAGCTACTGATGATTCTTGTTAAGAGTACTACTTTGTCTTCAGAAGGAAACAAGGGGGAAAATGGTAAACTTGTCTTGGTCTAAGAAGCAGTTTAATGGACACATCTGTATCTCAAATCAACATCACTTCAGAGCTGATCTGTGTGATATTGTGAACAATTAAATCACATCTGCTCGCTGCAATGCAGTCATGTTCACTTGCCAAGTTACTCTATTTTCTTGTGCATCCCAGAGGCAAAACCAGCTTCAGGTCATATGTTTTGGATGCATACAGATGCTGGTACAACTGTGTGTAGTCCCAGTATTTTAATAAACTTATTTGTCTAGAGGCAGTTTGAAATCTTGATTCCTGAAATGAAAAGTCTATAAGACTAGTCCTGCAAACATCTGGGCATATTCTATCTTTGCTGTCATGGCAAACTTACTTGCTTCAGTGCAGTTAACTAATGTGAGAACATGTGCTTGAATTGTCCAGAATCTAATTGAATGACATATGCAATATTTTCTTCATGGCAGGCTTCCAGGAATGCCTGAGACTTACAGTTTTAAGGTTCTTGGCTGATCTTTGGAGAACTTGTTTTTAATATTCAAAGGAACATTTCCTCTTTGCACTGTACTACTGCCTTGGAGAGAGACTGTTTACAAGGGCGTATTGTGGTAGGACTGAGGATCTGCCCTAAGGGGTTGATTACATATTACATTATGCAAAGATGGCTGAGTCTACTTCTGCAGGTCCAGCCATGAAGCTAATAAAATTAGCTGATAAAATCAGTGAAAGTACACTACTGATTGTATGGCAGGGAAATGATTCATCTGAGGAAAAGCAGAAGTACTGCTGATCTTTATTTTCACCTTTCTTTACATGGAAAATTTCATATACAGAGAGCAAGCCTTATATATAATGATCTTTTCCAGTTCTTTTCCTGCAGTTACACTTGCATTTCACTCACCTTTAGCGGTGTAATACATCAGTTTTCCTGTCCTGTCCACTAGATATACCCACTGGCTTGTGCTCTCTGCCAGTGAGTACTGCAGGTGGACCGTTGAAGTCATGTCAAGATGAGGTCCTGTATGTAATAATATGCGCCTACAGGAGTCCTAGACCAGACTAATACTATTATTAATAGTATTAATAATAAAGCCTATTACTGCAACTACTATTGTCTTGATAGCTGCTCTTTTTATCATTTGATGATATCTACTGCTAGGAGAGAGGGAAGGACTTGGTAAGTCTGGGTAATCGGAATAAGTTTGGATCCTGCAACTCTGCCTCCTGTCTCCAGACACAGTGTGGCTGTGCCAGCTGAGGAACATCCCATGATCTTCCCCATTATTCTGAGTTACTAACTAGAATGGAGCATTGTCGTGGGTTAGTGTTTGAGATATTTGCAATATGTACCTGTTTTGAATTCTTTCCGTTTTTTCTCCTGGGGTGAACTCAGGCAGCCATTTTTTCATCGGAGCATGTTGGGGTGGGCCAGCGTGGCCGCAGGCTGCTTGGCTCCCTCTGTTCCCCTGCTGGCCCTGCCACTGGGTACTGCCGGCCAGCTGGCCCATGGAAAAGCCACGGGCGGTCAGGAGTGCATTTCCCGAAGCCCCTCGGCTTGGCTGGCACACATGCACAGTTCAGGAGGGTTCAATGGCCCCCTCTGCCATGGCCCTGTGGGAATCCATGCAGCTGAGGGCAGACGTGTGCCAGTCCCTGCCGGGCCAGCAGTAGCATGTGGCATGCAGCTGGGGGCTGCCATGATATGATGTGGACCAGCGTCTCTTCCGGAGTTAGCAGAAGACAGACAAGATGGATGTCTCGGAGCTGCTCCCCATTGAGTAGAGATGGAATGATGGTGAGAGGGGGTCAAGAGGCTTTTATAAAGTAGCTGCTTCTGGGATCTCGCTCTCTGCTTCCTTCAGACTGCTCTAGAGAGGTGCTGTGCTGGATCCAGCTGTTCCATGGAACTTTTCACCTTCCTGGTATTTCGGCTCTCCCGTGTTCCAACAGCAAAAGATTGCATCCTATTCTGTCCTGGCAACAAGCAGCAGACTCTGGGTTCTGCCTTGCTGCTTGAATCCTTTTGTTACAGGTTTTTTTTTTTAATCCTTTTTTGGGTTTGGGGTGTTGGTGGCTGGTGTGTCTGTGTTCTGGCACATTGGGGTTGTTCGAGGCTGTAGGGGGGACCTTGGTTTTTGGTTCTATTTTATTTTCATTTCCCTGTTACTGGGACTGTATTCATATACATGCATTCTCATTTATATATTTTTAATAAAACTTGTCACATCTCCAATGATCTCTCTGTCCAGTGGTAGTAAGTAAGCCCTCTCACTATCTCAAACTGAGACAAGCATGAGACCTATATGATGTCTGTCATTACTAAGACTGAACTAAACTAGCTTTGCTGAGCCCAAGATTCATAGGGTTGAACATTTCTGTGTTGTACTCTCCAGTGCTGTGTGTGAAACCCATGTAAGCAGTCAGGGTTTGACAGCTGGGTATCAGAACACTCAACAGCCCAGAAACTGAGCAAGGACAATAGCAAGAGAAGGGCACTGATATCAACAAACTGTAGGATGGGAATTTGCTTGACTTGTCATTTTTAGTTTTGCTCTCTGCCTGCAACAGGTCTCAGTTTTGCAGTTTACGAATAAATTTTCTTGTCCTGAAGTGAAAGTGAACAGACTATTGTGAGCTTGAGTTCTCTGGCAGCAACAAGGGAAATTCTTTATCTCACAAATTGGCCAGTGAGGATTTTAAAGTCTGTTTTGTTTTTTCCCTCCAGTTAGACCTGCGGATTCTTAGTGTCCATGCAAAAGAAAAGTTTGATCTGTTTTCCTAGCTTGTGAAGGATTTCAAAACTATATGGCTATACTCCACAGTATTTCCAAGAGAACAAGAGTACTATTATGAACAAGTAACAATTTCAGAAGTGCAGGGGATTTCAGGATCCTGATTCAGATTATTCTTCTGGTGCAGAATTAGATCTGTAAGGTGTGGAGCTGGAAAGATTTTCCCCTCTATATCCTGACTTTACATCACCATCTCCCATTTATTAGGTGTGCTTCACATTTTCGTTCTGTGTAGCTGTTGAAGGAGAAGCTTTTCTCCAAACACACTGCTCTTCTCTTAGGCCAACAATCTAGAAGCAGAGATAGCTTTAAGTATAGCCAACTTGGGCAAACAAAATAAAGAGAGGAGCGCATAGTGTATCCCTAATCTATGCCTGCCTTCCTGAACTCTATGGTCATGCTGAAGGTAAGTGCATCCTGCTTGAGGGGAACACTGCCATGCAATGAGAGACAGCAGTCCTGACAGGGCTCTGACAGTTTCTATCTGTGCCATAGGACAAAATGCTGTCTGCTGGCACGGTAGAACTTTCAGTGTGTGCTTTGCTGGCAAGATAACCAAAACTTCGCAGGTTTTGAATTTCCAATCCCTAGCCTGATAGATTGTTCCAACTCAGCATATTCTGTGACCCTGATTCTGTGACCTATTTACATCCATAAGTCTACTACTGTGTGTTCAATAGAATACTTAAGTGAATTTTGTGCTGTGGGACTGGCCTGTTCATAGTAAGTGCAGAAAATGCTTTTTAACACTTTCGATGGTGTTCAATCCCTAAGGAATTAAATCTAAATCCACTTTCAGTGATACATGCAGGAATTGAATCTTTGCAACATGAGTTGCAATGAACCATGAAGGATATTTTAGGATCCAGTGTTGCAAGATATTGAGCTATGCTAATTCTCTGGAAAGCTTAGTAGGGAAATGCTTCTGTGGAGTACTTATGGGCTTTTGAACTTGCATTATTCAAAGCCACTCCTCCTGTTCCCCCATGCAAATACAAATTACATAGAGTGCAACTAAAGAAAATACAGCAGGCATTATTTTCCAGGCTTGCTAAACAAAACAGCATTGTGGACAAGTGAGGAAGAACAGTTAGACTTTATACTGAGCATAGCAAGAACTATTTGAGACATAATTTATCAATTGCATTCATTAGCTTGTAGGGCTAATATTATTATACATGGAATATGTTATTATCAATAAAAGGATGGAAGAACTGAAGCAATTTAAGAGACTAGGCAAAGCAAAGATGTATTTTGTCCAGAAGTGAGCTGGTAAATATTTCAATATGGAGATGGTCAGAACCCTAGGGCAAGGCAAGTGTTGAGAATTTTCTGAATAAGGCTTCCATCACCAGCTGTTAGGCATTTTAAAGGGATTACTTCATTTTCCACTAACCGCAAAACAAATTGTGGCTGGCACTGGAAGGCAGTTTAGCTCTGCATCACTGAGAATTAAAAAAAGAGGAAAATAATTGTTTTTCTCTAACCAAAATGAATGTTGTGGAGCACTTTTACGCTGATCTTCAGTTATCTAAAAAACCCCCAGAATTTAAATATTTCTACCAGTGCAATATCCAGACACTTCCGGCATTAAATTATATTCACTAGGGGCTTGCTTTCATTCATATAGAACAGCATAACAAAGATGGGCATATGCCAGATTTTAGATGTAGCGATTTTAAAGGGAAAGAGTTCCCATTCCCATTTTGAATAAGACAACTATGAAGTAATTTTAGAGAAGAGGATTATAAATCAGCTACAAAACTGGTCTTGTTGCTTAGATATGTGCAGAATATAATTACTGTAAAGTTTTAGAGAACTTAGAGAATTTAGAGAACTTTAGAGAATTTCAGAAATTATGAATATGAGCTTTCTGCCTTGGACTGGTCAGTGTTAGGCCTAGAGGTCACATTCAAGATGCTCTGAATTTTCCTGCAATGTTTGGATCTAGCAGGAGTCTTCAGCCTCACAGGGCTTCCTATAAACATCCATCCTTTGTTATTCAGCAATCCAATGAAGTGCCATAACTATTTAGTTATAGGAAAGCATTGCTGCAGAGGCCTCCAGCACATCTCTAGCAAAGGAATGAAACAACTGTACCAAGGTGAATTGTGCTTTCTTTGACCGTGTTCCCATCTGGGTTGCAGGGATTAGACTTGGTTATCTTGACTATTGGCATCACTGTGTCAATGATAGGTCATGCTTGATTGCAACCTTTTAATTATCCAGAATTTTTTCACCCCTAAAGACATTTGGGGATCAAGAGACAATGAATGGAATCCCAAAGGAATTTTTTTTTAAATTTTGGATGCAGACAGACTTAAAATATGAAAAGAGAGTACATAAGTATTGTAGACTGTTTCAAAGAAGCAAATTCTTTAGAAATATTTCCTTTCATTTTACTCCTCTCCAGACGCAGTGGAGCTTCAGCTTTAGGCAACTGCTCTAACACTGTCAGATTTTGGGATGTATCAAGAAATGTGAATTTTACTGCTGCCTTGTGGGAAACAAGGTATGTCTATGTGAACTGCTATGTATTGCATTCTGTCAGGAGTCTTACAAGGTTTCAAAAATGTGGGACTGCTTGGGAAAAAGTTGAGCAAACACTTAAGAATCTGCACTTGGCGTGTGGGAGACCCGGGTTCGATTCCCGCCAGGGAGACAGTGTTAAGAGTTGGACTCGATGATCCTTGTGGGTCCCTTCCAACTCAGAATATTCTGTGGTTCTGTGGTTTCTCTGGAAGACAAGGGTCACTCAGGGTGTAAGTCTGACATCTCCCACAGGAAAAAAACGGGAAGTATCTTGTGACCTGTTACAGCAAAAATTGCAAGGAAATGCATGTTAGGCTTTCTCTGGTTATGTCTGTTAGCAATACACGTATTCACAATCTCAGGCAATAGCAGACTGACATGCACCTTTAAAGCACACTTTGTGTTTATGGCCTTTTAGCACTGGATGACATTCTAACATGCAACTTGTGACTGCGGCTACTTGAATTGGTTTTTTCTCATGCTCTGGTCTCTTTTCGACAGGCAAGAGAGATTAGTCAAAATCAGAAATATAAGTCACTGTTCCCTCTAACCACTCACAGGATTAGAAAAGACAGCACCAAAGACATCAATTATTAAACCATAATTTACCTTATTATGTCCAGACTAGCTAACTTCAAAGAAAATGCCATTTATTTTTCAGTGACACACAAAATAATTTATGCATTACATTTGAAATCTGTGAACTGCAGTGATAAGTTAGCATAAATATTCAGCATTTGAGAGTCAGGAATTCCAGCAAAGGAAAAAACTCTGTCCTTATCTTTCACTGCCTGTAATCATTTCTCCTTGCTACGTGACTGTTGCTCTTCTTGGTGATTGGCAGAGCAGTCTGTGAAGCTGACTGTCAGCAAAATGATGCGAATTATATTATCACCTCTCCCTTTCTTACAGACCACTTCATCATTTATATCTTAGTTTTGAATGTTTTTATTAAGCCTGATGTTTTTCTTCAGATTTGAAGAAAAGGATATTTGTTATGTTGAAATGTTATATGACATTATCTTGCCCCCTTAATTTGGATTTTATATATATATATATATATATATAAATATATAAATGTCTTTTAAATATATTTACATAAGTATTAAAAATTATTTCTTATAAAATTTTTGAAAATTCTTTTGATCTATGATGGTGCATTGCTGCAATTTATCTTCCAGCCGTTCATCCCTTTGCAATCCTAAACTGTCTGAATCTGCTCCCAATTCATTGCATCTGAGTTACAGAATAGGTGCTTGAAGTACCACCAACTTGTTACACTCCAAATCATGTTATGGATAAAAGGGAGGACCTGAGACATGAAATCAAGAAGGATATATTGTTAATCTGATTGAAGTCTTAACCATCTAATCAGCAAGGTATCAGCATCCCAGTTCTTTTCATAGGATAATCCTGATGCTATGTTAGTGCCTTCTTTTTTCTCCGGGTTTCATTTTCATGTGTTTGGTAGACCTTGCTTTTTCTTCGTCTATCTGCAGTGTGTCATCACATCTGTGTTTGCAATATATGTTGTGGTCAACATGTCCTGGGTAGCCCTGGGGCCTCTAACATCATTGTGTGCTCAGACTTTTAAGGACCTCTCTGTCACCTCATGCTTGTAATCCTCTGTTATGGTTTGATTTTTTTTCCTCTGGCAGCGAGGGGGTTAATAGCTTCTGCCTGGGCCTCCATTGCTGCCATGGAGATCAAGGTCATGAGCAGAAGGAGATAGAGACGCTTCTGTGAATAACATATATGAGAAAGGGTAAAAAACTCTCGTAACAGAAAGTAGATGGTCCAGACCAGAGANGGCATCCAGCCAGGATCAAACCACAACATCCTCCATACAACATTATTTTAGTATAAAATGTAGTTCACTCCCTAGAGTAAGTATTTGTTTTTATCATCTATTAGTTACAGAAATATATGAGATTATTTTAATACACAATTGTACCATTGTTAGATGAGGGAAAGTTTAGATTGAATCAATATAAGTAGATATAAAAAAAAATTCTTCAGTGAAGAGTTGTCAAGCACTGAAACAGGCTGCCCAGGGAAGTGGTGGAGACATCATCCCTGGAGATATTTAAAAATGTGTAGATGTGGCACTTAGTTTAGGCATGATTTAGTGGTGGACTTGGCAGTACTGAATTAATGGTTGGATTCTATGATCTTAAAAGTCTTTTCTGATCTAAATGATTCTATGATTCTATGAAATCTTATCAAACCCAAAAAGAACAGTAGTCACCTCATTACTCAGTAAGTGCTGTCACATCTATACAAACAAAAAAAAGGCTTCAGGCAGTCCAGAACAAGACCAAGGCCTAACAGGACCTGAGATGTGTTTCACTAACAGCATGACTGCAGTCTATGAGCAGGTAGAATCTCCTGTTTCAAGGGCCATACAAGGCTGCAGATCTGGTCTTGACTAGACCCACAAGGAAGTCATATGCTACTCCAGGAAGGTAAAGTGGAAGTAAACATGAAATGTTTAAAGTTCCAGCTCCACCAATCTTCCATGCGCACAAGCCTATCCTGGGTAGGGCTACATGTGTGCTCATTCTGCCTAGCTGCTCAGAACATGCCTGAAACCTAAGAGGGATCTTAGCTGTTTTGTGGGTCTGCCTCTTGTTTTTCCAGGCCCAATTCTGCATGTATGTTTTGAGAATGAGTGCCAGATTGGGTGTCAAGTCAAAGATGGAAAAGAAAATCCAGTTTAGGAGGTGGGGAGTACTGCTTAGATGGATCTGTCTGTGTGTTACAGGATTGCGTATGTGTATCTGATTTTTGTATGGATTGAAATCCCATTTAATCTGCAATTTGTAAACTTTTTCCTTGATTCTAGAATTCTTTTATAACAAATAGCACAGATGGTCTAAAATGCCTGGATCATAAAATCTGGATCTCTTGCACAGTATATTGGGGCATTATTTTGTTGTGTAAAGTGAATCTTGCATTAGGCTTAAAGTAGAATTTCAGTAGAATTGGTTGTGGCTCTACATGTTAATGTGTTCTTTCTCAAGTGGTAAAACAGTGCAAAAGACTTGAGTTGGTTCTAATTTTCTTTCAAATGTACTTTTAAAATTAATATATATTTATTAAATTTAATAATGTGATTAATTTTTACTGCTTGCTCACTTCTCCTTTCAAATGACTTACTTCTAGGATCAGAGTTACTGCTTTTCCTATTTAGTCAGACCTGGAATTGGAAGGTTGGAAGCTTCACGTTTTCTGTATTCATTGAACATTGGTCCCTATAAGTCTGGATTGGAAATTTAGTTATTATTATGGGTGAGCAAAACATCATTTCCTTATTGGTCCTATTTCTATTATTTCCTCATAATAAGTGTCTGTACGTATTAATTATTCTGGTTTTAATCTTAAGTATTTCAGATGAATGCTTCATTAAACTATCGCATTACCAAAGTATTTAATTTTTTAAAGTAAAGGAACTATTAATATAAAACTTCTGTATGCTACCTCTGCTTAACATTGAGGTCCTGCCATATCATCTTCTGGCAGAATTTATTATAATATTAAAAGTGGGGTTTTTAAAAATTATTTTATTAATATAATCAAAGCAAAGTAAAAAGCATCTGAATAAAAACCTTCTGATAACAGGGAGTTTTCTGATAAGAAGATGAGTCCTATGTATGCTTGCAAGACACTGAAATCAATATGAATAAATTTCTAGTAAGTTTGTATCTTGAATATATCCAAATTTTATGTTCCATCACACATTTATCTCGTGTTCCATCACACATTTATCTCATCTCAGTTCACTACAGAGAAGTTGATGTAGCATCTATTTAAACAGAAAATATTGACAGCTGTATTCTGAAATGCATGAAAATCCATGCTATATTTACTGATGCATTGCTGATAAAGTTTTATCTTGGTGATCTAAATGGGATAAAAATCAGTTAAGCATTTTTGAGGGTTCTAAGGGTACCTGTCAGCTTAAGTGTTTGCAGGTGGCAGGAAGATTTACATTCAAGTTACATTCAAGTATATATAATGACCATTTGTCTGCACGTTTATTAAATGACATAGATGCCTGACAACAGTCCTCAAAATAAAAAAAGCACCAGTGTAGTTTGTTTTTCAGACTACTTGCTTGTTGAGAGTTGCATAAAACTCANCTGATAACAGGGAGTTTTCTGATAAGAACATGAGTCCTATGTATGCTTGCAAGCATCATCTAGTCCATGTGGGTCCCTTCCAACTCATAATATTCTGTGATTCTGTGATTCTGAGATGTGATGGTCGGTTGTGGAAAAGGTTGAGCTTTCTTTTGATAGGAAACAGACATTGTTTTTCTAGTTTGTTTACATGTTGATATTGCTACACTTTTAAAATTGCATTCAAGAATTACTAAGAGATCTCTGCTGGGCTATGCAAGTGTGAAAGAGAAGATATTCGGACTCAAGTTAGTGCATGATTTTACAGATCAGCATAAGTAAAGAATCTTGCAGGTCCCTCATAGACCATTCCTTGAATTTACAGGATCATGGTTAAATAGAAGTTGCTGCTGGAGAATGTGTATACCTGCAGATGATTTAAGTAGTTGCCAGCATGAATCTTCTCTGAAATCAAGAAATCCAAGAGGTATATGGCAGGAAAAACATCTTTAGAGGAGGAGAGATAAGGGAAATGATATGCACGGCTGGCATGAGCAATGGGTAAGAAAATAAAATTACTTCTCCAGGAAGAGAGTTACAAGCTGCCTGTCAGATGAGAACCTAATAGCAGCACAAATGAAAGTTCAAACAGTGAAAAGCACGCTGTTGAATTATTTAACAAAAACTATGGTAACACAGAGGAAGCTGAGACTCTGCATAAAATGATACTACGTATAGCCTAACTGGAGTCTTCTGAATATCTCTCTCCAGTGGGAAACACAGATGTATACATACACACAGTTACATGGGAAAGGTGAATATACCACACAGTCTGTTTTGTTAAATTAATTGCTGCGATTGTATGGGAAAGGTGAATATACCACACAGTCTGTTTTGTTAAATTAATTGCTGCGATTGTATCTAAAGTAATTGAAAAAGAGATTTAGAAATGCTGGTCCTGAGACCTGTAAGTACCAAAACAATTTCAGGAAATGCTGGCATATGTTTGATGTGTGCAGTTGTATAGTGGCACATTTCTCCTCTACTCAGCCCTGGTGAGGACACAAATTGGAGTGCTGTGTCCCATTTTGAGCTTCCCAGTATGAAAGAGTTATGGACCTACTGGAGAGAGTTCACTGAAGGGCCACCATGATTAAAGGACTGGAAAATCTCTCTGACAAGGGAAAGACTGAGGCTGTTCAGTCTGAATACAAAGCAGGTCAGGGGAAACTGTTCACAATAGAAGGGTGTAAAGAAGGTGAAGCCAGGGCTTTTTTAATTGATATCTGGAGGCAAGCTGGAGGTTTCCCCTGAACATCAGGGAACAGGTTTTTACTGTGAGTCTGGCTGAGCCCTGGCACAGACTGCCCAGAGCGGTTGTGTACTCTCCATCCTTGGAGATATTCACAGGCCATCTGGAGATGATCCTGGGCAACTGGCTGTAGGTGGCCCTGCTTGAGTGGGACGTGGTACCAGGCGCCCACCAGAGGACCTTTCCAAGCTAAACTAGCCTGTGATTCTACCAGTTAAGCATAGCTATAGGTCATATCTAGTTTACATCCATTCGCCTGTAGACTATGTTATTAGTACTGCTAATGCCAATTCGGCTAGCTTTGTACTGTTGAAAACAGAAAGGACATTCAAAGGAAGACTTCACAACTGATAGTCATGAATTATGAAGACGACGAAGTGTAATTTAATGCATACACTAGAAGTGTTTTGAAGGGCATTTACATGTGATTACATAAGTGAACAAGTAAGAGGAGAGATGTCTGGGCTTTTTTAAACTTTCTGAACAAGGCAAACCAAGAAACTATATTAGAGAAAGATAATAAAGTCATTGAAGTGGAAGACATCTATTTGAAAATTTCTTCATACAACCGTCTCACTGATTTGTCATCTCACCTTTTAATAACTAGTTAATGGTATATTCAGCAATAGGTTTCTGAAGTCCGTGAAGCCCTCAGAAACAAAGGTAATTCTCCTGAACTGTGAAAGAGACAGACCTACATGTCTTTATTATTCATAGGCATTTGCATGTCTAATCTGTCTTGCATTGTGCTGAAATTTCACTCAATTGGAGTGGCTGAGTGTCAAAACTCACCCTATTTTGGAAGGAAGAGTTTAAAGTTGGTCTGGCAATTCGACTAGGTTCTTTCATCTTCTGAGAAATAGGTTCAGCCTGATCCCAAAGACAGCATTTCAGTCTTTTGATTAGCAGAGCTCGAGAGAACCTCTTGGCTGGCAAATTAAGCCACCATGGAGCAAATTTTGCATTTTGACTCATAAAGGCTCTTTGCAAATATCACTTGCAGGCTTTGAAATAAATCTTGCCTTCATTTTTTAAAACATATTTTTTACTCCTGAAGGATTTAACATAGCAAGACATTTTGTACACACTACCAGCTGTTTGACGGGAATCATTTCTTATGAGACACAATTATTATGCTATTTCTGGTCAGCACTAGAAAGATTAGCTTTCAATGTCTTTTTTTTTTTTTTTCATTTATGATACAGGACAACTGCAAATCTGCTAACCTTTGTAGTGCAGGGAGACCTGAATACTGCACAGAAAACTTGTGCCATGGGCAAGACTTTTTATGGCACATACTAAGTTTAGAAACCTACTGATATCAAGTACAAATAATATACTGAACACAGTTAAAATGAATACTGTGGGTAATTAAATGCATGCAGACTCCTGCCTGCTCCATTATGTTCTATGCAACTGTTAAGTCATACGAAAAAATGCATTTCTGCTTAAAAAACACTGCTGCATTGCAAACCCAAGGATAACCACAAGTTCTGGGTAATAGAGAATAAGGCAGTTGTATAGATAAAACACCATAATTAATATTTATTTAATAGAGCAAGTGTAAAGGAGTAATTTTTTAAAAAAGCAACTCTTGAAAATAAAGCATTGCTTTTGTGCTGGGAGTTATGAATTTCATTAATTTTCTGTCAGGATTTGATTTTTATAGTAGTCATTTTTACTCATGTATGGGTGGCTCTTAAGATGAACAGCTGAAACAATTTAACTAAGAGCCTTCAGCTGTGGAAATTTCAATTGTAAACTATAAAAGGTTGTTAGAGAGTAAGAGTTCACTAAAAGTGCTGTTTTGACACATGACACCTTTGAATTCAGGGTAGTTAAATGTTATGTGTGGTGAGTTATTTGTGCTGTTTCTAAAGGAAAAATTATGAAAAAAGTCATATGGAGGTGGTAAGTGTGGTTCATCTGCTTTTGATGCTATAATTATTTATGCAAGTTGTATTTGCTAACCACAGGAGATGGAGTTATGCTTATCAGGGGCAGTGCTATGAGCTACCACGTTATGCACTCAGGTTGAGTGACTGCAGTAGTTGGCAGTCCTGATCAGTAGCCGAAGAAGAACAAAACGCAAGCAAAAAAAAAGAATTGGAGAGTGGTTCGCTCCAGTGGTTAGAACATAATGCTGAGATTGTGGGTTCAATCCCATATGGGACATTCACTGAGGAGCTCAACTTGAGGATCTTTGTGAGTCCCTTCCAACTCAGAATATTCTGACTACTTGTTCTCTGTGACATGTACTCCCCTTACAGTGCCTCAATCTTCCCATTTGAGAGGCTGGAAAGGCTTTTTAATACTGGTCACATCAGATGGACAGTTTCTAATAATAAGACCATATACCACCCTAGTCATACTGGATATACTGGCTAGCTGACAAACCAAATACAAGGGAAGAGGAAAGCAGCCTAAAAAACAGGTGAGAATGACAAAACTTAGTACATGATATGTTCATGCTCTTTTCTTTATACCGTTCTCACTGTCATTCTCCTTGGTCCTTCACATCCTTGGTAAATGTGAGAGCGGAGGCTTCTGTTTTTCTACTAGAAATGCATCCTGGTGATGCTCAGACAGAAATAGTGTTTGTGTCCATTTGATCTCCATGTTATTGTATAAATTGCACAATTATAATGCTGTGCTTTCAATGTATATGAGTAAAGACTTTTCTAATTAGAAATGAAGCCATAGAAGTTCTTGCAGTGGAAGAAGAAATTTCATACCAAATTTTAAATTTTCTGCATGTGGATTTTATGATCTGTTGTGCTCCGTCCTTGGGAACTGCCATACCCAAAAGTAAGGAAATACTATTTCTGAACAAAGCAACTTGTAATATTTCAGGAATCTGTGTAAGGTTATTATTTTGAAGCTTTTCACTCTGAAACAATGTTCAGTAATCTTAGATATTATGTAACTTGATTTGTCCAGGTCATGAAAAGAATTTCTGGTTGGCACAGAGGCACCCAAATATTGATTTGGTACTGAAGCTTGTCCCTGTATCATTGTAGGTTTGTCTAGACAAATGTATGAGTAAGTATTTAATGTGAGATCCTGGGTTAGCTAACATTTGTTAGCAGAAGTGCAGCTTCTCCCTTTATTACTTTTTGTTCCGTGTAATTATACTGCCCATCTTGGCGAACCTTGTTACTGTAGCGTAGATTGAAAATATTCTCTGAATAGTTGGAGAAAGGTAAGTTGGCTGCCCTGAATAGGCACTGCTTAAAATGTTTCTCTTCCTCACGCAGGTTAGGAGCAGGCACAATTGATTTTAATGAGAATCTTTCCGTGATTATACTCTACAAGCTGAAAAGAATTGTGTACTGGAAATTTTAGGAACAAGTATGCACTTTGCCTAATAGGCTTGAATTTTTCATCTCTGCATCACCTATACAATTCCATTTTCCTTTCTTGTTTTAATGAGAGAACAGAAGGGTATTCACAGAGTTATAAAATCTTGCAACTCTACATCTGTGCGGCAGGGCTTGAGTGCTTTGAAAGATGACTTAATGTTAGTTCTAGGTACTTGAAGTGGAAATATGAAATGTTTCTTTTTCTTCTAAGTTCAAAATGAATTAATGTAAATTAGTCAGTTCCCTTTCAACATTCCTTACATCATTACTATATCATACTACCTTCTGTGAAAAGACTGAGATTGTTGTATTATCATGTTTGAAATCCTCTCTTTCAGTCAGTTGAACAAACAAGAAAGTACTGAATTTTCACTATTTTGCAGAAACTTGTTTTCCTAATAATCTTCTAGTACGATGCCAGAGATCACCTGAAGATTATCTTAGCACTGCAAAAATATTCAGATGTTTGAGTACTGGTAAAATAAACTGACTGAATATAGAAACAGTAGAATGAAGTAACTCAACTTACTGTGTTTTTGAATGAAAGATACTACCCTATGCTTGAATTTTATTATTAAAAGTACTTAGTGTGTATGAGTCTGCCACTTGTGCATAAATACTACAGAACAGAGATAACAGCAAATACATTAGACTTCCATTTCAGCCTACACCACATGTTAGCAGCCAAAACAGTTTTTGGGTTTGTGCTGCTGCTCCTGTCTAAATGTTCTCTTCTTTCACTGTATTTGATACTTTCATGCTCAAATGAACTAAAATTGTTCATAGGAAGCCTTCACAATGAAACATGGATAGATTTTGAGGGAGAAAAATCTGTTGCAGTTGTATTTTCTCTTTTTCCAACTGAGATAATCTATAAGCAATATTCTTGTTGGTGCTGTTACAAGTATCTAGGTTTAAAAAAGCCTATCTTGCTTTTCCTGCCTTTGTCCCTTACAATTTTGTATTGTATTCCTGCTACAGGAATACAATACTTGTATTGTTGCTTGTATTCCTGCATGGCTAATACTGAAACTGAGGCTGCAAAATGTTTTCTGCTTTAAAACCTGGTATCATGTAAGAATTTTGTGACTCATTAGATCTTGTGTTATAATTTTCCATTCTGGTTTCAAACAAAGAAGAATCTTGTCAGTCTGCAATGAAGCAGCTTGATTATTTTTGAGTCAAGACCATGTATAACAAAATACTGCCCCAAAACATAAAAATTTTTGCTGATGAGTGTTTAGACATCACAAGTGAATCAGAAAAAAAGGACCAGTGTGCCTCTATTCTGGAGAGACTTTTAGAAAGGAAGGAAGAGGAGTGTAGCTAATAAATTAGAATTACAGAAAGAAACTACCGTTTGTTATCAGTCTTCTTTTAGAGAACATCTCTGAAATCAGACTTTTATTTACCAGTGTTGTGACTCATGTTAAAAAACCAAATAAACAGAAAATGCACACTTTAAAATAAACAGCTGGTTTTTTTCTTTGTCAATCAGAAAAGAATGTCTTAAGCAATCAGAAACCAATCCAGTACATTCAAGTCCTTAAATTATTTTGGCAATGTTCCCTGGCAACCTTGTGCATTTGAGCAGTGACTGAACACCAGCTAGCCAGTAGTGCTTTTACCCAAAGTTCATGGCCTTGGGCAGTACTTCTGGTGTATTACGGAAAGAAAGTAGGCTGGTACTACAAAACTTTTATAGAATTGATCATTTTATGCAAAACAACTGCCTGAAGTTCAAAATCTCTGTAACATGTTCACAACAAAACTAAGCATGGTCTCTTTCTGGAATTTCACATGGCAGACTAAACCTCAGGCAGGTTAGCTATAATCCTAGTAATAACTCTTCTCAGGAGTGCATCTCACACAGTTCTTTTCATAACTACTTTCAAGAACACTAAGGGACCCTGGGGCAAAAAATCTTTATTTGTTCCCCTCATGTAATGCAGCAAACTCCTTCAAAAGTCATTCATCTGGCAACCGATGGAGGGAAAGTATCAGAAAATCAGAAGAATGATGGATGCATAATATTCCTCTGTGTGTGGTTATTGGCTTACTAGCAATGTCATGAGACTAATTCAGCTTGTGGATCCTCTAGATCTTGATTAATTTTATGTGACCATGTAAAGCAATCCTGCAGCGCCAATACATGGAGGAAGTTCCCACCACTGTCAGCTTTCCTCAACAGCTAGAAATCTGTCACTGTCCTGGAAGAGTCTTTTCACACAGGTACAGTGACCCCCCGTGTATTTGCGATCTGCTATTTGCGAGCTTCAGTATTTGTGATTTTTCCGCAAGCTGTGCGACCTCGGCGCGTGCACAGAAGCTACTGCGACATCAGTCTGATTGGCCCCCAGCTCTGCCGCTCGCGGCGCCGGCTCAGTGGCATGGTCTAGCTGGGGGGNTCTGATCCCATCCCTGTCGCTCCCACGCCGTGCTGCTGCTGCCCCCCCTACCCCATGCCAGTCCTGTCCTTGGCGACGTCAGCGGAGCACAGCCAGACATCTGAAACAAGCCCCGCTCCCAGGACCCACCCTCCTCCCGACCTTATTAGGGGATGGGGCGTGGCTACGGGTGTGGCGTACTTGACTATGTAGTGGGTTCGCTATGTGTGCGGATTTCACTACTCGTGGGAGGCAGACCAGACCCAACAGCCCACGAGTAACGGGGATTCACTGTATTAAGTTTTTTTCAGGGAATCGTGAATGGATCACTGTACAAATGCTTAGGATTCAGACTGTAAACTGCACAAAACTCCGACAAGGTGTCCAGCACACAAGGTGGTGGATAAGATGCTTCATATTGTGTTTTTCTGTGTCTAAGCTTTGACATCTCTGGAATACTTCTACCCATAGAGCATCATGAGCTTTTCTAGATCTACTAGATCTANATCATGTAAATCATTACTTAAACTGATTTTCTTTATCTTAATTAATGTAGTTTATTTTTGTTGGATCAGTATAAAGACGGTAGGGAGTAAAGGCCTTNATAATATTCTGTGTGTGTGTACTTAAAATTAAAGGTGAAGGATTACACAAAGAATAAATCATTACTTAAACTGATTTTCTTTATCTTAATTAATGTAGTTTATTTTTGTTGGATCAGTATAAAGACGGTAGGGAGTAAAGGCCTTTCTCTGCAGCCTCTAGATATATAAATACATAAACCTCTAAAGGTGAAAACTAGGATATTGTATCTAGTATAAGACTCAAGTAATAGCTTAACTTCCATTTTTATTTTCTGCTTTTCATGGCCTATTCTGTGCAAAGGAGGAAGAAATACCCAGTAACCAAGGGCAAGAGATAGAGTAGTCTCAATGTGTTTTACCAAAGGATTAGAAAATAAGACAGAGAGCTTTTGGAAATAAAAAGATGCTGGCAATAACATTAACAGATGGTGGATGAGAATATTGTGTAGGTGATTTCATTCTGTTCCTTTGCAAAATTGTGAGTCAAAAGGAAACAGGAGAAACTAAAGTGAATTTATGAAGAGGTGAAGGTACAGCATGCATGGTGAAGATTTTTGTTTAACAGTCAGTGGAAACAAACTTTACATTTCAAAGACAGTAGAATGAGAGGCCTGATTAATAGAGTAGGAAGAGAAAAATATTTTTGAGCCTTCAATAATGCAGGATTAGAAGGATTTACTGTGGTAACATATTTGAAGTACTATAGAAGCCCATTGTGGCACTATCGAGATCAGAGAAGACTTCTGGAATCCTATTGAGCAGAAATAGAAAAATATTGAAGAAATTTCAGAATCCTTGTAGGTCAGTGAGAGAAGGCATTAAATAGGAAATATAAACCACTGGTGTAAATAAAGAGTAGTTTTGTGGCAAATTGGACATTCGGAATTTACATTTTTTTAGCAAAAAAAGTTATTGAGCTCTGTGAAAACCCAATTAGATAAAATGTTGTGAAGATTAATTATACAGTTAGCACTGGGAGGAACAATAAATGTATTTTACTAAAAAGAAAAAAGTAACTAAGTAAAATATGTGTTTTCCTGAATAAATACAATTGAAGCAATTTATGGGATTACACATCTGATTCAGACATGAATATGGCAAGATTGAATTTCATTCTGGCTGTTGTTCATTGTCACTATTACAAAACAACTGAATTTTGTAAGTCAAAACATGAGATAGAAGAGCCTGCTAACACCTGGAGTTGTTATATAGAAGATTCAGGTTAGGGTCAACCATCTCAATATTAGAGTATACCTTGTTGAAATGCTTAGTTACAGTGTGTGTCATTTAGAAAGACATTAAGTAAGGATATACTGTAAAATTAGGAATAAATGTATACTATTAAAAATGAGGTTCATCGTAGGAGGACTGTCATCGCAGGTCTGGACAACATATTTTAGCTAGAGGCTTACATTAATATACAGGCACTTGTTTTATATTTTTCCTGGTTTTACAGTATTATCCTCTTGAAGGTCATTAAACCTTTTTCAGCAGTAAGGGCACTTAGGCATGAATAATCTAAGGGGTAGACAGAATACTATTATAAATACACAAAGAAGTAGTAGATTTAAAAATTACTACAAAGCAACAGAAAAGCACAAACACCCTCTCAAGCACATATGGCTATAACATAAGCAGTATGTGGGCATTTTTTCGTGAAGGATTCATTACAACATGAGTCTTGGAATCGAGTGAAATAAATAAGCCTGATTAATGAGCTACCATGAATCATCTCTAGATCACAAGTTCAAAACCAGAAAATTTATTTATTATGGCTTTGTGCCTTATTTAATCATGAGACCTATACAAAACAAGTGTAAAAATTCTGTAGTGTGTATAAATGAGGACAAATTCTAACACGACCGTGTTGTACACCTTTTTACAAGGCTGTTGAGAGCACCATTTTAACAGAACATCTAGGCATACATCCCTCTATTTAAAAGTCCTCAAGTTTAACTGACTGAAATGCTATATGGATTTAAGAAATATTTTAAAAGCTTGATATGTCTAAATTTTTAGGCAGATGAGGCAATTAACGCTACATCTGCAGGCTAAAATTCCTCTGTTTGAAGGCTGGAGGAAGACTGCAGGCGGTGTAATTTGCAACATGGACCAAGTACCTCTAGAACTGTGTCTCACACACATGCATGTGTCTTTTGTAGGCAAGAAATGGCTTTGTTCTTTTCCCTTTTGTGGATTTTATATAAAGTCCATAAAACAAAATCAAAAACCTCCTCTTCAAGCTCAAAAGGATTCTATCCAGAAGAATATCAAGGCATACAAAATTCCAAGAAACTCCTGTCCAAGCTCAAAAAACAAAAAGGAAGCATACAGCGGGTGGAAGGAAGGATAGGTAACTGGAGGAATACAGACATGTTGTCCAAACGTCCAAGGGGTGAAAGGTAAAGCCTCAGTGCAATTGATTCTGGCTAGGGATGTAAAAGACTACAAGAAGGAAGACTTTTGCTTTCCATCCCCTCCCAGGGGAGGATGGAGCCAGGCTCTTTTAAATGGTGCCCAGGGGCAGGACCAGTGGCAATTTGAACAAACTGAAACTCAGGTGATTGCGTCCAAAGAACAGGAAACACTTCTCTAATGTGAAGGTGACTGAGCACTAGCAAATAATTTGAGAAATTCAAAAGCCATCTGGAATCCAGGTGGCCCTGATTAAGCAGGCGGTTTGGAGTAGTTCCCTTACAGAGGTCCCTCTCAACCTCTATCATTCTGCAATTCTGTGAAATAACCCTGAAAGCTAAACCTGAAGTGCAAATCCAGCTCCTGCCTCCAGGTCATTGTTCTACCCCTGGACAACAAAAGGAGGCTGCTTCTTCCTCCTCTCCTGACTCCCTGTTGCATTGCACAGGTTAGCAAAGGCAATTAGGAAAGAGGAGATGGGTCAGAGCTGCTTCAGGCTGACAAAGGACAGCTTTGGTTATTTTTGATGAGAGAACTTTACAAAAAGTTTGTGAAGTCTGTGACAGAGAATGAAAATTTGAGTTAGGATAGCTTGTTAAATTGAAGTTATACAAGAGTCTGCCTTTTTTTTTTTTTTTAAATTCACACTTCCTGAACCTTTTGATATGAATAGGACCGAAAGAAACCAAAATTTCACGGCCAATACATATTTCTGAAGATGTCAGACTGGAGTAATTCTTCCTTTGGTTAAGATAAAAACAAGTGAGTAAAATAAATAGTACTTATGACTTTGCCACTTGTTTTTACTCTCCGTATTACAACAGCTTCTTTTCCTCACTAAATATTTGCCAAATGTTTATAGATCTAGAGGTAACCTTGCAAAAATTTAAAAAAAATATATGCAAAAAATATACAGCACATGAAGAGGAAGGATTTTTTTCCCTCCAAAATATCATCCTTGAAATTACCACATCTAGATAACACAGTTCCTTGAACTGACACTACAGATATTAAGACAGAAGTCAGAGGAGTTTGATCTTTACTCTAAAACGTCCTCAGTCTGATGGCTGGAAAGAAATCTATTGGTTGATATGGAGACATTTTATGTTTGGAGGTCCTAAGAAAATAAGACTATTACTGCCAAAAATAATCAGAAAAACTTGAAGAAGTATTTGTTTCTCTTATTATTTAATTTTAAATTAATTTACTTCTTCAAATTAATCCCTTTCACTATCTTTTGTGTTTAGTCAGGCTATTTTGTTACTAAAATGCAAAAGAATATTATTAGAGTGTTTTCCCATACATAGCGATTCTCAAATGTGAAGATTTCTAAAATTGATAACATCAGAAATACCAAGTTTTTCTGTATTATTCATGGTGTTTTATCTACTGTTGTGTCTGTTAGTGCCAGAATGAGAGGTTTTTAGCGTTTGTTTTCAACATTCACCTATACCTAACTAAAAGCAAACCATAAATTGTGTAAAGAGTGAGTAAATATTGTTACCAGGAAAATAGAATCCTGTGAGTTTCATTAAATATGTTATCTGTCAAGAAAATAGGTCAACCTTTTGGGAATTGAATTTTACAGAAGATTCCTTCTGGCTTTTCTGGTTGTTACAAGGAAAGATGCTTTTTTGTTTGTTCCGAATGGAATATCATGGTGTTTTATAGAGGTAGAGGCATCTTTCAAGGTGGCATTTTATGAGAGACTTTTTTAAAATATCAAAGCATTAACTGCACATAAAAATAATTTTCAGCTGTTAATGAGGCCATGTAAAAATTTTATGAGATGAAAAGCAGATCTATTTGAAAAATAAAGACTCAGCTTTTACTAGAGAATTTTTTTTATATTCACTGAGATGTAATGCCTGGACATTGGTTTTGCTAGCATAAATTTCCCAGAGGCCAAGAAGTCAGACTTTGGAGTCTAGTTTCCAGAGGTCATTATACATAGCCACAATAATTAAAATTGGGCTCTTTGGGGTTTGACACCTGATAAAATATTTAGGTATAACCTATAAGACTTGGTTATAAAATTTTAACAAATTCCCAAGCTCATATTGGATGCTTAAGCTGTTTTATGTAATGAATATCTAAACATTTCACATGAATATTCGTTCAGTCAGTCTTCTGAAAAGTTGTGGTAACTGCATGGCTCGAGAAAATACCACTAGAGATCTAGACCTTCAAAATGAATGGAAATTTAGCCACTGCTACTAAGTTACACAATAAAATATAATTTGTATATATAACCCTAAATACACACACTAGATAACTGGGAAAGAAACCTGTGAATGTTTACATATTTATAAGTAACCCAGATACTCCAGTGGGCAGAAATATTGAGTATAAGCCCTGTAATGCTATTACTGAAAAATAAATCCTGAACATCCAATTTGTACACTACCTAAAACACATACTCAGAAGTTATTCACTGCTTTCCCTTAACAGAAGTGAACAGGTATTTGAACGTGCAGTGTGCATACTGAAATTCTTCCCTTTGACCCTTAAAAATCAGAATCAGATAGGGACTGTGAGTAAACTTTGGGATGCTTGGAGAATAAAAACAGGACAGCAGTGATAAAGCAAACGACCAGGTTTCAGTTTGAGATGTCTGCTTCATTGAACTCCACTTTAATGATACTGTTTTAACAGAGAAATTAGTTTTCCCCTCTCTTTCCAGTTCCATAAAGCTTCTAGAGGTTATCTGATGGCAGAAGATTCTTCACTACCTTTGACCTTGAATTTCTCCTTGACATGTGAGAAGGTGGATAAGTCTCCTTGATTCTGCTATACTCATTTTACACTGCTACAAATAACTATTGTGACTGTAAACTTATGAAAAAATTAAGGTGGGCATGTAGTCTCTAGTCTCAATGATGCTTGGCCTAAATTTAGTGAGTCTGAAATTCTACTTTGCAGTGTAAGATCACCATAGCCATGAAATTTAATTCTGGAATTCTATTTCCGAGGCTACAAATGTAAATGTCTGGCAGACTAGTTTAGCACCATAAAAGAATGAGGCCATGAGAAAGTGTGGACTTTAATGTACAGCTGAATATATTTGGAAGTATAGTTTTGCTGCTGGCTTACCAGTAAGAGTTCTTCTCTTCATACAATGATTCTTGGGCCTGAATTCATGCCTATTTTTCTTATTTAGATTCTTCCAGAATCCTGTGACATGACAATTTGCCAGATGAGCTATAGAAAAAGCTATATTCGGGGATTATCACAGTTATTTGGGTCATACTGAGTGACAGCTATTATTTCCTCCCTAAGATGCTGAGAAAGTTCATCCATTCTTCACCAGCTGGAGCCACTCATAAGTGGGGCCATTCAAAAAATCCACAGAATTATTTGTTGTATGGCTTTGGATGACCTTGAATGATTAAAAATATAGCACACAGTAATAAATGACAGTTGCAGTGAAATATGCTATTAAAATTGTACTTAGTCAAATTAGGTGTTAATTTCTTGTTTGTTTACAAGATAATTCTGCAGATGAAGTAAACCAGCACATTTCCACTGTGTTCGAACTTTAACTTTTCTTGTCACACAGTGAACATAGTTATGTAGTGGAATAAGGATCCTGAAATACGTCACAAGGACAAAATCCAACAACTGTTGAGAATGGGATTGCAAGAATGAAGCTTCAGGAGATAATCAGAAATGGAGCCGACTAAGTTAATGTCAGTTATACAAAAAGAAGTCCTTCAGTATATGCTAATAGGATGAACCGTAATTGCTATGGGCCAGGCTTGTAGGCAAGTTTGCTGCCCTGGCAATGACTGACAGATTCTTGTGTAGAGATGTGACAAATACAAATGAGAGAAATACTAAAGCTGTGCCAACTAATTCTGTGCTCCTGAGAAAGTCCTAGGAGTCTTTTGCCCAGGCAGCAATGCTGGTTCTGCACTCTGCACCCAGAGATCTCCTATGAAATGTTTTGAATGTGAAAGCATATTTTCTCAAGCATATGCATTTTTCTTTTTCCTTTTCATCTTTACCTACATGCAAGTCACATCTCCCTTCACTCTCCTCATCCCTCCAAGACAGAAGACAGAGTCATTGTACCTTAGATCTAATTAAGCCTGGATATGCTGGGAAAAATCAGCTTTCCTGTTTTATCTTAGCCACTGAAGGCTGAAAATAGGGCTCATAGCCACTGTTAATTTTAAACATAGAGCTCCTCCAGTAGTGGAGGAACTAACTTCTCCATACTTCTTGAGCTGTATTCTCAATTTTAAATGTCAGAAAGTGTTGCTGATAAGAAACAGGTAATTTTTAAAGATTATTTTTATTACAATAATCATACTAACACTAACTCTTAGATAGAAGGCTAATGGAATCATTTGTAGTTCTGTGAAAAAGACAACTGTCTGGGTTAAAAAAACCAAAGTTGCAAAATCCTTATTTATTTTTGTTATAAAGTTCAAAAGGGAAATCAATAAGAATGTCAGTGCTTGAAATCCCTTTGTCCCCTTCAAAGAATATGGATTGAATGCTGAAAGTTTGTAATAACAGTCCTTTTGCCTGTGATTGTTCTGGTGCAGTGATCTAGAAAACAGTGGTAGAGGCATATGAAATAGATGGGAATAGCTCAGGATAAAGCTATAGATTTTACTGTTGCAGAGGCAAATAATCAATAATCAACTACCCAGGAAGCTGGGCAGCTCAGGGACATGGATTACATAAAAAAAAAAGTTCAATGACAGTCTTCATAAAATTACATCAGGTTTGTAAGTAAATACACAATAGAAATGCAAGGCAGAAGGTAAAATTTTACTTGTCCTCTATGGAATGTACCATGGAGTCTTTGCATCACTCATGCCTGAATACTGGAGAACGTATCATAAATTTTGCTTTTGCATAAAAGTATCTTACTTTCCTGAGCCTGATTTGTTAAGTTACATAATGGGTATTTGTGGGGGATTTTTGTTTGTGTTTTTGTTTGTTTGTTTTGTATTTTGATTTGTTTGCTTGGTTTGTTTTGGTTTTAAATTAAAAAATCCCCATTCTTTATCTGGTTTTGTTTCTCACATTTTCAAAGCTCAAGATGTCTTCAGAAACAGAATGTTGATCTGGAAAAATATGGATGAAATAAAGATTGTCCTGAACTGTAAGACCTCCTCAAGGAGGAACTAAATACAGTGATGCCCCATTACTCGCGGGCTGTTGGGTCTGGTCCTCCTCACGCGAGTCATGGAATCCGTGAAGATAGTGACCCCACTACATAGTTGAGTACGCCACACCCGTAGCCACGCCCCTTCCCCATATAAGGTCTGGAGGATGGTCCTGAGGGCACAGCTCCCTCTATAATGCCTCATTAAAGCAGAGGAAACACCTTTTGCCACCTCCCAGCTCCTCTAGATCACTTTGCCAGGAAGGGAGCTTTTCCGAACACAGTGTCATGGGGAGACGCCTTTTTGTTCTATTGTAAAACTTTTCTCCTTTTTACTGGAACAAACAATAGGTATCTCTTCTTATCTCCCTTTCCCTCCCTGAAAGGAATGTGGCATGGAGGACCCCGTGTCTTATCTTATCTCCCTTTCCTGGCAAGGCATATGGCAGGGGAGGAGTTTTATCTCCTTTCTACCAAGACAAACAATGGAGGGCTTATTTTTCTTATCTTCCCCTCCCGGAAAGGCATGTGACTAGGGGAAAGGCCTGAGGGCAGGCTGACTGACTGCCAATGGCATGTGGAGACATGCCCACAAGGCATGTGACGTGGGAGGGGCCTAAGGCCCTATAATTACAGCTCCTGAGCCTCAGCAGGGGAGGTTCATTTTGGACCTTTGGAAACTGAGGACGCCTTGTTTTTTTCACCTCTGCCATTTCACCCAGGACCACGTGGACCTTTG
>WEKX01013681.1:0-12279 GCA_013390025.1 Pitta sordida | reverse complement strand
TAGTCTTGTTAAACCTCATACTGTTGGAGCCTGCCCATCTCTCCAGCCTGTCAAGGTCCCTCTGGAGGGCCTTCCTACCCTCTGGCAGATCAACATTTTCCCCCAGCTTGGTATCATCTGCAAACTTGCTGTTTGTCATTGCTTGTCATTGTTCCAGTGTGGGGTTTGGTTTATTTCCTTCTTTTAATATTCTGATATTGTTCAAACATATGTATATATATATTTGTTATATTATTTTTTTTCCTTTCTCCCAGTAAAGTTCTTATTCCTCTCTCTCTATATATAATTCAAGTATTTCTAAATTTAATTCCTGCTTCATCTTCATTGACCCAGGACACACAGAAACCAGCACGGCTGGTAGCCAGGAAGCTGGCACCGTGCCCCACCCCCGCCCCCGAAAAACCGAGGANTGTGTTCAAACATCGGGGAGGCGGCATGATGCTCCAGAGCAGACTCTGGGGTAGGTTTGCCACTATCAAAGGGGCTGCATGCAACCACTGCTTGGGGGAGAGGGCTGTGATGCAATGGCTGCGACACACACGCTGCTGGCACCTTTGGCGCCGGTGTTTGGTTTGCGTTTTCTTCTTCCGGACTGCAACAGTCCTGAGCGAAGCTTTCAACTTTCTGGCAGGGGGGGTGGTGGTGTGAGGAGGCAGAGCTGAGCCAGGGTGCAGATCCAGGGCAGCAGCAGTGCTCCCGCTTCGTTGCCTATAGCACCTGGACGCTGAAGCGTGTTCACAGATGTGAGGGCTATGGCCGCCTTCGCCCTGGCAGTGCGGGCGGTTCTGACCTCCCTTTAACCTGTAACAGCAGAAGGGAGGGCAGAAGGCAAAACGGCTTGGCAGAGGCGTGAAGCCGACCGCTGCCACTTCTCCTCAGCTCACTGGCAGGGGGGCAGCTGGAGTCCTCCTCCCTGGCTTCAGCTGGGGCTGTGCATAGACTAGCAGCAGCTGTGCAAGGTGAAAGAGCTGGTAGGTCTTTCTTTTTTGGTGTGGTTTAATTGGGATTATTGGTTGATGTTCTATCTCTTGTGTTCAAACATCGGGGAGGCGGCATGATGCTCCAGAGCAGACTCTGGGGTAGGTTTGCCACTATCAAAGGGGCTGCATGCAACCACTGCTTGGGGGAGAGGGCTGTGATGCAATGGCTGCGACACACACGCTGCTGGCACCTTTGGCGCCGGTGTTTGGTTTGCGTTTTCTTCTTCCGGACTGCAACAGTCCTGAGCGAAGCTTTCAACTTTCTGGCAGGGGGGGTGGTGGTGTGAGGAGGCAGAGCTGAGCCAGGGTGCAGATCCAGGGCAGCAGCAGCAGCGCTCCCGCTTCGTTGCCTATAGCACCTGGACGCTGAAGCGTGTTCACAGATGTGAGGGCTATGGCCGCCTTCGCCCTGGCAGTGCGGGCGGTTCTGACCTCCCTTTAACCTGTATCAGGAGCTCGCCATGGCTGGGCGAGCCAGTGTCGGAGCTGGGACCCATCTCGCCTGTCCTCAGTCCCTCACCCAGCTCATATGTAATTAACATATCCATTTTACGTTCAGTTCTTTCCCCTCCCCTGCCCCTCATCATGGTTCGGCTTGCAGCAACGAGCTCTCCATAGGCCGGCAGCTGCGTCCAGCCAGAACAACACTATGGGCTGAGGGAAGCTGATCATCGCTGCTGCTTCTCGGCGCTGGGGTCTGCCTCCCTGCCTCTTGCCAGGGCTGTCCATGAACTCTGTGATTGGCTCCTGCTGTGGCTCGTCAGTTGCTCAGGGTGGAAGCAGAGGAGCAGGAAGAGCCGGCGCAGCCCCGCTTGTCTCTGTGCCGGCTGCCCCAGCCCGTAGGTCTCCTCTTCCCTCTCCCACCTTCCCTCTGCATGCCTGCCCCACACGTCCTAGAAGGGACCCCCCAGGCCTGTCCAGTACCGACTGTTTCTGTGTTTATGACACAGCAGTAAACATCTACGTACAAAAAAAGCGCAGTACACGAAGATACTCTCCTGCCGCTCGGAAGGAACTTTTTATTTTGGGCAGTGAGAGGGGTGCTGGTGCCGGCACAGGGATTGGATTCTGACGTCAGGAACCCATGCTATTGGGCTATGTCACCCATGTAACCCCGCTGCTGGCAGAGCTGAAACATGGTGCCAATTCACTGGCTCCGTTCCTGTCCACCTGGGTTTAAATCTCCCGTCTGCTGCCATCCCAAAGTCAGCTTTGGCAGCGGCAACCATCCCCCGCCATCCCCTGGCTCGCTTCCGCGCCGTGCTCCAAACCCCAAACTGCCAGCATGGCTCTGGACGCTTTGTGCCGTGGCAGTGCAGCAGCGGTCCCGGCTTCACAGAGATGGGACCACCTCCCCATTTTCTTAAATGGTGAGAATGAAGCATGTACAGCAAGTCTGGTGGGCGGTGACAGCGGGGGGCCCCAATTATATATTCATAACCTCATTATATATTCATGAGCTGATGAGTTCTCGGTACATTCTGCGCACGCGCTGAGATCACACAGCTTGCTGAAAAATCACCCGCAACTATTGGATCTTGCAAATAACGGATTGTGATTATGCAGAGGATCACTATAGTAACATAAGTAGTAACTGAAACCAGAATCATGTTTTCATCCCAGAGGATCTCTAACTCATTTTTACCTGGATTGAGTCAGATTTTGATTTCAGGACTTTCCAGAAGTCTTTTAAAAATTGTTCTGCCTGCAGAGACAGATATTTTACCATTTTTTACAAGTTCTTATCTTTTGTCTCCCAACACACTGTGTATTCATTCCCAGAAAACAGAAGTAGAGAGTAGGTCATGAATTCCCAGGAATTCAACAGAGAGACAGGTGCTCCACTATGGATGTATTTTTTAAAGCAATAATATAATTACAGTAAACCTCCATGTCTTCACAGTTTTGGTCTGTGCGGGTTCAATCCTTCGTGGTTTCTTATTCCACGAAAATTAGTGTCTGGCATGTGCAGATAATGCTACAAAGAGAGACGGCTGCTAAATATGTAAATAAAGCCATGAATATGTAAATAAACTGAGGGCCAAGGCTGGCCACCTCCTCTCCATGGGACTCCTCGGTCCTGCCTTCTCTTCCTGGACTCTGGGGCCAGGGGTGGGCTACTTCAGAACTCTAGGGGCTGGTGTGGGCTGCCCCTAGAGTCCCTCTCCCTGGGATTCCAGGGCCAGGGGCAGACCGTCTCCTCTCCCTGGGATTCCCCGGGTGGGGGTGGCACATGTCACCTCCTTGGGAGCAGTCCCGAGTGGGCACAGCATGTGGCAGCAAGCTGAGAGTCCTTGGCGGATGCGACAGCACACACATGTGCTCCTGTGTATGGAAAGCTCTGCAGACACAGGGGTTCTCGGTGGAGCCTCTGGGGGTCCTGGCAGTGCTGGCTCCCGCAAGGTTTCTGGACTCAGAAAAGTGGTGGAGGGCAAAAGCTGGGACTCCCTGTTCGGGAAGGGGCAAACCCCATTCCCTTTGCTCTCCTGAGCCAGAACATGGTGCAAGGTGATTCCAGGAATGCCCTCCAGCACTCTGGAGCTGAGGGGGGTGAGGTGACAGGTGGGGCTTAATTGCATATTCATGAGCTTTCTATCTTCGCGGAAACAGGGCTTCACAGGAGAAGAGGGGACTTGATGACCCGCCAAACTCAGAGGATCACTGTATTTAGAATTCTGTACTCAAGTTTTAGTAGATTTCAAATAAATTTGTGATGTGTTTAATATTCTAAGACCAGATATTAAACTGGAATAATAATTGTATCTACTCACATACCTTAGAAAGTGACAGTTACTGATAACATTTCCATTGCCCTTCAGGAAAACAGAAAGATTTATTTTGACTTGAACTTAACTTGGCACACTACTGCATATTTTAGAAAACTGTGTCTGCCTCTGTTTTTTAGATGTAAGTGGTATATAGGACTGTGAAACATACTCTTACAAGACAGGCAGTGTTTTAAGATAGTCTAGAGTGGTATAGATAGTGATTTAACACACATAATTCTTTTATGTTTTACAGTTTTATTTTCTGCTTATAAAAGGTCTCTGACTGAAATTTGAATTACTGAAGTCTTGTGCACCATGACAATCAGAGCATTTCATATACAGAAGATTATACAGTAATCCCTTGAATATCACGGCGAGCGGGATGGGGTGGGTTTGTGTCAGTTCCAGAAAGATGCTGCAATACGTGAAATCCACAAAGTAGAGGTAAATAGGGTAAAGATGCAGAAAAAACTGCATGTATTGAAACTGCAAATGGTGAACTGTGAAGTAGCAAGGAATTACTACTGTATTTATAATACTTTTTAACTAATGTGTTCTCAACTTATGCGTATCTTGTTACAGGCATGGTTTACTAAAAGATACAGTTGTGGGGGAAAATATCAAACATAATAAAGATTTCAGGTATGTTTTGGGGAGTGTTATGGTTTAGGGGGTTTTCTGCTGCTCTGGTAGCGAGGGGGTTAACAGCTCAGTTCTTGCCTGAGCTCTCTGTGCTGCCATGGCCTTCAAGGTTATNAAATAAACCCTTTATATTCTTTATTTATAGTTTTGCCTTGCTTCCTTTGCCTGTGACCAGTTTTATTTTATTTTCCAGTTTTGTTTTCCAGTTTGTTTTTCCTAGTTTTCTCCTTCAGGAGTAGTTGGGGTGGGTCTCTGGCATCCAGCCAGGCTCAAACCACGACAGGGAGTTTTTTAATGGTTTTTTTTCTTGCAATTGCACCAAGTTTCAAATTTTCTTCATTACTGTATTTATGCTTAAGAACATACAAATGTTTTTCAAGAAAGTCGACAGCTACAAGGGTAATTGCTACATACATCTCTTGACCTTACTTCAGAATGCTTTGTTAAATGTAAATTTTGAGAGCATCATGTTTTGCTAAAAAGAAAAAAAATCCTTAGTGGGAAAATTCATCAGTTCAGAAATCTGCTATAACGGCGTTTGTAAGTGAAGCTTAAATTAATAGCATGCAATTGGGAGAGTTAGCAGTCCCTTCTTTACCCTTTTAGCTATCAGTGTGAGCTGTGATAAGCTTAATTAATGAAATATGTTCCACAGATACTCATTAGAAACATTAATTTGGGAAACAGATAGTATGGTGTTAACTAAAATAAGAATTTAATACACTTATTGTTCTGATTAAGTTCATTTGTACCTCCTACACTTCCAGTGTAACATTTCTAGTAGGACTAAATTCAACATGAATACTAGAGCCTTACTGTTGCAGTCCCAATTCCTTTGATGAATGCTTATCCCTGCACAGTAAACACAGTATGGACAGAGTGGAAAAATTATTAACATTGCTCCTCAACACTATAAGAAATACTAAGAATCACTAGATTCTATTAGTTATTTAAATCTCAGGATAATTCAGCGTTAGTACCTATAACTAGCCTGTTACAGAATATACGTATTTGAATATTTTATCTTGTCTGGCCTCCAGAATTTTTCCCCTCCAGGGAAAAGGGAGATATTGTTAAGTCAAAATTAGCCCCGCCATCATAAAGGTAGGAAATGAAAAATACAATTCTAGGTATACTTTTAATAGCTAAGATTAACTATGTGTGATCTGACTGGGAAGTTATGTTCTGCTGGGATGTTTGTACAGTGCATGCAATACAGTCGGGTCTCCTATAAAGTGAACCTGCAGTCTTATTTGGGACCCATGCAGCTCGATTTCCACGTTGAATGGCGGCCACACCACTGCCGCCGCCACGATTGCCACTGCCGCTGCCACTCCCCGCTCCACCCCTGCCACCCGTGCAGCCCCCGTTGCTGCCCACGCCCCCACTGCTGCCCGTTCCACCACCCGGGCAGCATCTGCTGCCGCCGCCTCGGTGGCAGGTTGTGCATGCACAGGTGCGAAACGGGTCTCCTACATCGCTAAAAAATCATGCCGCTAAGATCTGAAGCCACAATATGGGGGGCGTGAAGTGCAAGAGAGCCGACTGTACTACTGATCATCCAGCAGTGACACCTGATTTCAGACCCGTCATGGTGATGCACAGCGTTCACAGCCTCTGCAAGCTTCTCTTTATTTTTCTTTATTTTAAAGCCATGGCTAGCAGACTCTCTTAACAACGAAAGTCCTGTCAAAGCATTGAAACTGTGGGCAAAAGCATTGTTCTCAAAAGATAATTACATTTGAGAGCAAGTTTGGCTTTTATGGTGTTTTGGTGATGTTTTATTTTTGTGTATATGTGTTTTTGTTTGTGTTTGTTTTGGGGACATTGGTTTATTTGTTTTTTGTTAGTGGTGATGTTTTATTTTTGTGTATATGTGTTTTTGTTTGTGTTTGTTTTGGGGACATTGGTTTATTTGTTTTTTGTTAGTTTCTTTGTTTTTAAGAAATAGATTTTTCTTCCTTGCTTTGTTGGCATGCTATAGCTTTTAGTTTGCAGTAGGGAACTTCATCCTTCAGATATTTTAGGTTTTGGGGATATAAATTCCTTTTTTAGAAATAAGTCTTTGTTTTTTAAAGTGAACATTTTGGGAAATTCCATTATACTACTCAGGACTGTGTGTTACTGAGACACTGATGGGGAAGAGAGTGAGATGAACTGCTGTGCAGCCCAGGACAGGTAGTTCATATAGCACTGGGCATGGCAATAGGCTCTGCAAGCCACCAGTAACTTTTTGTCAGCTAATTATGTAGTCCTTGGAAACAGAAGCAGCAACCAGGCTTTATGCTGAAAGACTATGAGGGATTTTGAAGATGACCTAGAACTCGTGATAAACTCGAGATCAAATCCTCCACACCTCATGTACTTTGTGCCAGGATGATAAATTGATTTTGTGTATTAAACCTACTGTAGTGGGGAAACAAGCTACTTCTTCTCATCTCCTTATTCCTTTAACTATAATGTGATATATTATGTCTTTTGCACTAATCCAATAACAATCAGGAAACAGATAACGAGGTTCATAATGAATATAAAACACATTGTAGAACTCCTCTTTGCCTTGTGACATTTTTATACTGTGATTGCAGGAAGAATTTCCTCAGAGACCTGTAATAGACAGACCTACTAAAGCACTAAAATAATTTCATTTGAAGCTGGTGTATGTCTTAGCCAGCTTGTACTTTGCAACACTCTGAAACATTACAAAACTCAGGAAGGGCTCCTAATTATACGCCAAAATGAGCAAGACAAAAGATCCGTTACAGATGATTGAGGTCTTCCCGCACGCAGAATAAAACTTCCTCACGCCCTCCGCCGGCAGAAACAATCTGTCTCATTTTATCACTGGGAAGTTTCTCATGGCAACAATGTGTTTCAAAATAAATACTTCGGGAGTACTCTGGCTACATCTCATGCAGACCAGTCAGTCTCAACTACTCTGAAGCANTTGCCCCGCCAGCCCCAAGCTAGACGCCGTCGCTCCTAAGGCTTTTTGGAATCTTAGATAAGCCAGTACGGCCCGTCTCCCTTGAAGACCGCGTGAAATGGGTTTCCTGGGCAGAGTTGCGGCGCTGCCAAAACTTGCCGGGGCGGCGACGAGCCGAGGTGGCGGTGCCTGGCGGCGGCCGGGCACACCCAGCGCAGGGGTCCCGCTCCTGGGCCGCGGCGGTTCCTCCCGGGCTCTGGGCGACTACGAGGAAGTTTTCCGGTCCTCCCTGGAGGAGCCTGAGAAGCTCTGGGGAGCAGCAGCCGAGCAGATCCAGTGGTACAAGCCCTGGGTCCGGACCCTGGAGAGAGGCAGCCCGGAGAGCGCCTCATGGTGAGTACCCGAGCGGCCGCGGTGCGGTGCGGGGTGCAGGGGCCGGGCCCGGGGCACAGAGTTCATCTGTGACAGAGAGGGAGGGAAGGAGGGCTGCCTGCAGAGGGGCTGCGAGTGTGCTGCGGCACGGGTCGTGTGGTTACCGCAGAACTGCCCCAGCACCTGTCTGGGATGGTCGGTGTGCAGTCGCTGAAGGAGGAGACTGTTGCAGAGGTTGAAGGATTGCACATGATTGATGATTACGCATGGTTAAGCTTAATGACTAAAGACAGCACGAGTGAATATGTTGGGGTGAGCGGTGCATGCTCTGTGGCTCGTGTGACACGTGCATGTGTGAGTCCATGTGTGGCTGGATGATGTGGATGAGTGTGCCCGATGCTCCCTGAGCCAACCGCTTTTGGCCCTGGGCTGTAAAAAGGCTGCTGTGAGCATGGGAATCCCAGCATCAGGTACCAGGGAAGGCAGGTGTATGAAAACACAGGAACTATGACTTCCAGATGAGTTGTTTAATCTTAGATGCTACCTAAGTAGGTAATAATTTAGGTGTTGTGGTTAAGATAATAATTTGCAAAAGCATCGGTGTTGTAATGTATATCTTCATATAGTGAATGGTGAACTGCCCTAAAAGAGAATATGCTATCCTTCCCTTAAATTGCTGGGTAGGATTTTCAATACTTTCTCAAGGGTAATTTACTGTAAAATATTTGTGTTCACCACCATTGCCTCTTTTTTTAGCAAGTTTACGTCATGGTCTTTGATCTTTTCTCAAAAAGATATGTAGGTATATAGATATTAAAAAATAAATAAATATATATTTATACAGGATATAAAAGGCAGTGTAAGGTGAGGGTGGTCTTTGATACACTGACCTTCTTTGCCTTTTTTGTATTTTTCTGTTTTTTCTTTAAATTAAAAAACCCTAATAATTCGAAAAATATAATTAAAATGTTAGTAAGTCAAACATCTGTGCAAAGTAAAAGATGAAAAACCAGTAGAGTGAAGCTTCATTTCTTACCGGTGCCTGACATCACTGGTTGGCACCTTTTGTATTGAAAATTGTTTATATGTTTTAAGTTGAATTTTAAGCAACACCCAGCTGGCATGGGCTGAGTAACAGTCAGAAATCCTAAAATGGAGAGATAGGGTCTCCTGACTTCGATTTCTAGGTCATGGCACTATTCAGGCAGTGCAAGTCATATTGCCTGCATAATTAGGGTCTAGAGAAGGTTCTAGTAAACAAGTCCTATGAGAAACAGCTGAGTTTTTTTTATCCTGGAGGCTCAGGGGAGACCTTATCCCTCTCTACGTCTATCTGAAAGGATTTTATAGCCAGGTGTGTGTCGATCTCTTCTCCCAAGCAGAAAGTGACAGGACAAGAGGGAATGGCCTCAAGTTGTGCCAGGTATGGTTTATATATTTAGGATATTAGATATATTGGACTTTAGGGATATTGACTATCAGGAAAAATTTCTTCTCTGAAAAAAACCTGAGGTATTTAAAAGATGTGTAGATGTGGCACTTAGAGATAAGGTGTAGTGGTGGACCTGGTAGTACTGGATTGAGTGGACTCAATGATCTTAAGGATATTTTCCAACCTAAATGATTCGGTGATTAAAGATGAGTAAAGTTCACTGATTCTGGCATTCCTGAACAGAATAATGAAATCAGTACAATGGTTACTTCTGAAAGACTAAGAAATGCAAATATAATACATGCAAATGAGCATGGTTTTGACATCAAATTCAATTAAACAAGTGTGGTTTGGTTTACTGAGCAGGATAAGCTTCCTTGCTGGAAGTAACATCGTTAGGTCTATGTAAAGTACTGTGACTTTCCAGATAGAAATTACATGGCCTTGTGAGAGGCAAAGATGGATACTTTGCAGCCTGAAGTCAAACTTATCTTCCAAGGTCTTTTCCAGCTTCACTTTTGAACTTGTATCTTTCTCCCTCTGTGACTGCAGATTGCCACAGACTGAAATTAACTTGTTAGTGTGAGCAAACCCCTGAAGGGAGTGTGCACGGAATTCAGAGTCAGACTGCTTTCTGTGGTGCCCAGTGACAGGATCAGAGCACTTGGTCACAAACTGAAGCACAAATGGTTCCCTCTAAACCCTTTTTTTAATCTGAGGGTGACTGAGCACTGGCACAGAGTTGTGAGATCTCTATCCATAAAGTTACTAAAATGCCATCTGGACATGGTCCTGGTCTACTGACTCTAAGTGGACCTTGTGGAAGATAAGGGGGCTAATATGTGCATCTCAAACACCAATAGCTCGATAGCTGTGGAGCCATTCAGGGATTGTTGGTAATGACACACTGTGAGAAAGAACAGGATGTGGTTGGAGAAGGGGAGCATACAGAGGTAAGGAAGCACTTTTCTGGGACAGATGTCCTTGTTCCAACTCCTGGAGATAAGCACAACATGGTACAGGGAAGGAACGAGGTTGAGAAGTGAGCATGAACTGCAGGGAGGGAGGAATCAAGACCACCAAAACTCCCAAATCCCTCTGACCAATTTTCAGGAGGGTCTAGAAGGATGGACTGTGCATGATAGCTAATTTTCGTAGAAACCAAGAAACTTTCCTACAAAGAAAGTGCCTCCACAAAGCACATGTGAGTGTGTGCCACAGAACCCTGAACAACACGTCAGGTGGATCAGCACTGGAGCCAGGACTGATTCTCTCTTTTTTCTTTCATGTTTTCTTTTATCTCTCTCCCTCTTTGTTTCACCTCTCTCTTTCACCTTTCAACCTTTATCTAAAACCCACTGTCATGTGCTTGTGTTAGGAGATCAGGGACTAATTTATTCTGGTTTTCATACGAAGTGTGTAATTTACTGACAAAACTTCATAAACTTTTGCAGACCTTCTGACTTTTGTCATGCTTTTTGACCACAAGCATTTATGAATCTCAGGTACTGCCTTCCCCTTAAAGGTGGAATGCCAGACTTGCTTGATCAGATGCCCTCCAGAGGTCCCTTCCAACCTCAGCCAGTCTGTGATTCTGTGGCATTATACAAAGATGCAAGTCTGAAGACTCAACACTAGGCCATGATTGTTTGCATGTCAGGTATCTATTGCTCTGTAGATAATAAAACTTTAGACAACTCAAATTTATGTAAACCTCTTTAATATCTCAATGTGAGACATGCATTTTTATTTCTTTTTTGAAGTTCACCTTAAATGATAACAGGCTGGGTGTAATATGAGTGTTATACTTCGATGCCTCTGAAGTCCCAGATGGTTACCAGCATTCAGTTTGTTCAGCAGATAGGTAACTTCTTTGACTGAATGTAAGAGAGAGAGAACATAAAAGAGGGTCATTTAGAGGACTGGCTGAAGACAAAACAAAATGCAACTCGTATGAGGAGGAGACAGGGCTCCCAAGCAGAAATAGAGCTTGCTGTTTTAACAGGGTAAAGATGGAGTTCTGGTTTAGAGGTTTACGTTAGAAGCAGTTTATGGAGACCTCAAAAATAATATTAAGAAATCCATGTTTGTACTTCTTAAGTTAGAATTTGTCTCCTGTTTGGAATACATATTATGAGGTTGTCTTGGTTTAAGACAAGGTATGCCAGGAGGCAGGCCCTCCTAAAATAGAAACTCCTCCCTCCAAATAACAGTAACTTTGAAATTATGAGGTTTTCCAGCAAAATGTAGAAAAAAAAGAATAACAGCTTTACTAAAAATTTACTAAACAATAACAAAGAAAAATGTCACCCAAGAGATCAATTCTTCAGGAAGCAGAAGACCAGACTTTCTTGGGTGCTGTTACAGATGTGGCTAGAAGGTGTCACTGGCAGGCGTCTTGGTGTCAGTGTGCATGGTCCTGTGGCACAGAGAAGTCCTATGGCCTGGTGGACTGGGCTGCCTGTAACTCTCTGCATCGGGGACTGGGAAGCAGAGGCTGTGGCAAAATCAGCTCAGGGGGCACGCAGCTGGGTGGCCGTGGGCAGTGGCGGGCGTGGCTGGGAGCTCTCTCGGCAGCAGCTGGGCAACTGCAGATGAGGAACTCTCTCCCAGTGGTTGCATAACCAGTGTGGGTGTGGGGGGCTTGGTGGCTGTGTTGGGACTTTCCCCGAGCAGTGCTGGCTCTGATGGGGTCAGAGCTTTCTCTACTGGGTGGTGCATGGTCTGGTGCGGCTCTGGGAGTGTGTGTTGAGCATGGTTGGCAGCAGGTGTGCAGGGGTGGCAGGCACCAGCAGCGCAGAGACCTCCTCACAGTATGTGTTCCCAAAGTGAGAGAGCAAGATCTTGTGCCCAGGTCTTTTATATTGCTCATCTCACACCCAGGATTCCCCCTTGGACCTGCCACTTGTGCCAGGGATGAGTCTACTTCTGATTGTGTTCAAGCTCACTGCTATGTCCCACCTCACCCCCCATGACTGACGCTCAGGCCGTGGCCGGCACAGTATGCTGAGGATTGCTGTGCCACTTCGTTGTCCCCAGGCAGCTTGTAGTGGCAAGCAGTGAGATGCCAGCCAAAGAAACTCACATACCAACACCTCCCCCCCACCATGAGTGCACAGAGTGTTGCAGTGCCGCAAAGTTAAGGTTTTTCCAGGCTCC
>WEKX01013680.1:53854-83316 GCA_013390025.1 Pitta sordida | reverse complement strand
ATATTATACTTCATTTGTAGGTCTGAAATAACTGAAAGACAATATGAAGATCTACAGATTCCATGCAATCCTGTAAATAAACAAATGGAAGCAGTGACGAAACTAAATGAATCACCCAAGCAACAGAATGACAGGTAAGTGTAGTTCAGTCTCTTTAAAACAAATGAACAGTACAAGTAAATAGCACTTCAGCCTCAATTTTTCAACTGTGTTTTAAGTAACATCTGAGAAATTAAGTTAGAAGAAGCCAAGGATGCTTCAGGATTGTTTTATATGATCAGAATCTGTAGCAGTGAGTGACTTTGGTAGTTTATTCTGTTTGCTCCTTTCTTGGTTGAAGGTGGTGAAGGAACACACACATACTTCAGTGATAGTAAGAGGAGAAAGATGAGGACCTAATTCTTGAGTGTGTTTGGAGGATTGGAAGGTGTCTGTTTGGTAGTTGAGTTTTTAATGCTGTTATCACCCAAAGACTTGTATGTATTCCCTCTTAGCCTACAAGTTCTCTTAATGTTGTCAGATAAAAAGCAACCAATGCCACTGAAGTAATACATTTGAAAATTAGATTAGAAATACTGATGGTTGGTATTCTGTCTGCAGTATAAAATGTCATTCTTTGACCATAAAACTAGCATTACTTATGTCTTCTTGAGGACTAATTGCAATTTTTTCTTTTTGATGGCTCAAAATAGTGCTCTGATATACCTTTCACCAATGTAACTAAGGTAATACAGGGCTCAGCTTTGACAGGTTTTATTTAATACATAACTTTTCAGAAGATTTCTTTAAAATACATATATTCATAGCCAGGCTGTGTATTCAGTTTAAAAATAAAATGCTCTTCTTTGATTTACTTTCAAAGTTCACTTCATCCTTTCAGTCTGTTGCTTTGTTGGTAATCAGAGCAGCCCAAATCACTGCCTCGAGTTCTGATTCAAATAGAAAATTTTCATACTGATACATTAATTTTCTACTGAATAAATTCAGCCACTTTGATTTAATGGTGCAATATGCAGCCCACTGTAATTGGACAGCTGATCTGATGAAAGCTGAGCCTTGTTAAAGACAGGTCAGAGGAGCAGCTATTGTATAGATACTCTTGAACTGCCACAAATAAAACAGAGATCATATAAATATACTTCCAGGTGTCTCCCTGAAGCCCATGGTGATGACCATGGTGAAGCAGGCTGTCCCCCTGCACCCCTGGAATGGAGAGAACACAGGGATGCGGAAGATCCACCTGTAGCCCCTGGAGAGGGAGCCCACGCTGGAGCCCACACAGGAGCCCGCACTGGAGGGAGGCTGCTGCCCTTTGGAGCCCACATTGGAGCAGAGTCCCAGGAGAGATGTGTAGCCCATGGAGAGGAGAGTCCGTGTGGGAGGGTAGAACTCTACCTGGTAGGATCTGTGTGCTTTGGGATGGGACCACGCTGGAACAGCCAGTGCTCAAAGAACTGCATCCTGTGGAGTGATCCATGGGCAGCACAGTATGGAAGAGCTGTTGGCCCTGGGATTGGACTCACGCTGAGGAGGGTCATGAAAGACTTTCTCCCGTGGGAGGGACCCCATGGAATGCAGGGAAATGGCCTCCTCCCCTGAGCAGCAGCAGACAAACACCAACTGCCTGGCTGTCCCCCTACTCCTGTCCCCCTGTCTCTCCTGGAGGAAACAGGGAATGTATTATCTGTTGTAAGAGACAGAGAGGTGGGGGAGAAGGTTGCCTTTAAGATGATACTTCTCACTTTTAAGCTCTGATCTTGTTAGAAATAAATCCTCTACCTCCCCACTTGGAGGTTGTTTTGCCTGTGACAGCAAATATTTCTAATAGTCCTCATTCCTGCTGTAGGAAAAACCCTTCAGTTTTTTTTCTTTTCCTCTCTCCCCTGTTTGTATGAGAGGAGAGGGGGGAAGGAAGTGAGAGAATGGCTGTGGGTGCAACTCTGGCCTCCAGGCAGGGTCAAACCACCACATGCAGCAAACAAATAACATTTTTTGTTCTCTATTATTGGGATATGGGGGGAGAGTGTATTTCTAGGGAGAATCTGGGAGTCAGGATGGTAGGAACCAGTTCAAAGGCATCTCTAATCAAGCATGAGGCACTGATTTGAGGATTCAGAAACTTATAGATTTTAGTGAGGTAAGTATAAGCTTAGAGATTTAGGGATTTTAGTGAAACAATGAAATCTTAGTGAATTTTAGAAGAATTAGTAGATTTTAAAAGCATTCACTGGGCCTGAATTTTAACATCAAATATCAGAGGCGTAAAGTCTTGTTTTCCATTCTAGTTCTCAAGAATAAACAAAACATGGTCCTAGCCAAAACATGGGGAAAAGAATGTGAAACATTGAAGCTGATTGGTCAAAAGGCTTAAAGCAAGTTTGAGATTTATGACATAACGCTGCAAGGATACATATTCATAGAGTAATTTCCATATGGATGAGGCATGAGTATAAAATTGGTGACAAACCTGGGGCAGGGCTTTTGGCACCTGACAGAACTTGGAGGCACTTTGCTGGCCAATGTGTTCTTTCCTTGATCCTGGGACAAAACCAGACTTTTTCTATAGCTTGCAAGCAATTACCTTGAGTTCTAACTTATTTTCCTTAAATCAGTTTGCACACCAGATGGGACAAAGTCTGTTCCTGAGGCGAAGTGGGGGCCCCAGAGCCTGGTGTCAGCCAGGAGATTCCCAGAAGGCTTCTTGTGCTTCCTTCCCATCCCAGGAAACAGACACAATGGACCCTGTGAAGGACTCAAGGTAACTCTTTAATGTCTTTAATTCTTCTCTTTCTTTTAAAATTAGTGGCCATAAGGGGGAGTCCTAAGACACTATGGGACACCTAGTGCTGATGTAGACGTCTACTCTGAGAGTCTCAGACACTACGTCTAACCTGAGAGTTTGTAAATCTTTCATAACTGCACTCAGCCTCTTCGCTCCAAGCGGAGCAGTGCAGGCATGGTGCCAGGGGGACCTGCCATAGCCTCCTCACTCGGAGCGGAGTGGAGGAGAGCTGGGTAGGTGCCATTCAGGCAGATCTGCTGCAGCTGCCTCACTCCGAGTGGAGGGGAGCAGGGTGGGTGCCACTAGGGTGGGTGCTGCTCGCGCAGACCTGCTGCAGCCGCATTGCTCCAAGTGGAGAGGAGGGGAGCAGGGCAGGCGCAGTGCAGGCACAGCACGATCAAAACTGCTGCAGCGGCCTCACTCTGAGCACAGCAGGGTGGGTGTGGCGCAGGCAGAGCAGTGCACCTGTGGTACATGTGTCATGGCATGGGGGTTGGTTTGAATATTCATGACAGTTTGTGCAGGTGGAGTCACGAGTGCCCTGCAAAATGGACCTCCCCAATCGCGGAAAAATCACACAGCGAAGAAGTGGTTTCCATGGCAGCAAGGGAGGCCCAGGCAGAAGCTATTAACACCCTCACTGCCAGAGTTAAAAAAAAAACCCAAACCATTAGTAGAGTAATTTTATATCTCAAGATATTAAACCTTCACTTATTTTGCAGTCTATGGGCTGTCTTCTATGTATTTTGCTTTTCTGCCTCATTAAATTTTACTGCAAAACTTCTCCTGTCTTTAATACTACCTACTGTTTGCAGATATCTCCAGTCTCTCACTTCGTTAAAAATGTGGTGTATTATGTATACAACAATGGTTTTCACAACTTTGAAGACATCGTCTACACTTACCATATCTTCAAGAAACACCAAGAATATTTTAGAATATAGGTAAGTCTCGTTATATCCCTAGGGATTGCACTAAAGATCATAGATTTTAAAAAAAATCATAGATAAAATTATCGCTGATCATCTATGATCTTTTAAATCTATGGTCAATTAGTCTATCATAGTTCATAGATTTTTAAAAAATACAGACAAAATACCATAGAAAATATTCATAAGTTTTCTTTCATCTCTACTCAGTTCTTGACTTTTTGATGGAATACCTATTATGTATTACATATGAGCTCAAAAGTAGCCATTTTTTTTGGTAGAAGTTCCTTATAATGTAAATGAATCTGTTATTTATTAACCAGTGGCTTTCTGCTTTGACCATTTCTTTTAGATAGCACTGAAGAAAAATCCATCACTTTTGTTACTTGCTCCTGTTCCTAATTAGCTTTTTCTACTTGAAAGCTTTGCCATTGCATGCAGCATCTTGTAGCGATCTAGAATATTGCAATGATCTTTTTCACTTCAAGAATCTATAATTCTGTGTGATTGTGAGGCACCTGAAACAACGATGCCAGATAATGCTGCTTATTCAAGAAAAAATAGGAGTAAGAGCAGACTACTGCATCAATCAAATCCCCAGCCAATGTGAGAGGAGACCTCTAAAGCTGGCTCACTGCCCTGTGTGTAGGAAGACAGCCAAGAGGACTGTCAACAAGTAAGTACCATCTAAGTGAAATGAGGAAATCACTTCTTAAAGGACGCACCAAGCTCTCATGGGCTGGTAATCTATTGCTTATTAGTGGTTTTGCCTGAGTATGAAAGATGCAATTTCCTACAAAGAATGATTTTTTGACAAAAAACATGTTTTGGACTATAGCCACTTTGGTGGGGTCTGCTGTCATTCCTATCACTAGGTAATGTCAGACATCTTTAGTTTTTTCAAACCTCTTTTTCCTTACAAAGTTTGCCACTAATGTTAAAGAAGAGTTTTGTTCTTCAAAATTTTAAGTCATATTTTTCTGGATTACTAAAACAATAGGCTGAAATAATATAGTGATGGTGAAGGAGAGATTGTCTGGGTTTTTTTAAAGGCCACATTCAGCCATGAGCTTTCTAAAGCGCAGTAGTTTTCCCCTACCAGCAGTTAAGTATCCTCACAGTTGCTCACTCTCTCCCCACCCCTTAGCAGGACAGGGTAGAGGGAAGAAAACATGAAGAGGCCAAGTGAGGAAGATCCTAGACCAAATAAAGGACAGTTTAATAGATGAAGCAAGGCAAAGAAGGAGTTTAGTCACTCCCCCGGGAGAGGCTGTTTAGCCACCTCCTGAAAAGCAGGGCCTCAGCGATGGGATGGGATGGGATGGTTCTTTGGCAAGTTCAGATCCACTATCTTTCTGTGTCTCCTCCTAGCATACTGCACACCCTTAACCTACGTGGTGGGGAAGCAAAGTGTGAAAAAGAGAACAGCCTCAAGGCTGCACGAGCACTCTTCAACAACAACCAAAACATGGCTGTGTTCTCAACATTGCTTTAATCACAAATTCAGAACACAGCACTATACAGGCTGCTATATGCCACTGAAGAAACTTAGTGTAAATGGGTCTAAAAGCCTTGTTTCATGCGGGCTTAAGGGAAATGAAGCATGCATGTACTGGGAGACAAGTGAGTGGAGGAGTTTAATGTGCATGTGGGACACAGTGAAGTATTCATTCAAACACTTTGGCACTGCCTTCCTCTTGAAATTATACAGGTGATCATGAGTAGGTAATTCAGATAAAGAAAGGAAAAACATTTAAATTTTAACCCAAATATTTTTGACCGGCCTTTTTTATCCGTAGTTTCTGACAGTGATTCAAAAGCTGAAATCTTTTTGGACACATTTTATTGCAGTCCAATATTATTTTACACATCAGCACCTGCTGCATGTTCATGTTTTAAGGTCTATTGTTTTATTGGTTTATTGTGAATGTCCTGTTCTTTCTTTATTAAAAGCAGAAAGTTGTGATTTTTCACACCTATTTTAAAAATGCATGAAATGCTTGTCACATTTTAGCACTTCAGATGCAAGAATTTCAACTTCCTGTCTAAAAATCATCCTGCAGATTTTATCACCATGCAATCCCATTTGTAATTTTAAAACACAAGCATTCAGTCCAGAGTAGCTGTCAGTTTTTCCTAACAGGTTTGAAAAGCCATTGAGCCATTCTTCAGAGATTCTTAGTTTGGGAAATTGTGTTGCATTTTTCCTGTTGCTTTTCTTTACATAACACAGTGCCTTTGACAAGAAGGGACTTAAAGCACCCAAGCGTGATACCACTGAAGAGAAACATTACTGTAGAATTAATCAGGATCTGCCATTTTATTAAAAAAATCTGTTGGTATTTGTTCCTATTTTAAGATAAACTGACATTGGATTAGCATATTCTAGTATTTCAAATTCCTTAACTGCTAGTTATTGCCTCCACAATTTTGAAAAATAAGGTTTAGACATACCAGGCTTCTATTTAATAGAAGGAGTTGAGCAGACCCATATTCTTGTTAAAATAAATGGAGAAAAATCTGTTTTTTTCTGAAATTGATCATTTGGCTGTTGACATGTTGCCTGTGCCCATGGCAAAAATTACTACCCATCTTGTAGACATGATAAATACAAGAACCTTTGGCATTAAAGGAAAAATGGTTCTATGCAATTTAATACCAAATTGCTAATATCAAACCACCAAGTAAGTCTTTACTAATACTTCTAAATTGCCTTCTAATAGTCCTAAATTATCTTCAGATAAAACCAAATGACATCCCATTTATCTCAAAACCCAGAAAAGGCTAAGAAAAATGGAAGACTAAGAAAAATACTATCCTGCTTTCTCGTAGTTTCTTTTTAAATTCAAATCGGCTGTAACACAACAAAGAACTAAATTGCAATGACACCTTTACAGACACTCTTAACCTCTTGTTTCTGTCAATGGGCACAGTCTCTGGAGCAAAGCCAGAGCACTCTCTTGGAGCAAAGCTCCAAGCTTAAGGTACTTTCCCAATGGTATGAGCCAGCATTTAGGAGCTCTCATAGTTGGGTGTTGACTTTCTGGTTAGAATTTATGTACAGACTAAAAGTATCTTCCCAACACAGTTCTGATCTGAGCTGGGGATCTCTCAGGATTCCTTCCAGCAGCAAACTGAAAGGAAAAAAAAAAAGAAAAAAAAAAAGATGGAAACCCCCCATGATTAAAAAAAAAATAGGCATAGCTTTGCTGTTGCTTGGATAGTAAGTTTTCAAGCTGAGAGAGTGGGACAAGATATTCAAACAGACTAATTTCTGAATGCAATCTGCTTTCTCTTCAGAGTGGCCCAGAAAAGACGAAAAAAAATTGAGGAACCCATTTTTGGTGGTCCATTTCCTGATCGCTCACCGCAGTTGCTGCAGTGCTGCTGTGGAAGTACAGCTGCATACCTCCTGCACTCTGCAGCACCTGAGAGTGCAGGGGAAAAGAAAATCAATCAAATCAATCAAACTAAATGATTGATTCAAATTGACAGCAAATCATACTATCATGAAGCCTTCTCCCAAGCACTGTGACTGTAATTTGTTAGCCTGAGATTCTCTGTCAGTGCGGAAATTTAGGTTATTACAAGGTACATCCAAGCTGCATGTAGAAAGAGTGCACACCCCTAGAGTGAGCTCCTGACCTTCGGGGTACTCCCTCAAATAGGACTGCAATCCATGAACCACTCAGCTCTTTTTCTTTCCTTTTTGTTTTGTGACTCTAGTTAGGGACTCAGCTATATACTGTGAGTGCAAACATTAAAGACCACAAGAAACAGAACAGGAAAACCAAAAGTGCTATACTTGAAAAGGAACACTGCTGGCTGGCCCAAGCAGTCACTGAAAAATACAGTTGGGACAGGAAAGAAACAGCATGTGAGCAGACTCTCATGAATGGCTCTATTTAATGCAGGCCAAGAACCAAAAATAGTTTTCGAAACTAGCCAGGTCAGACATTCCCTTACAGAAAGGATCCCACAGCACACGCCTGAGATGCCCCACACCAAATGCCAGAGCAGCACTGGCACTGCCCCTCCACTGCTCAAACTCAGCAGTGTCTGGCAAAGCACAGCATGTGCTATCGGACCGCTGGACTCTGTAGCAGGGCAGGGTGCAAGTGGAAGCCACAGTGTTTCTAAAGAAAAGAGAAAATTTCTCTCTATAGACCCAGAAATTGGGTCGGTTTACGCAAGTCCAGTGCCTATTCTCAGAAAGAAAGACATTGTTTTCTTCTGACTTTGCAACCTGTCCATTCTTCTGGATCCATTCAGAAAAGAGAAAACTTGTGGGTAAATGGATGTGGTTTTGTTTCTTAAGCTGGCCTTTGTCTCTTTAATTCCCTTATATCCTTTTGAGAAAGAACATTTTCCCTGCCTGATTTAAGACTGGAAACACAGAAGAATCCTAATTTCAAACAATACTTCTGGCTACAATACATGTATTTTGTAACTACATTTGTTTTAAATGCTGTCCTGCTACTCTTGTTATATCCTAAGGCCATTTTCCCTGGTTTTAGCTCTGAAACAAATGATTTATTTTCTGGTTGTTACTTAAGTGCATATAGATGTGACTGTCGAAGGAACCTCATTTATCTTTATTCAGGATATTCAGTAATCAGGCACAAGAAACTAATCAAAGTGACTGAATTATGTCAGCTGACTGTAATATTATTTTCCAAAAACTTTAAAATAGTCCTCTACAGCTGTATGTAACTAACCTTTCTACTGGGAATTTATGTCTTCTAGGGTTTTGTGTTTTGGAGAAACATGTGTTCAGGGACCTCACCAGCTGCCTAGAGAAAACCATTTTGCTCATAAAACAAAAACGTATGTCAGGCCAAGGTAAGGGAAGCATGTGAAAAAAAGACAAATGTCTTAAAAAGTGATAGAGAAAACTGTCAGACAGCTAGCTATGCAGCACAGGAGGAGGCAGCAAATCAGAATCTCCTGAGAACTACAGGAAGGCAGGGCACTCTGCAAAGGGGTGAATTTCCACTCTTAACCTGTGAAGGCAGGAGGCAAAAAAATAGAGATACAATTAGCAGTCTGGCAACGGCTCTGTTTTGACTGAACAAGGCCCCACAGATTTGTGAACAATGTGTCAGCTCACTTTGCCCATAGACATCTTCCCTCCGTGTCACTGATGACAGCACTTCCTCCTCGGGTCTGCTTCTGCTCCTGCTTCCCAGCAGCCAGCCACTGCTTCTCCCACAGGGCCCCCATCAGCCCCAGGGGAAGCCTTGCCAAACCAGCAGAGCATTGCCTGGAGCTGGGAATGTGGGTTTCTGGTAGCCAAGAGAAGACTGAAAAACAGAGTAAGAGCTATGAAATGCTCAGTATGGCAAAGCAGAGAAGAGAATGGAGATGTCCTTCCAAAGATCAAGGTCCAGCAAATTGCCAGCAAAGCCCTATGAAACACAACACTGAGTAATGGATTTAAGCTTTCAGTGCCTATGCAAAATAAACATTGCAGTGTGTAGGTATCCTGAGTAAACGTGGAGGCTAGAGGAGAATCCCTGTTGCTATAAATTCACGGAAGAATTTGCAAAGCACGTGCAATGTCTTGTCCATTCTCCCTCCTGAAATGTGTGTCTGTGTAAACCATCTACATACAGATCCCATGTGCTCTACTTATTAAACTTGTTCTTTGGTGATATCCTTTTGGCAGTGAATATGATAATTCTCAATGGTTAATTATTAGCCAAGTAAGTCATGTATTAATGTAATCTCATAGTGTCAAAAGGGACCAAAAGAAGAACAAAAGAAAATAAACAAACTAATCAAAAAACCCAAGAAAAAAAGGCTGTCATATCTGTCATGACAGAAACGGCAATAAAAAACTTGGCTACTGCACCTTTGTGAATACTTATGGAACACTGGTAAGAGGAGAATAAAAAAAAATTAACAATAACAACATTACTAACAGTCAAAATATAATCAGATACTTGTTTTCAAGCTGACATAAACAACAACATGAAGGTGCTTATGGTAGGCGTATAAATTATCACAATTTGCTCTGCTGAAGAAATATATCTGCATGGTAGATAGACTTCTCCTACAGATGTAAACCTTAGCACCTGACCTCAAGATCCAGTACCTCCTCTGTATCCTCCCCTCTCCAGCATTTCATCATAATCACCGTATCCAGCTAGTCCCTTTCCTGCCTTGCATCCTGTCAAGTCAGTCTCCCAATCCGATTTCAGTCTCTCTTTGTATACTGTTGCTCCTCTTCCAGCCTGTTTCAGTGCACAGGATAGAGGAGTCACAAGAAAGACAGGTGTGTAATCCCTCTGACCACATACAGACCAAGCAGTGGGATGTAGGCTTCACAAAGTCCTTCTGGCAGCATCCCTGAAGCCTGAGCTTGAATCATGCATTGCCAGGTCTGTCTAGCACAGGAAACTGTAGAAGTTTCAACACGCCACAAAGATTTTCATTGGTAAATTCTTCTGAGTATGAATAATTTGCAATTTGTCAACTGTTTACGACTTGGCAAAACATGAATGGGTTTTTCCTCAAGGACTGAAAAGCACATCCCTTACAGAAAGTCAGCTCTAGTGCCAAACCAAAAGCCTCTATTGCAAAGCTCCAAGATACTTGAACTTCCTAAAGAAAAGGTTACTCAACCTTTTTTAGCTTTGGAAACCAGCGCATTGTTTACCCTTTGCCTTGTTCTCATAAACAGCAGAAGTACTTTGTCTGTTGTTTTCAAAAATAAAAACCTACCCAAGGCATGGAAAATTCTCCTAAGCAAAGTTTCGGAAAAGCTGCGGAACTCTAAAACTCGAGTTTTACTGAGGGAAATAATAAGCCGCCTGGGTAATGGGACTGTTAACCTCCCTAAAATCACACAGTGGTGAGGTAACTGTACCTCTCCCTGGCACGCACACCTGTTACACCTGTACCCAAAACCATAGGTTCCCCTGCCTGTGCAAGCAGAGATTCATGTATGCATGTTCCCTCTCCCAGGCCGCAGTGACCGACATGTGCACATTCAGTAGACACTGGTTTGGAGGGGTGACTGTCACCCACTGCAAAGCAGCAGATGCCAGTGACACTGGGATTTGTCCAACAGGTTTTATTACCAAGAATCTAATGTTTCAATTCAGCAGCATGAGGCCAGGAAGGAGCTCATATGTCACTGAAGTCCCTGCATTTCCCTGTAGAAGACACTCTATGCCATAAGCAGTGTGTCCCGACGTGACTCATTGACTAAATATCTAAATCTGTGTCTTCCGCCAGATCTCCACAAACTCTCAGGGCCATAATATGTCATATAACGTATTCCCGCAAAGCCTACAATAATTCACATGTCATAATACACCAAGGATGCAGGCCAACAAAAGCAGATTTCTGTTTCATTTTACATTCTAATCTCTGAAGTTATGTTAAAAGAAAACAAATTGAAATGTAAGGAATGGGTTTTTTGAGCCTGTTTGTGGTTTATGACAATGAGGTAAACAGGCCTAGCAGAAACATCTGACCTACATAGGACAAGGCTTCATGTGAGACAAAAGACCACTTCCACCATTTAAAAGGACGAACAAACATCAGGACTGTTCCTAGGGCTGGCAGAGGGGAGGGGTAGACCTCAAAGAGTTAACAAAACCCTTTATAAGAGTAAAAAGAGACTGCAACAACACTGTCCTCTCTGTTTCCACAAAGGACTCAGCTGGGTAGACACGTTTTCCTTATCCAAGAAATAATCAGATCTTAGGTTAAGGTCACATGCAGAGATACAAAAATCAGATCATATCACGGAAAAGCATCTCTTACATATCAAACAAAAACACACTTGTGAAAACATATGGCAGGAACAAGTTGGTATATCTGTTCTTGTTTACTCATCCTAGCAAAGAGAGGAAGCAAGAAAGTATTTATAAAAATTTGTTCTTTATTGTGGTGTTTTGCTTTGCATCCAAGATTATTATTTTGTTTTCTACTAGTTACTAACCTGCTGAATTCCTACTTGCATCGACCTTTCTTTGTACCTTCTTTTCCATCAGTGTTTCTTTCTTAGGTTCAGGTACATACTTCATACATACTGTCTACTTTTCCCTTTTTTTTCCCCCCCTTTCTATTTTTCAGTAGATCTCTCTCGCTATCTTTGGTGTTGGGGGAGGAGTTAGTGCAAATTGGTTTCACCACAAAATTAACTTCAGCATGGAGCTTATTTCATGCTGGAAGTAGTGAATGAATAGTGCTGGACACTAAAAAGTGCTGACAAATTGTTCTAAGATATTAGCACAGGATGTTCTCTGAACTTGCTGGAGAAGTTTCATTTACCTTTCTGTTTACACAGGTAGTTTCACTCCTAATCTCAATGCATGCAACAGCCACCTAAACTAAACCTGACTTCACCAGCAATTAACAGAGGGAATTGCAAGGACAGGCATGTGTCAAGGCTGACAAGAAGACCTGCATGACGTCTTTAGAAGTTGGGCAGGAAGGCAAGAAATTTTATCTACCTACAGTCACAGAAAACTTTTCATTCATTCCTCTGGCAGGCTAGAAGCGTGGACTAAAAGACCTGCTTTCAGCCATGGTGTCTGAGAACACCCATGAAGTCCCATTCACGTAGAGGTATGCAAGAAAACAGGCAGTACTGCCTCTTAAAGGAATGTGATGGACATGGCCACCTCTCTGATTTGTTCCTATTCCCCAACCTACATCTTTGTCTTCTCTTTCTTCTTCAGCAGCAATGACATTCTTTTTCCTCTCCTTAAAAGTAGTGGCTGATTTACTGTCTATACAGGGATTCAGATTACAACTGGGATAGTTACACAAAGTCCTCTTAGGATATGCAAGGTGCATGATAGCATTTGATGTCGTTTCTCTTAAATTTCCTTCATTCATTAAAGGTTACCTGCTCCTCCCATTATAGCATTGTAAAGTCTGAGGAAATAATTATTTGGAACATTATGAGGAATTATTAACTACATTAGATCCCAACCTAATATAAAGACATTGCAAGGGTAAAATTTGTGACTTTGTCATTGCTGGTCTCCTTGTTGGCATGCAGAAAATATTTATGCATGCCTTTCCCATCCCACAATTTAATAATAGATCACATAATTAAATCCTATAGATGCATGGTTCAGTGAATGTTCCGTATAATGGAATTTACAAATACTACAAGATCTAATTAAATTTTATATGCTGAACAATAACCTGCAAATACTTTTTATGTATCTACCAAAATAGATTGAACGTGAGATTATCTTCCATACATGGACACAAAAAAGTGAAATTTTGAGTTTTGACTTGGGTACAAAGTGAACTGGAGAAAGAAAGTGACATTTACATTCAAGGTAGACTTTGTTTAGTAAGTTTCTGTTCTTTTTGCAATCACAGTGGGGTTTTTTGTCCACTATCTCCAGGGACTGTACAGAATTTCAACTCAGGAACAGGCAATGGTTTTTTTCCTGGACTTTGCATGCTTTTTTAATTCTGACATTCCACTAAATATATCTTCAGAGGAAGTTTGGGCATGGATGTCACCATTTTGCATTACTTTTCCATTTTTCATATTTATGCTTAACAAGACTCACATCAATAAGGAGTCCATATTCAGTCACTGGTTATTGTACATTTACAATATCTGAAGATATAGAAGGGTGTAAATTAAGTGCTAAACAAGAAATGTACATGGTCTCTGGGCAGCACATTGTGTAGTATGACCTTTATTATGACCTGAGATAGGAGTTTATTTAATCCCACGGAAGTACAGTAATCCATTGAATTTCACAGGGAGCTGGGTCAAAAAAAAATCCTGCAGCCCCTGTGAGCACAGGGACACCTTCACCGCCATAACGGGTCATGCCGAGCAGGGGTGGGCAGCCACTATTCCCCCTGCACCATCCCAGTGTGGCAGTAGGGAAGGGACAGCCACTCCAGCGCCATCCCCCCACCCCACGGAGGTGCCCTGTCCTGTGGAGTGGGCCAATCCCATCCCCCAGCACAGCAGAGGCATTCACTGTGCATGCACCACCATCCGGTGCTCACATGACCTGGAAAAATAGCGCGAATGACTGAGGGAAAACGAAGATGTTTTTACAGGGGGAAAAAAACCCACAAAGAATTGAAGATGTGAAACTTCAGCCTTGAAGAACTGAGCGATTACTATGCCTTTTCCGTGAGCACATATTAAAGTTCGGAAAATTTTAGAGGAGAATCCTCAAGAAGCTGGGTCTCAGAAAAATAGCTTGAAGCATTCCAGAGTAGTCTTGCAATTACTGGAGCTTATACTCTTAATAAACAGGATGGAGGAGATCAACAAACATTTCTGATTTTAGATTTAGGCATGCTCGTTATTCCAGAAACCCCTTCATGAAAATGACAAATTGTTGTGATTATCTTCCATGTAAATTACTTTGGTCTCTTTGAGTTGGTTTGGAAAAAGATGTACAATATGTAAAGTGTGACTCTCATCTTCAAAGATAACACCTTTTCACTGATTCCTTTTAATAAGAATGTTTACTCCACACAAATTCCAATCTGACAATTTAAGGATTCAAACTACATTTTTACTCTGCTTCATTTCCATGCTGTCCTTAAGACAACAAATCACAACAAGAATTCAATTTGCAACTCAAGAACTAGGGTATGTTCTTCCTAGGTATCTTCAACTGATCTTCTTGAATAAAAATATCACCCAAAATATTCATTTAACATTCAGATTTGTCTTATTTGTCTTGTATTTGTGTTAAACAGTAGTACATGCAACAGTTCATTTCTGCTTTACTCAGAAAATGTCAGTTTTGCACAATTAAGAACCAGCTAAGAGAAATAAGAGGGTTTATGTACAGATAAAAAATGCACACATGTATGTGTGTGTCTCTATACATATATGTGTGCACTCACACACAAAAAATGCAAGTTAACTTCTATGAGACAGTTTTCACAATGAGACTTCACATAATCATCTTCCAACTGCATCTAGATCCTAATAAAAGTTTCAGAGCACTGTCCTCACAAATGAAAAACTCCCAAGAAGAAACATCTTGTTTACTACAAAGGAAGTTCAAATGCAACAGTTTATATCCTACCCAGAACACTGCCGCTGGTTAGGAATTAATGGGTGTTGTGGTACAAAAGAAGAAAATCTTCTTTGTTTCCCACACCATCATGGAACAGTAAAAATCTTCAGATGCAAATCCGAGTTCTTAGGAATAGAGGCAATTCCACCCTGTCACGAAAGCTACAGCGACACAGGTTTTTAAGCTTCCTCATTTAAACCATGTAAAGCAGATTCCTGTGTATTTGCCATATACTACATTTGTGGTTCTCAAAACGAGATTTTCACATTGCAGGTTTTAGACAAAATTCAAAATGCATAAGGTGTGAATGTGTAAACAGGAAGTGAGAGGCGTGTCCAGGGGGCGTTTCTGAGCACCCTCAACTAGATGCTTAAAAATTTGATTTCAAGTTCTCTCTACAAATGCCCATGGGTAAAACTCCATTTTGAAATATATTATTGCAAAACTAGTGCAGATTTCTCATTTAAAAAACCCATACAACAGGGGGAAGAAGCCTTCTAGCAAAACGTTATAACACAGGAGCCACAATTACAGTTTTATTAAAATTATATTTAGAAAATAATAATGTAGGCAAGATACAAAAAGGAAGTAATTAATGAATCAAGCAGTCACTGTAAATCATCAGCAAATTTTCTTTTCCTACAGCAACATCAGGCAAAAAAGACTGAACCCTTCTAGAGATCACTGGGGTCAGAAGACTGCCGTTTTTGTATTAAATTATTATCACTACCATTATTAATCACGCAATATATTCTGTACTGAAAATTGCGCTCCATCAAAAATTCTCTTGCAGCTTGAGAGCTTTCCCTAATGACTCTAGGCTTAGCAATATATCCATCCACACCTGAATAAATTCCCTTTCTTCAACAAACAGAGACACAGACACCAGGTGACTCCAGTTTCACTGGTGTGTGAAACACAAGTTAAAATGTCTTTCCCTGCTATATACTAGAAGAAGTAACTATTTGGCCGCTTCTCCTAGCTACACAAAAGCTATGCACTACAAATGCATGTGCAATAGGAAAAGGTTTCTCTGCTCTTTCTATGCAAGAGACAGAGGGTAGCAGAGCATGGGAGGAAAAAACCTCAAAATGAGGAATAGAAGCTTAAAGACAATTCTTCTGCCCTAAAACACAGCTACAAATGTATGAGTCAATAAGTCAGCATAAATACCACACAGTGTCTCACACACAGTTTTTACGGTTTATGTACAGATGAGACTATCTTGAAGTTGCCTGTGTCTTGACATCAGCTCTGCAGTTATTAAAAAAAGTCCAAAGAGGAGCCAGCTGGGTAATTAACTCCAAGCAGGTTTCAGTTCAGGTTTAGTCTGTGGCTACCTGAATTTCAGACCTAGTGAGAATCCTTTGTCCCAGGCTATGCTTTTGAGGGGTTATTACTTCTCCTGTGCTAAATTACAGCCCGTCACCAGCTGTTTCCAGGCTCCCGAGGGAGAAAAGTGTCCCTGTGGAGGTGTCAGAGATTCACTTCCTTTTGCTGATTGACAGATGCAGTGAAGAAAGTGTGAGACAGCCTCCTCTGCCTTCATATTTCTCCCCAGCGCTGACTACTCTATTTCTGAATGGGAAGGCAATTATGATGCTGAATCAGCAGTTTTCTAGAGCTACCTCAAACCTGCATCCTTCAACTGAAGGATAGAGGCACCCAGGATGTTTTTTCACAGACTGAGAACAACATCATAAGTCCACCACATCTGAAGATTTTCCTTACTCTGGAGTCATTTGATTAAAGAACCTCACATTTTGTTACAAAACGTAAAACTATAAACCTCATGGTGAATAATCTTTTCAAATTTTGGGAACAGAAATAAAACTAGCAAATCTTTCAAAACTAATTTTGTATCAACCAATCCTCAAATATCTGCTGCTCACAATATAGTATCCAGAACTGCTTAGGATCTTAAAATTGTTTTAAGAATATTTATGTTTATATTTCATGTTTTAATGTCATTTTTGCTATCAATCATCAATACAGAGTGTAAATACAGGTACACACCTGCATTTGCGAGAAACGGGTCATGTCAGAGATCTCGCGAAACATCAAACTCGCAAATACGTGCAGGTCATTAATATGCACGCAGGCCATGCCCATTGCTCCACCCCCAGCCAATCAGGAGCCCTGGGGAGCCTCTTTGACACCTCTCCATGGACTTTCGCAGCACAAGAGAGGAAAGGGAAGCGTTTCTGTGCCCTCTCTGCCTGGGGAGACCCCCTCAACAATCTAACCCTGGATTTCTCTTTGGTTGCACCGCTGCTTCCACAGCTGCTGACTACACATGCTCACAGCCCAAACCCTGCGCCACTGCTCCCGCCCCCTCCCCAGCCCCGGTGCTCATGCCCGCTGCCGGTCCTGTGCTGCCGGCCCCGCGCCACATTGAGTAAATTCAATGTCTCTGTACTAATTTCTCAGACTCTTTCTTTTTGGTCTAATATCCCTCCAGTCTTCCTGGCAAAGGTTGCAGTCTTTTCCTTAAATACTGAACACTGTGCATGTCCAGTAAACATCAGGAGTTTAGAAATATGGAACTACTTCACAAATCTTCATGTTTGACAAGCCATATTCTTTTTTCCTTTGGAACATACTTTTCTCCCAGAAGAAAATGCACATACTGTCATAAAAAATCAATACACTGAGCGTTACCTTCTGTCCTGCTTCCAGAGGGGATTTTAACCTGTGAAGCATTCAGACACATACACATTTATGTGCAAAATTGTGACCTGCTTATTCACATTACAGTAATACCTCGCTGCATTGCGACTTCTCCATTGCGACCTCACTGATTTGCAAGAAATTTTTCTCCCAGACCTGCCTCAGTGATTCACAAAGCTTCCAGACCAACACATGTGCAGTGCCTCTGCTTCACCGAGGGGTAGTGCCAGCGTTCCCTGTGGGGCAAGACTAGCCCAGCCCTGCGGAGAGGGCGAGCGGTGGCATTTATAGACCCGCCGTGCCCCAGTCCCTGTCCCGCTCCAGTGTTACCATTTCCATGGCTACAGGCCGGGAAGGGAAGCACCCCAGGAAAGAGGGACTCGGCTGGCCGTGGCAGCCATGGGGCAAGCATTGTGTGCTGGGATGGTGCACCGGTGGGACATGCCCTCCCCGCCGCTGTAGCTGCTGCCCACCCGCATGGGGCTGCGCCTGACAGCCCTGGCCAATTGAGACGGTGCGGGCACGGGCACCAGCAACAGGGAGCGGGGGGAGAAGAAGGGGTGTGGGGTCTGTGCTGCCAGCGGGGGCCGACTGGGAGTGGCGGCAGGACAGTGACAAGGCCAGTCACTGAATCAGGGGGCAGCACTGTTCTGCCGGGTCATACGGTCAGGGCAGACTCTCCTGCTCTCAGGTCTGGCAGACATACATATCGTGGCTGCTGCAGCTAAAGGGAAAGAGACTCTGACAGCACTCCTCGCCATAAGGGCCCCGGGTGTCTCAGTGTTGCAAAATTAAGGTTTCCCAGGCTCCTAGAGGGCTGACCTGAGCCTGGGGACACCCCTTCCCCAACACGGAGGCAGTGCAAGCATGTGTGGTGGCAGCAGCCCTGCTGCAGCTGTGGAAGTGGCAGCTTGGCTGAAGAGAAGCCAAGGGATCCTCTGGGGGGTCTCCCCAGGCAGAGAGGGCTCAGAAATGCTTCCCTTTGCTCCCATGTGCTGGGAGAGCCTGTTAGGAGGAGCAGAAAATGCTCTCCAGTGATCCTGATTGGCTGGGGGTGGAGTGATGGGTGTGGCCTGTGCGCATATTAATGACCCGTGCATGTTTGCGAATTAGACATTTTTCAAGACCCTGACAAGACCCCTTCCTCACAAAGGGTGAGGTATTCCTGTATATACAACACACAAATATAATTTGACTACTCATTTATGTATTGAATTGCAGCCAGCTGTACAAACCAAACTTTACAGCTGCATCAGTAAAGCAGCAGAACAGTAGCTACAAATGGTAAATTGTCCTCTTAAGGCTAACTGTGTTGTGGACAGTTTTAGGTAAATCTGCATACACTGTGTTGCAATTCTGTAGGAGGTTTTAGGCATTATTCTTCATGATACTTCTAATTTGCATCAATTGTATCCTAGAGAGCTAAGAATTATATTCCTATATAGAGAAACATTGCATCTAATGTCTGCTCCACACACACAAGCATCCTGACCACAACAGTTTTCATTTCTGCTGAAGCAGCACCAACCCACTCACCTTCCACTATATTTCTGCTAGAGTTGCCTAAAACTCAGAGACCAGCTTTATACAAACAATACAAGCCAATAGCGCTCTGATGAGAAGGTTTTGCTGACAAGCTAAAAGCAATTCTGTTTTCCAGGGTGGCATAACTTTCAACAAAAAGTTTATTTTCATTTTTCTCTGGGGGGAAATGAGAGGAGAGTCTGACCCAACAGCGTATTTACTATTCCATGCAACCAAAAATAAACTCAAACGTCTACTTGTTTTCCTTGGGCCCTGTCCAAAGTGTTATGCAAGTGCTCAAACAGCCAACAAAACTTAGCTAGAGCTTCCTCTCCAGCTGAACCATGTAGTTCTTCTGACATCTAGTGGCAAGTAAGTGTGAAGTCCTTTCTTAACAGAACGTTTAGAACTAAGTTACTTCCTCCTAGGAATTTTTTGCAGGATGAGGCCTTTAGAAAAGCAAATTGTATAGGAAAACCCTAGCCAGCCCCTATGTTCCCCTGAAGAATGCTTTTGGAACAACATGTACTGAAGATCCATATAGCACAACATCAAATCCAGAAGATGCAAGGGATCATCTACAGGCTTTTACGAGCACTTTCTTTCTACATGCAAGCTCTAAATGACTTGCAGGCCTCTCCTCCCGCCTTTAAGAACTGCTGCAGCAAGTCACTGCAAGCAGCCCACTTAAAAAGCTTTGCTATTTTTCTGGAGAACTTTTGCTCAACTCTTACTGGGTGCTTAAGAGAAATATAAAAGTGCTTCCCAGAACTAGCTCTAGATGAGTTCTAGGTCTTCCAAATAACGTGCAATTAAGTTGAGTGGATTTTCCTTTCTCATGGAAGCATATCTAAGGCAGTATCTAATCACCTTCAAATAGTATAATAATTATTCCTTGTATCCCTAAAGCTCAGTAAATGCCCAGACGTTTAAAAAAACAAACCACTGAAATGCAGCCCATTTGCAGTTCTTGGATTATTTTGCTGTTTCAACAAAAGTTGCATGGGGAATGTGAAATGACTGCAAAGAAATTCTTCGAGATTTAATGTCCTATGTTCCCCACATTTCTCATAGTTTGAATCCAATTATTTCACTGGGACTTTGTACACACGTGTAAGTAAAGCTGTACTACAGGAGCAGGTTTGTAACACAAAATGACTGGTCTCGAGGATATCCATACAATCCCTTGTTCATGGGGGACCACCTCAGAGAAGGTCCAGCAGTCCAGCTGCACAGACAGGACAGCTGCCAGTGGCTGCAGCACAAGAAGTGATCCCCTCGTGCACACCTTCACATCCTTTCTCCCAGAAGGGATGCAGTTCGCATACTCTGAGATTAAAATGGAAATGTAGATGTATTTTATTCTAGCTTCTTCATGCATGAGCACTTTTCTTCCCTGAACATCACTCATCTACTTGTAACACACCAGGAGGCTGAGCCAGATGTATTCCTCCTGTGCATTGCCTGTCTCTGGCTGCACATGGTACTAGCAGCTGCTTGTGCTTCTGCCTCAGTACCGACCTGCTTTGTAAAATGCTTTAAATTCTATGGATTTAAAAATAAAAAAAAAATCAGACTGAAGCCGTAGCTCTCCAACAAAACCAGATATGTATAGCTAAAGTTATTCCTTCCGTCAGGAGAAAAAAACCCAATACTGCAGATAAAGATTGAAAGGCAAAAGTGACTGTGAGACTGAACACTCCCAGCTAGACAGCTCTCATTATGCACATGATTGCCAAATAGTAAGACAAATGGTGACTATGAATTCCCTGAGCAAAACTATACACCAGCTTTGCATATTCTCCTGTCTTCCTGTGCTCCTCAGTGACCTTGGCAGCGTGAACCTCTGCCTTCCTAGTCCCCATTCCTCTCTCCCTGACCTTTTCTACCAGCTTCACACCACTGAGCTTCCTTTACAAAAAAAAACAGAGAAGCAATTTTCTCCTCCATTACTCAGTATTTACTACACAAAACTGAGTACTTTTAAGGCAGAATTATAGATTCTAGGTCTCTTAGAGCAGCTGTGGTGTAGTCAATAGAATAGTTAATGCAAAATGTTTATAAGATGTAGAGGTAGAAATAAAGTCTTTTCTTTTAAATAATCTCCTTTATTTCTCCCATTCCTGATGCTCATAGTTTGCAGTTAATCAACATTGTTTTAATTTTGTCTCAACACACAAATGTATGAAAAATGCATATTAGGTTTTTTTCCCCCCAAGAAAATATTCCATTTACATCACAATTCTTTTATAATCTGGGAAAACCTTCCACCCATATGTAACTGTGGAGTGCCTGACAGACCTAGTACAGTATTAGAAAGATTCTTCAGAGGAGCAATGCTGGTGTCAGGCTTGCAACAAGACAGAGCACTAAGAATCGCCTTCTTTGTAAAGAGGTGATGATTTAAAGGTACCATTTTAGCAGATGCAAAGCACAGGAGAGTTTCCATCAGCATCCCATCCTCCAACAAGATGCACAGATGGTGCATAGGGAATTACAAAGCCTAAGAATTCAGACAGTGTTATGCCCATTAAATACAGAACACACAGTTCTTCATGGTATGCAGGAGAAAAAAATCATTCCTCCAAAAGAGACCTGTCACCTTGATAAAGATGTATTGTCTGTATTGCATGAATGTCTGCAACATCGCTTAAATTTGGAACCTGTAATGATCTCTGCAGTTATACTGGAAGAAACAGCCTGGTTTATTTCTCATATAAGGCCTGGTTCCGTTCTGTCTTGCAACAGCACAAGGTAGAAGTCGCTCACCCGAAGTCCTTGGCATTAGACATTTTCAAAATGAGACCTGTAATACCTTTCTTAAAAATAAAAAAGTATTAACAGCCAAACCTGCATAGCCTCCAGTTCAACTTCCTTTCATTTATCCCTTGGCCCTGAACAACTTCATGGACAACTACAAAACCCTTCTCAAGTCAGTGGGGCTGTCCCAGTTCTTGGCAGAAATTAATTAATTTATGCCCCAAGCTGTGACTGAAGTACCTTATACAGGAACAGGAAAACGGGACCCACCTTCTCCCCACTTTCAAAACAGTATTGACTGTTGTTGTGGTCTTCTATGACTGTACTAGTGCAGTGATCCCCCATTGCTCGCGGACTATTGGGTCTGGTCCTCCTCACAAGAGTCGTGGAATCCACAAAGATAGCGAACCCACTACATAGTCAAGTATGCCACACCCATAGCCACGCCCCCTCCCCTATTAAGGTCTGATGGTCCTGAGAGCAGGGCTTGTTTCAGATGTCTGGCTGTGTTCCACTGGGGTGGGGGTCAGTGCCACATGCCGCACGAGCAGGGGGTGCCAGCGCCATGCGAGCGGCAGGGCTGGGGGCCGAGCAGACTGGGGTCACGGTAGGTTCTGCGCACACGCCAGGTCCCACAACTCGCTGGAAAATCGACAGCGAGTATGCGGAACCCGCAAATTACTGATCATGACTATGCGGAGGATCACTGTATTATATATAACCATGTCACCTGTAAATGGATAAACAGATGGACACCACAGCCTGAAAGTGGTGAGAGAGAAACACTAAGCATTTTCATCCATACAAGGAGGACATAGAGGAAAAAAGACATTGTTTTGTCAGCTACATATCTGAGAGTACAGGGAAATACTTGCTCAAGTGTTGGGTACCCTTAGGTCTTTTTTGGCTAATGGCATCTAAATGTGATCAGCATTTATGCACGGCCCCTTCCTAAAGCATCAGACCATTTTCTGAGAGGGAAAAAAAAAGTTAAAGCCCACCTAATTGCTAAAACCACAGTGCCAAGAAATATGCCTTCCATTAAATTTTGTGACTGTGAAATGACACCTATTTGAAATGGACAGGAAATTTAAACACTTTTTCCGAGCACTTATTTTTTTTTCTGTAGTATCCTCCTGAGAACAATTTAACCTCAAATGCTGGAAAATCCATGCTTTATTACAAACTGGGAACTTGCTCTGCATGATGAATGCTTTTGCACATATTAACTGGGATTTCATGATTCCCAGCATAGCAATTGGGTTAAGCAAGCACCTGCACTGCAAGATCTCCACGCCTGACTAGAGCAATTTATGCTTATTTCTTGAGTATTGACAGTTAGTTGAAGCACAAACTGTGGAATAATCAATTCCACTCAGCCCTGATTCTACTTTTAAAGACCCAAATATTATTTAAGTTTTGTATTTAGACCATCTGTGAGTGGTGTAGCTGCTCTCACAGTATCACAGTACTAGCAAGGTTGGAAGAGACCTTGGAGATCATCAAGTCCAAACTGTAACCAAACACCACCAACCCATTGTCTAAACCATGGCACTACCCAGAGGACCATCCAGTCCAACTCCCCACCTACTAGACCATATCACTGAGCTCCTCATTGAGTCTTCTCTTAAACACCTCCAGGGATGGCGACTCCACCACCTCCCTGGGTAGACCATTCCAATGAGCGATCACTCTCTCTGTGAAAAACCTCTTCCAAACACTCAGTCTAACTCTGGGAGTTAGAAGTCAAAAGTCTTATATGGTCAGGTACAAAGTCAACCACTTATGTCTTTTAACAAAATCCTGTAAACACTGACCAAGCAACGAAAACAATTTGACCCCAGTCCCAAAGTAAGATAATTGATATTAAAATACAGTGATCACCCATTACTCATGGGCTGTTGGGTCTGGTCCTCTTCACACGAGTCTTGGAATCCACAAAGATAATGAACCCACTAAGTATTCAAGTACGCCATGCCTGTAGTCATGCCCCCTAATAAGGTCAGGAGGACAGTCCTGAGAGTAGGGCTTGTCTCAGGTTGCGGCTGTGCTCTGGAGAGGGGGTAGGCGGCTGCTGCGTTTGGCAGCGGGGTGAGCACTGGCGCAGGCGGGTGAGTGCCAGCCACGGCCCCTGGGCTCTGCCAGGTCTCGGCCATGGGACCTGCCTGACTGTGTGCACAGAGGAGGAGGGGGTGTGGCGACTGCACTTCCCGAGCCTCCACCGGGACTGGCTCGGGGGATGCCCACGTGTGCCAGGAGCCANGGGAATGCCCATGTGTGCCAGGAGCCATGGGAAGTTTCCCCACGCCAGCCCCAGCAGAGGGTCGGAGGCGCAGTCCCAAAAACTGTTTCAGATCAGGGCTATGGCAGTGTCAATTAAGGCAGGAGAGCTGGAACACTGTTTTACAGAGTCATGTGATGTCAGCACACAGCAGTGCCCAGGCAGGCAATGGGAGACAGAGGGAGGTGGGACGCTGTGTTACAGTTGGTCTGTAGTCCCATCCCATCCTGGAGCAGCAGGAGCCAGAGCCAATGACATGGCAGAGCAGCGCCCGGACACCCAATGGGAGACAGAGGGAGGCAGGACAGCAGCAGCCAGGAACGGGTCTGTGCAAACCTTTCAAGAGTTTCTGTTACAAAGTTGCCTGATCTCACAAGTTTTATTCCATTGTGAAAGTTTATCTACTGTGCATCCCTGAAAGAATTTTGTGTGGGCAGACAGAAAAAGGCCGCATGTCTAGCAGGCAGGGAGGGATGGCAGGGGCCTGGCTCAGCCCGGCCCGGGTCCCCTCTATGACCTGGAGGTGACCCAGGCTGCAGCACATCCTCCAAGCTGGGGGAACAACAACAGCTCGAAGACGTGCCCTGGCACGCCTGCATGGCCTGGGGGGCTATGGGGCCAACCTTCCCTTTGGCACCCAAGCCACAAAGGGCACCACAGGGGTTGGGGGGGAAGGTGCCTCCAGCTCCTACACAGAGACACATAGTTCTCCTGCAGCCTGGCAGAGAACAATGCCAACCATGCAGACACCCCAAGAGCCCCCGTTGCCTCTGCCTGTAACCGCTCCCGCTCCTTCCCATCTGGCTCGGCATGGTGCGGGTACCTGTGTCCCCCCCACCCCGGCTCAGCCAGGCTGGACACCAGCCAGCCAGCCCCTGTGGGATGGGGGAAGGTGGCTCCCACTCTCATGTACAGACACACACAATGGCAGCCCTGTCACCCAGTCTTGTAGCCCGGCAGAGGACAATTCCAGCCATGCAAAAATCACACATTTACACTAAATGTATCCCGGCCGCGCTGCGGTGGCTCCCAGCTGGGACCAGTTTACATATTCATGAGCAGATTGGGTTCGTGGTAGGTTCTGCGTGATATGCGCACGTGTCAGATCCCGCAGCTCGCTGGAAAATCAACAGCAACTATTTGGATCTCGCAAATTACAGATCACGACTATGCAGAGGATCACTGTATATATTTTTTGACACTGTTTCACAACATTGCGTAATTCAGGGTGGGTCTGGGGCAGTATAATCTACTTACAGTACTAAATTTCCCCTGTGGGTTCCTGTTTATTTCTAAACAATGCATGTACATGCCTGGTTCATTCAAAATAAGTGGTTTGTATGAGCATTGTACATCTACTTAAACAGCTTGTTCCTTTTCCTCCATTAGAGTAGGATGGCAAATCCACACTCAAAGACATAAAATTTGCACTTGCTCCTCTTTGTTCATCTGTAGCAAGAACTTAACCTTCTACCACCAGAATTTAAGTACCTTAGCTGAAAAGATGTCTATGGCCCATTCCCAGCAATCTGGTGACAGTGTTTCAGTGATCATATACCCAATGTGACAGGCAAGTTCTGTTTTCCAGAAGGGAAATGTTATTAAAACCCACAGTGTTGCTTAAAGGCATCTCTGACAACTGCACAAAGATTGTTTTCTATCCTCAATTTTGTTTCATTCAGTCATATCCTCTGGTAAATAATTTCTGGTTTACCTTCCAAAAAAACGGAGATGAATGTTAGAATGGGTTCTGGATAACATATTACGTAATGCTGTTCAGGGGTAGGAGAATTACCTGTTGGAAATTATCTGGAAGGGTCTTAATGGATACCACAAGGTTTCTGCTAAACAGACGTTCTTAGCCAGTCTAGAGAGATTCTACCTTGGATCACAATTAGTTGCCTGGATTTCATAAGGTACGCCAGATGTCAGGGTCAGCAAGTCCTCTTGCTGCTCCAGGAAAACTGCCAAAAACATTGGCTGGCTTTATTCCAGAGAACTGACTTCATGCACCAGTGGGATAGCAGTTACCAGTGGTCCTATAAAGGTTTTAGCTTCAAACCTGATTTCGAAATGGTGAGAACTCACATAAACAGGAAACTCAAGAGACTTTTGTGCCTAGAGGGACACACACCTATCAAAATTATTCAAGCATGGCAAAGGATATTTAGGATATTTAAGGCATGGAATAAACACTGGCCGTGAAGCAAAACTAAGTAGAGAGCAAGGAAGACATTAATAAGTGCCATCAACTATCTTTTATCTGCCTGGAGACTTCATTCTGGAAATCCCAATATTGTAGCTATTTAACTGTAAGCTCTCCTGATGTCTGAGGTCAGCTCTTACCAAGATGGTAAGTTTCTGGGAGAGTTGGAGAGAGCCGCCCAAATATAGCTGCTGTGGATAAGTCTTTCCTTCTATCAAATTAAAGCTGTTTGTAACAACGAGGACCAACTTGATGGCATGTTTTTGAGGGTAAGAAGGGCTTAAAGCGAGTAAAAAAGACAGCAGGATTAAGATAGAGAAAAATGTAAGACACAGAAGCTGCAGTCAGGACAGGTATAGGGAACTGACACAGCCAAACAATTACAGTAAACCCTCTCCACTTTGTGCCTCCCGGATAGCGGCTTCACCTCCACGCGGCGTGATTTTTCAGCCATTAAGGAGGCTCATTTTTTGACTGTGCCTGCGTGAACTGACAGTCATGAATATTCAAATTAAACAGTCATGAATATGCAAATCAACCCCATGCCGTGCCACACAGACCACAGGTGCACTGCTCTGCCCTACTTCGCTCAGAGCGAGGCGGCCGCTGCAGGTCCACTTGAGTGGTGCCTGCACGGCTCTGCTCGGAGGGAGGCAGCTGCAGCAGTTCCGCTACTGCCACACTCACACCATGCCTACCCTGCTCCCCTTCTGCTCCGCTCTGAGCTAGGGGGCTGCAGCAGGTCCTCTGGCACCATGCCCATTCCCCGTCTGCCCACTCGGAGCAGGGTAGCCGCAGCAGGTCTGCCTGCACCGCGCCCATGCCGCACCTGCCCAGCTCCCCTCTGAGCAGAGCGAGAAGGTTACGGCAGGTCCTCTCAGCGCCACGCCTGCCCTGCTCCGCTTGGAGCAAAGAGGCTGCATGCAGTTATGAAAGATGTACAAACTCTCAGGTTACATGTGGTGTCCAAGACTTTCTCGGGGTAGAGGACTACCACGAGTATGGAGACACCAGGTCTACCCACCCCGAGAGACACCAGGACAACAGTGTGGGCAGCTCCCCACCCCCAAATCCACAGCAGACCAGAAAAGGTGTTTTGCCGGCATGGGGTGGCCATGGGTGCCGGGAAGCACCAGCACAAATACCGACACAGAGCAGGGCACTGCCAAAACAGTGCTGGAGCACCGGGGCGCAGTGTGACGGTTCGGGGCAAATTTATATATTAACGAGCTGCCACTCTACACTGACAGAGGGCTGCGTGCGGAGCGGGGGGCAAGACCCGTGGTACAGTGGTATTCGAGGGCTGACTGTAATTATAACAATTGCATAGTGACAGCTTCTTACAACAGTATATGAAAGTCTACGAGAAAGGAAGTCTAGAATGGAAGGGTGCTGATGGCTTCTAAATCTTTTTGGCAGAGGTTTAAAGCCAATGTAAAGGGTAACAAGAGACCAAGTACATTGTTCCCATGCACACATAAAGCTGAACTCTAGCTAGACAGATCTGGTCGGCTGAGACAAATTGTTCCTCACAGACCTTCTGATATTTTTTATCCATCTATTCTCAGAGAGCTTGTCTGTAATGCTTTAGGTTGGTTTACCCCTGGAGAGCTTCAACCATCTGTAAGATTTTGTCATTGGAGAATTTGCTGCAGGTAAAATAAAAGGGAAAAGATGCTTGGAGAAAAGTAGAAATGCCCTCACTGGAGAGCTTACTTTCACTGTGGAAAAATCAACCATTTCCTCTAAAGTTCATGAGTCATTTACTGGACTGAATTATTTTTAGTTTGGGTGGTTGTTAAAGATAGGATCATAAGTAAATATATGCCTGAGTGCTATTTCAACCACTTTTTCTTGACACTGTGAATTGATATAGCAGGCATCATTAGATGGTTTGTCCTCTTAAGGGGTGGGGAACTCTCTTAATAAAAGTATACTTTATACACAGCCCTTGTGTTAGCCTTTTTAAACTCCGTTATGATTGACTTTAAGATATGTGGTTCTCTGAAAAGAATTCAAAAATATCCATTGCCTTTCCAGCTCAAACAAGAACCTTGTAAGTTCTCTAAGAAGGAAGAAAGATGCCAAGGGAATTAAATATGTATTTCATTCTATAGTTACCCAGACATACTCTGTAATTTTCAGTAGACATCAGCTGGTAGACCAGTATGAAAGGGACATTAAAAAGTTAAACCCAGTAATCTACCCACTTAGAAAGGAAAGGTAAGCAGCACTTAACAGTACTAAAAGATTGTGCTAAAATTTATGGCTCAGGATTTTTAGCCATTTCATAGTGGGCTTACTGTAGGTTTTCAGTGTCTTATTGTAGAACAATGGTCAGAAAAATAAGGCCATGTATGTTCTATTGAGAGCAAAAATAATAGCAATGATGTGTGATAGAAGGAGGCTGTAGTGGAAATTAGAAGAGAATCTTAACTAAGATGTCTGTTTCCAAATGATTGACAGCACAGCAAGGAATAAAATCAAGTAGCAGTCTCTCAGTGGTAGCAAAGACTGAAGTCATAGATTTAAAATCTGATGGAACACTGTCATCTGGTGGCAATTTGAAAAGAGTACAGACACTGACATGGCTTTGCTTGCACAGCCTTGTTCCATTTGAAGAGGTGTATTTTAATAATCAATTAATTTACTCCAAATTACCTAGAATTCATCCCAAGACTTGGATTTTTCACATCATTAAAACTGAAGCTTGGCACCACAAGTCCTGCTAGTGAAGCCAGAAATAAGATACCACAAATTAAAACTTATACTATAGGCAACCCCTTAATATTTCAGTTCTGCAGATGGTCACAGGCTCCAACAGCAACCCAGCCAAGAGTTCCTACTGAGTGCAGAGCAAATTTGTGCAGAAAATTCAGAGGAAGATATGGAAACGATTAGAAAGCTAGCAAAAATGAAAAATCCACATGCTACATGGAGGTAGTGTCTTACTTAACAAATTGCTGAGCAGAGATCTCTCTTAGCAATTCAATCTGTAATTATAACTGGGGGAACTCATATAAATACAGTGAGCACCCGCGTATTTGCGGTCCGCTATGTGTGAGCTTCAGTAATTGCACGTGATTTTTCCATGAGATGTGCCACCTTGGAGCATGCTCAGAATGTATCGGGACCCCAGTCGGTCTCGCTGCTCGCACTGCAAGCACAGCTGACCCTGCCCCCCTTCCCTCTCCCCGCTGCTCGCAGGGCGAGGACAGCTGGCCCCGTCTGCTCACGAACATGTAAATTCGTCCCAGCCACGACCCAGCAT